>CM067315.1:32631734-32853271 GCA_034231615.1 Meghimatium bilineatum | reverse complement strand
TGGCTTAATTTTTGAGACAAGCATATGACTACAGGCAGGATCAACCAGATAGCTATCACCGAACACCGAATTGCCACTGCACCATAGCTAGGGGACGGAGAGACAGCACTCTCTGCAGAGCGAATCCCAGAGGCCCCAGCGATATCAATGGCTACAGACATTGAGCTTGCCACCTACTGGACGACGCCAGCACTACCAAAACAATTTTCTAGCTGCCGGCCCGTACCTCGTTGCGAGAGAACAGGCTTTATCGAGACAAAGTCGAGCCACAAAATAAATTGACGCGGGGATACCAACAATTTCCCTTCACCATACGGACACAGTTAACGCGCCACCTCTCTCTCTCACTGCTGGAAAGCAACGAGGCACACTGGCTTTGTTCGACACGCTCAGCTGGCGGAGACTGTAGACGCACGCTGTCTAACACTGGGAATACGAGATCACCGATTTTATCGGGAGCTCGCACCAGATATACTAAGGTCCAACCGAGAGTTAACAGGCTAACTCCGCGTGCTATTTGAACGTTATATAGGCAAATATTTAGTATTGGATAGAGTATGGTATATTTCTTTGACTCTTCTATATAAGAGAGAGTCGGTAGAGGGTTGGGCAGGAGACAACGGGTGAACCGACGCGAGCCGGACCGCCCGCCTGTGACTGAGATCCAACTACGAGCTTCTTAATTGCAACAACTTTAATATACGCTATTGTAGCTGGAATTGCCGCGGCTGCTGGCACCAGACTTGCCCCAAAAGATCCTCGTTAAAGGTTTTAAAGTGTACTCATTCCAATTACGGGGCCTCGAAAGATTACCGTATTGTTATTTTTCGTCACTACCTCACCGTGCCGGGAGTGTTAAGTAGCGCGCCTGTTGCCTTCCTTGGATGTGTTAGCCGTTTCTCTTGCTCCATCTCTGGAATCTAACCCTGATTCCCCATTACAAACATGGTAGGCATGTCACGTACCATCGACATTTGATAAGCCAGACATTTTAAAGATGCGTCGCTGGCACATGAGGCCATGCGATCAGCACAAAGTTATCCAGAGTCACCAGTAGGGACGCCGCACCCCGCTAAGGGCAACAGCGATTGGTTTTAAAGTAATAAAATCGCTCTTTTCACGAGGGTCGGAGCTTGGTAAGCATGTATTAGCTCTAGAATTGCCACAGTTATCCAAGTAGGATCATGTCATCTAAGGAACCTCGACTGATTTAATGAGACATGTGCGGTTTCACCGTGAGAACTTAGACATGCATGGCTTAATCTTTGAGACAAGCATATGACTACTGGCAGGATCAACCAGATAGCTATCATCGAACACCGAATTGACACTGCACCGTAGCTAGGGGACTGGGAGAAAGCACTCTCTGCAGAGCGAATCCCAGAGGCCCCAGCGATATCAATGGCTACAGACATTGAGCTTGCCACCTACTGGACGACGCCAGCACTACCAAAACAATTTTCTAGCTGCCGGGAAACTTCGGAGAGAACGAACTACTAGATGGTTCGATTTGTCTTTCGCCCCTATACCTTAGTTTGACGATCGATTTGCACATCATAATCGCTACGAGCAGGACATCCCTGTTTGTCCCTGTTATCCACCTCCAGTTCCGAAAACCAACAAAATAGAACCGAGGTCCTATTCCATTATTCCATGCACCATTATTCTGGCAGCTGAGGCCTGCTTTAAACACTCAAATTTTTTCATAGTAAACGCGATGGCCACCTGGGTCGTCCAGCGTCCCCCGATAGAGAGAGCCGGTATGGCAGTAGACAACGGGCAGTGAACCGACACGAGCCGGACCGCCCGCCTGTGCCTGAGATCCAACTACGAGCATTTTAATTGCAACAACTTTAATATACGCTATTGGAGCTGGAATTGCCGCGGCTGCTGGCACCAGACATGCCCCGAAAAGATCCTCGTTAAAGGTTTTAAAATGTACTCATTCCAATTACGGGGCCTCGAAAGAGTACAGTATTGTTATTTTTCGTCACTACCTCACCGTGCCGGGAGTGGGTAAGTAACGCGCCTGCTGCCTTCCTTGGATGTGTTATCCGTTTCTCTTGCTCCCTCTCCGGAATCTAACCCTGATTCCCCATTACCCGTTACAAACATGGTAGGCATGTCACGTACCATCGACATTTGATAGGCCAGACATTTGAAAGATGCGTCGCTGGCACATGAGACCATGTGATCAGCACAAAGTTATCCAGAGTCACCAGGTGGGGACGCCGCACCCCGCTAAGGGCAACGGCGATTGGTTTTAAACTAATAAAAGCGCTCTTTCCACGAGGGTCGGAGCTTGTTAAGCATGTATCAGCTCTAGAATTGCCACAGTTATCCAAGTAGGATCGTGTCATCTAAGGAACCTCGACTGATTTAATGAGCCATTTGCGGTTTCACCGTGAGAACTTAGACATGCATGGCTTAATCTTTGAGACAAGCATATGACTACTGGCAGGATCAACCAGATAGCTATCACCGAACACCAAATTGCCACTGCACCGTAGCTAGGGGACGGAGAGACAGCACTCTCTGCAGAGCGAATCCCAGAGCCCCTGCGATATCGATGACTACAGACATTTTGCTTGCCACCTACTGGACGACTCCAGCACTACCAATACAATTTTCTAGCTGCCGGCCCGTACCTCGTTGCGAGAGAACAGGCTTTTATCGAGACAAAGTCGAGCCACAAAATAAATTGACGCGGGGCTACCAACCATTTCCCTTCACCATACGGACACAGTTAACGCGCCACCTCTCTCTCTCTCTCTCACTGCTGGGAAGCAACGAGGCACACTAGCCTTGTTCGCCACGCTCAGCCGGCGGAGACTGTAGACGCACACTGTCTAACACTGACAATACGAGCTCACCGATTTTATCGGGAGCTCGCACCAGATATACTTAGTTCCAACCGAGAGTTAACAGGCTAACTCCGCGTGCTATCTTAACGTTATATAGGCAAGGATTTAGTATTGGATGGAGTATGGTATATTTCTTTGTCCCTTCTATATAGCTCGGCTGGGGTTAGGAGTATGGTATAGCTATGAAATGTGGTTTTTGACTACGCCAAATCGATCGGTGCCATTATATTTCTTGTGGAAGCAAAGATTGGGGCACTTTGCTCGGGTGCTTAATGATAATTTGCAGTGTTAAAAGACACGATTCTAGTATAATCTTTGCTTAGACTCGTTGTCATAGTGTGATTTTGAAAAGAAGAATCAGAAACACACGAAGCCCGTGTTTTGGGGAAATTGGAACACCAAAATTCAAAATTTAATAATATCAAACCAAATCAGACAAAGAAGAAGGACGCGATTTCAATTATCTACTAATTCATTTAATGAATTACATTTTTTTAAATATGTTTACTGAATATTTCTAGAGTATTAAGCTCAGAAATGAAAGAACATGTATTTAATAAAAAAAATAGTTGCATATTAATCATCGTTTCTAAATCATGAGGTACCCTTTTATCAACCATAAAAATTACAATTTAGCATTTCAAACGGCTGGCTACATATCAACAGCAGGTAGTCCAGACAGAGGTTTATCAGTTTAAAATGAGTGTAAGAAAGAATATGTTATTATATCTTATATCTGATCCAATCACGATACCCGAAATAACGAAAAAAGTTCAGAGGTAAGGAAGCATTACATTCTCCAGATTGCATCGTGCTAATCTGCATGAGTTTGAGAACGAACGCACATGAAACATTGTAAAATAAATTTTAAAAATACTCTGTAGTTTTAAGTTAGAATCTACCCATGGGAGCGGTAGGTCGTCTTTTCTACATTTCCTCCGCCCACAATAGGTGGGGCCTGTATTCAAATCACACTGACAACCCGTCCATTTGGGAAGAGACAATAATTCTTGATCCTTAATAATAGAGTCCACAATTAAGCGCCGCTCCTACACAATGGTCAGTTATGGATGTTGCTTCTCCGGTTCGCTTATACAATACAATTGACAGTCGAGCAGAACAAAGAAGCAGAGCACGTGATTTCAACGAAGGAACAGCATGGCGTTCAAAATGACGCTGGAGAAGACATTTGAAACTTCAAAAATAAAATAGTCTACTCAGTCATTTAAGGCTTTCCACGATAAAACTATAGAATATTCCAAGAGCATTAAGTTCACAAATAAAGACCACGTTTAAGTATAACGAAAGGCCAAGAACGAAAAACTTGAACATTAAAAATTACAATTTTTAATTGAAAGATAAGAAAGGATAAGCTATTAGATCTCCCTCTTCTGTGTTCGTACTCAAACTCCTGCAGATTATCATAATGTAGTCCGGAGAACGGAATGCGCTGTGTCATGGTCTACAGCGATATCTCAACATTTCGGCCTGACACATCCGACTTGAGCATGGCTTTGGGTCACTGATCCTATATGGGATGGGGCAGCCAATCCTATCCCATAACCTTCTTAGTTGCCTCCTACGACATACATGGAAGGTAAACAGTGTTGCTATTATTCGTTTCCCTATCAGACCCCGGCGACACGAGGGTGAGCTGTAAGATCTTATATCGACTCCCATGAAGAGACATTATAACGAAGCAAAGTACTATGGTAAGACGGCATTCCGATATCCGGATTGCATCCTGCTAATCTGCAGGAGTTTGAGAACGAACGCACACGAAGAAGAAAAAGAAAAGTAAGAAATATGTGTCAACCAAAAAAGTCGCAGATATCGCTGCAATGCTGTAAACCATGACAAAACAAGAATTATTTTTAATACTTGAACATTAAAAACTACAATTGATTATCTCAAACTCCTGCAGATCAGCAGGAGATAGTCCATAGGTCGGTGTAGCTGTCTAGAACAATTGTAAGAAAGGATAAGCTATATTAGATCTCCCTCTTCTGAGTTCGTACTCAAACGCCTGCAAATATCATAATGTAGTCCAGAGAACGAAATGCGTTGTGTCATGGTCTACAGCATTGCTGCGATATCTGCACCTTTCGGACTGACACATCCGACGTGAGCATGGCTTTGGGTCACTGATTATATCGGATGCCTATATGGGATGGGGCAGCCAACTCTATCACATAACCTCCTTGGTCGCCTCTTACGACATACATGGAAGGTAAACAGTGTTGCTATTCTTTGCTCACGCAGTAGGAGACAACTGGATAGCGAACTAGTCTCCGTTTCCGGGAGTGCGTCAAAGTGATTGAAATCAATGCTCAAATCGGATGTGTCAGGCCGAAAGCTGCATATATCGCAGCAATGCTGTAAACCGTGATACAGCGTGAGTGAAATTTTAAAAAAAAACGTGCAATAAAAATTATATTAAGCTTCTCAAACTCCTGTCTGTCACCAGGAAATGTGAGTCCGGAGAGAAGTTTAAAATAAGTGTAAGAATCAATACGTAATTAGAACTTATAAAATGGGCTCCATGAAGTGACAAGATAACGAAACAAAGTACCAGCGTCAGAATGCACTCCATTCTTCGGACTACGTCATGTTAATCTGCAGGAGATTGAGAACAAACGAACACGAAGAAAAATAAAAAAGAAAGAAAACGGATGTCAGGACGAAATGCGCAGTTATCGCAGCACAACGACAGCTAAATGAAATTGTACTGTTTCTGTATGCGGACTTTGACGAAAATTCTTTTTGACATTTTTTGATCATGTACACTTTTTTTTCGCCTTATAGAAAAAAGTAAAGACTTAAATTGCAGACATATATTTATCTGACGTCAATCAGGATTCACTATTTATCAACCAGTCAACTCAACCGTGGGTCACCGAGCTCATTTTACCCATTTTCAACTAAAAGCCATTACTTTTGTTTGCTCTGGGCAGGAGTAAATGATATTGTACTGTTTCTGTATGCGGACTTTGACGAAAATTCTGTTTGACATTTTTTGACCATGTACACTTTTTTTCGCCTTATAGAAAAAAGTAGACTTAAATTGCAGACATATATTTATCTGACGTCAATCAGAATTCACTATTTATCAATCAGTCAACTCAACCGTGGGTCGCCGAGCTCATTTTACCCATTTTCAACTAAAAGCCATTACTTTTGTTTGCTCTGGGCAGGAGTAAATGATATTGTACTGTTTCTGTATGCGGACTTTGCCGAAAATTCTTTTTGACATTTTTTGACCATGTACACTTTTTTTCGCTTTGTAGAAAACAAGTAAAGACTTAAATTGCGGACATATATTTATCTGACGCCAATCAGGATTCATTATTTATCAGTAAACTCAACCGTGGGCCACCGAGCTCATTTTACCCATTTCCAACTAAAAGCCATTACTTTTGTTTGCTCTGGGCAGGAGTAAATGAAATTGTACTGTTTCTGTATGCGGACTTTGCCGAAAATTCTTTTTGACATTTTTTGACCATGTACACTTTTTTCGCTTTGTAGAAAACAAGTAAAGACTTATATTGCGGACATATATTTATCTGATGCCAATCAGGATTCATTATTTATCAGTCAACTCAACCGTGGGCCACTGAGCTCATTTTAGCCATTTTCAACTAAAAGCCATTACTTTTGTTTGCTCTGGGCAGGAGTAAATGAAATTGTACTGTTTCCGTATGCGGACTTTGCCGAAAATTCTTTTTGACCTTTTTTGACCATGTATAACTTTTTAACAAGTAAATACTTAAATTGCGGACATATATTTATCTGACGCCAATCAGGATTCACTATTTATCAATCAGTCAACTCAACCGTGGGTATCCGAGCTCATATTACCCATTTCCAACTTAAAAGCCATGACTTTTGTTTGCTCGGGGCAGGAGTCGAACCTGCTCGGCTGCGTGATTGATACTGCGAAACACTGACACTGTTGGACGCTAGAGCGCAGAGGAGACGTTTTTCGTCTTGGTGTGCTAACGAATCTCCTGGTCCGCCGCAATACGAATGCCCCCGTGTATCATTAACACCAGTTCCGAAAACCAACAAAACAGAACCGAGGTCCTATTCCATTATTCCATGCACCATTATTCTGGCAGCTGAGGCCTGCTTTGAACACTCTAATTTTTTCATAGTAAACGCGATGGCCACCTGGGGCGTCCAGCGTCCCACGATAGAGAGAGCCGGTAGGGCAGGAGACAACGGGTGAACCGACGCGAGCCGGACCGCCTGCCTGTGCCTGAGATCCAACTACGAGCATTTTAATTGCAACAACTTTAATATACGCTATTGGAGCTGGAATTACCGCGGCTCCTGGCACCAGACTTGCCCCCAAAAGATCCTCGTTAAAGGTTTTAAAATGTACTCATTCCAATTACGGGGCCTCGAAAGAGTACCGTATTGTTATTTTTCGTCACTACCTCACCGTGCCGGGAGTGGGTAAGTAGCGCACCTGCTGCCTTCCTTGGATGTGAAAGACATTTCTTTTGCTCCCTCTCCGGAATCTAACCATGATTCCCCGTTACAAACATGGTAGGCATGTCACGTACCATCGACATTTGATAGGCCAGACATTTGAAAGATGCGTCGCTGGCACATGAGGCCATGTGATCAGCACAAAGTTATCCAGAGTCACCAGGTGGGGACGCCGCACCCCGCTAAGGGCAACGGCGATTGGTTTTAAACTAATAAAAGCGCTCTTTCCACGAGGGTCGGAGCTTGTTAAGCATGTATCAGCTCTAGAATGGCCACAGTTATCCAAGTAGGATCGTGTCATCTAAGGAACCTCGACTGATTTAATGAGCCATTTGCGGTTTCACCGTGAGAACTTAGACATGCATGGCTTAATCTTTGAGACAAGCATATGACTACTGGCAGGATCAACCAGATAGCTATCACCGAACACCAAATTGCCACTGCACCATAGCTAGGGGACGGAAAGACAGCACTCTCTGCAGAGCGAATCCCAGAGCCCCTGCGATATCGATGGCTACAGACATTGAGCTTGCCACCTACTGGACGACGCCAGCACTACTAAAACAATTTTCTAGCTGCCGGCCCATACCTCGTTGCGAGAGAACAGGCTTTTATCGAGACAAAGTCGAGCCACAAAATAAATTGACGCGGGGATACCAACAATTTCCCTTCACCATACGGACACAGTTAACGCGCCACCTCTCTCTCTCTCACTGCTGGAAAGCAACGAGGCACACTGGCCTTGTTCGACACGCTCAGCAGGCGGAGACTGTAGACGCACGCTGTCTAACACTGGGAATACGAGATCACCGATTTTATCGGGAGCTCGCACCAGATATACTAAGGTCCAACCGAGAGTTAACAGGCTAACTCCGCGTGCTATTTGAACGTTATATAGGCAAATATTTAGTATTGGATAGAGTATGGTATATTTCTTTGACTCTTCTATATAAGAGATAGTCGGTAGAGGGTTGGGCAGGAGACAACGGGTGAACCGACGCGAGCCGGACCGCCCGCCTGTGACTGAGATCCAACTACGAGCTTCTTAATTGCAACAACTTTAATATACGCTATTGTAGCTGGAATTGCCGCGGCTGCTGGCACCAGACTTGCCCCAAAAGATCCTCGTTAAAGGTTTTAAAGTGTACTCATTCCAATTACGGGGCCTCGAAAGAGTACCGTATTGTTATTTTTCGTCACTACCTCACCGTGCCGGGAGTGTTAAGTAGCGCGCCTGTTGCCTTCCTTGGATGTGTTATCCGTTTCTCTTGCTCCATCTCCGGAATCTAACCCTGATTCCCCATTACAAACATGGTAGGCATGTCACGTACCATCAACATTTGATAAGCCAGACATTTTAAAGATGCGTCGCTGGCACATGCGGCCATGCGATCAGCACAAAGTTATCCAGAGTCACCAGTAGGGACGCCGCACCCCGCTAAGGGCAACAGCGATTGGTTTTAAAGTAATAAAAGCGCTATTTTCACGAGGGTCGGAGCTTGGTAAGCATGTATTAGCTCTAGAATTGCCACAGTTCAAGTAGGATCATGTCATCTAAGGAACCTCGACTGATTTAATGAGCCATTTGCGGTTTCACCGTGAGAACTTAGACATGCATGGCTTAATCTTTGAGACAAGCATATGACTACAGGCAGGATCAACCAGATAGCTATCACCGAACACCGAATTGACACTGCACCGTAGCTAGGGGACTGGGAGACAGCACTCTCTGCAGAGCGAATCCCAGAGGCCCCAGCGATATCAATGGCTACAGACATTGAGCTTGCCACCTACTGGACGACACCAGCACTACCAAAACAATTTTCTAGCTGCCGGGAAACTTCGGAGAGAACGAACTACTAGATGGTTCGATTTGTCTTTCGCCCCTATACCTAAGTTTGACGATCGATTTGCACATCAGAATCGCAACGAGCCGGACATCCCTGTTTGTCCCTGTTAACCACCTCCAGTTCCGAAAACCAACAAAATAGAATCGAGGTCCTATTCCATTATTCCATGCACCATTATTCTGGCAGCTGAGGTCTGCTTTGAACACTCTAATTTTTTCATAGTAAACGCGATGGCCACCTGGGGCGTCCAGCGTCCCACGATAGAGAGAGCTGGTAGGGCAGGAGACAACGGGCAGTGAACCGACACGAGCCGGACCGCCTGCCTGTGCCTGAGATCCAACTACGAGCATTTTAATTGCAACAACTTTAATATACGCTATTGGAGCTGGAATTGCCGCGGCTGCTGGCACCAGACTTGCCCCCAAAAGATCCTCGTTAAAAGTTTTAAAATGTACTCATTCCAATTACGGGGCCTCGAAAGAGTACCGTATTGTTATTTTTCGTCACTACCTCACCGTGCCGGGAGTGTTAAGTAGCGCGCCTGTTGCCTTCCTTGGATGTGTTAGCCGTTTCTCTTGATCCATCTCCGGAATCTAACCCTGATTCCCCATTACAAACATGGTAGGCATGTCACGTACCATCAACATTTGATAAGCCAGACATTTTAAAGATGCGTCGCTGGTACATGAGGCCATGCGATCAGCACAAAGTTATCCAGAGTCATTAGTAGGGACGCCGCACCCCGCTAAGGGCAACAGCGATTGGTTTTAAAGTAATAAAAGCGCTATTTTCACGAGGGTCGGAGCTTGGTAAGCATGTATTAGCTCTAGAATTGCCACAGTTCAAGTAGGATCATGTCATCTAAGGAACCTCGACTGATTTAATGAGCCATTTGCGGTTTCACCGTGAGAACTTAGACATGCATGGCTTAATCTTTGAGACAAGCATATGACTACTGGCAGGATCAACCAGATAGCTATCACCGAACACCGAATTGACACTGCACCGTAGCTAGGGGACTGGGAGACAGCACTCTCTGCAGAGCGAATCCCAGAGGCCCCAGCGATATCAATGGCTACAGACATTGAGCTTGCCACCTACTGGACGACGCCAGCACTACCAAAACAATTTTCTTGCTGCCGGCCCGTACCTCGTTGCGAGAGAACAGGCTTTATCGAGACAAAGTCGAGCCACAAAATAAATTGACGCGGGGATACCAACAATTTCCCTTCACCATACGGACACAGTTAACGCGCCACCTCTCTCTCTCACTGCTGGAAAGCAACGAGGCACACTGGCTTTGTTCGACACGCTCAGCTGGCGGAGACTGTAGACGCACGCTGTCTAACACTGGGAATACGAGATCACCGATTTTATCGGGAGCTCGCACCAGATATACTAAGGTCCAACCGAGAGTTAACAGGCTAACTCCGCGTGCTATTTGAACGTTATATAGGCAAATATTTAGTATTGGATAGAGTATGGTATATTTCTTTGACTCTTCTATATAAGAGAGAGTCGGTAGAGGGTTGGGCAGGAGACAACGGGTGAACCGACGCGAGCCGGACCGCCCGCCTGTGACTGAGATCCAACTACGAGCTTCTTAATTGCAACAACTTTAATATACGCTATTGTAGCTGGAATTGCCGCGGCTGCTGGCACCAGACTTGCCCCAAAAGATCCTCGTTAAAGGTTTTAAAGTGTACTCATTCCAATTACGGGGCCTCGAAAGAGTACCGTATTGTTATTTTTCGTCACTACCTCACCGTGCCGGGAGTGTTAAGTAGCGCGCCTGTTGCCTTCCTTGGATGTGTTAGCCGTTTCTCTTGCTCCATCTCCGGAATCTAACCCTGATTCCCCATTACAAACATGGTAGGCATGTCACGTACCATCGACATTTGATAAGCCAGACATTTTAAAGATGCGTCGCTGGCACATGAGGCCATGCGATCAGCACAAAGTTATCCAGAGTCACCAGTAGGGACGCCGCACCCCGCTAAGGGCAACAGCGATTGGTTTTAAAGTAATAAAATCGCTCTTTTCACGAGGGTCGGAGCTTGGTAAGCATGTATTAGCTCTAGAATTGCCACAGTTATCCAAGTAGGATCATGTCATCTAAGGAACCTCGACTGATTTAATGAGACATGTGCGGTTTCACCGTGAGAACTTAGACATGCATGGCTTAATCTTTGAGACAAGCATATGACTACTGGCAGGATCAACCAGATAGCTATCACCGAACACCGAATTGACACTGCACCGTAGCTAGGGGACTGGGAGAAAGCACTCTCTGCAGAGCGAATCCCAGAGGCCCCAGCGATATCAATGGCTACAGACATTGAGCTTGCCACCTACTGGACGACGCCAGCACTACCAAAACAATTTTCTAGCTGCCGGCCCGTACCTCGTTGCGAGAGAACAGGCTTTTATCGAGACAGAGTCGAGCCACAAAATAAATTGACGCGGGGCTACCAACCATTTCCCTTCACCATACGGACACAGTTAACGCGCCACCTCTCTCTCTCTCACTGCTGGGAAGCAACGAGGCACACTAGCCTTGTTCGCCACGCTCAGCCGGCGGAGACTGTAGACGCACACTGTCTAACACTGACAATACGAACTCACCGATTTTATCGGGAGCTCGCACCAGATATACTTAGTTCCAACCGAGAGTTAACAGGCTAACTCCGCGTGCTATCTTAACGTTATATAGGCAAGGATTTAGTATTGGATGGAGTATGGTATATTTCTTTGTCCCTTCTATATAGCTCGGCTGGGGTTAGGAGTATGGTATAGCTATGAAATGTGGTTTTTGACTACGCCAAATCGATCGGTGCCATTATATTTCTTGTGGAAGCAAAGATTGGGGCACTTTGCTCGGGTGCTTAATGATAATTTGCAGTGTTAAAAGACACGATTCTAGTATAATCTTTGCTTAGACTCGTTGTCATAGTGTGATTTTGAAAAGAAGAATCAGAAACACACGAAGCCCGTGTTTTGGGGAAATTGGAACACCAAAATTCAAAATTTAATAATATCAAACCAAATCAGACAAAGAAGAAGGACGCGATTTCAATTATCTACTAATTCATTTAATGAATTACATTTTTTTAAATATGTTTACTGAATATTTCTAGAGTATTAAGCTCAGAAATGAAAGAACATGTATTTAATAAAAAAAATAGTTGCATATTAATCATCGTTTCTAAATCATGAGGTACCCTTTTATCAACCATAAAAATTACAATTTAGCATTTCAAACGGCTGGCTACATATCAACAGCAGGTAGTCCAGACAGAGGTTTATCAGTTTAAAATGAGTGTAAGAAAGAATATGTTATTATATCTTATATCTGATCCAATCACGATACCCGAAATAACGAAAAAAGTTCAGAGGTAAGGAAGCATTACATTCTCCAGATTGCATCGTGCTAATCTGCATGAGTTTGAGAACGAACGCACATGAAACATTGTAAAATAAATTTTAAAAATACTCTGTAGTTTTAAGTTAGAATCTACCCATGGGAGCGGTAGGTCGTCTTTTCTACATTTCCTCCGCCCACAATAGGTGGGGCCTGTATTCAAATCACACTGACAACCCGTCCATTTGGGAAGAGACAATAATTCTTGATCCTTAATAATAGAGTCCACAATTAAGCGCCGCTCCTACACAATGGTCAGTTATGGATGTTGCTTCTCCGGTTCGCTTATACAATACAATTGACAGTCGAGCAGAACAAAGAAGCAGAGCACGTGATTTCAACGAAGGAACAGCATGGCGTTCAAAATGACGCTGGAGAAGACATTTGAAACTTCAAAAATAAAATAGTCTACTCAGTCATTTAAGGCTTTCCACGATAAAACTATAGAATATTCCAAGAGCATTAAGTTCACAAATAAAGACCACGTTTAAGTATAACGAAAGGCCAAGAACGAAAAACTTGAACATTAAAAATTACAATTTTTAATTGAAAGATAAGAAAGGATAAGCTATTAGATCTCCCTCTTCTGTGTTCGTACTCAAACTCCTGCAGATTATCATAATGTAGTCCGGAGAACGGAATGCGCTGTGTCATGGTCTACAGCGATATCTCAACATTTCGGCCTGACACATCCGACTTGAGCATGGCTTTGGGTCACTGATCCTATATGGGATGGGGCAGCCAATCCTATCCCATAACCTTCTTAGTTGCCTCCTACGACATACATGGAAGGTAAACAGTGTTGCTATTATTCGTTTCCCTATCAGACCCCGGCGACACGAGGGTGAGCTGTAAGATCTTATATCGACTCCCATGAAGAGACATTATAACGAAGCAAAGTACTATGGTAAGACGGCATTCCGATATCCGGATTGCATCCTGCTAATCTGCAGGAGTTTGAGAACGAACGCACACGAAGAAGAAAAAGAAAAGTAAGAAATATGTGTCAACCAAAAAAGTCGCAGATATCGCTGCAATGCTGTAAACCATGACAAAACAAGAATTATTTTTAATACTTGAACATTAAAAACTACAATTGATTATCTCAAACTCCTGCAGATCAGCAGGAGATAGTCCATAGGTCGGTGTAGCTGTCTAGAACAATTGTAAGAAAGGATAAGCTATATTAGATCTCCCTCTTCTGAGTTCGTACTCAAACGCCTGCAAATATCATAATGTAGTCCAGAGAACGAAATGCGTTGTGTCATGGTCTACAGCATTGCTGCGATATCTGCACCTTTCGGACTGACACATCCGACGTGAGCATGGCTTTGGGTCACTGATTATATCGGATGCCTATATGGGATGGGGCAGCCAACTCTATCACATAACCTCCTTGGTCGCCTCTTACGACATACATGGAAGGTAAACAGTGTTGCTATTCTTTGCTCACGCAGTAGGAGACAACTGGATAGCGAACTAGTCTCCGTTTCCGGGAGTGCGTCAGTGATTGAAATCAATGCTCAAATCGGATGTGTCAGGCCGAAAGCTGCATATATCGCAGCAATGCTGTAAACCGTGATACAGCGTGAGTGAAATTTTAAAAAAAAACGTGCAATAAAAATTATATTAAGCTTCTCAAACTCCTGTCTGTCACCAGGAAATGTGAGTCCGGAGAGAAGTTTAAAATAAGTGTAAGAATCAATACGTAATTAGAACTTATAAAATGGGCTCCATGAAGTGACAAGATAACGAAACAAAGTACCAGCGTCAGAATGCACTCCATTCTTCGGACTACGTCATGTTAATCTGCAGGAGATTGAGAACAAACGAACACGAAGAAAAATAAAAAAGAAAGAAAACGGATGTCAGGACGAAATGCGCAGTTATCGCAGCACAACGACAGCTAAATGAAATTGTACTGTTTCTGTATGCGGACTTTGACGAAAATTCTTTTTGACATTTTTTGATCATGTACACTTTTTTTTCGCCTTATAGAAAAAAGTAAAGACTTAAATTGCAGACATATATTTATCTGACGTCAATCAGGATTCACTATTTATCAACCAGTCAACTCAACCGTGGGTCACCGAGCTCATTTTACCCATTTTCAACTAAAAGCCATTACTTTTGTTTGCTCTGGGCAGGAGTAAATGATATTGTACTGTTTCTGTATGCGGACTTTGACGAAAATTCTGTTTGACATTTTTTGACCATGTACACTTTTTTTCGCCTTATAGAAAAAAGTAGACTTAAATTGCAGACATATATTTATCTGACGTCAATCAGGATTCACTATTTATCAATCAGTCAACTCAACCGTGGGTCGCCGAGCTCATTTTACCCATTTCCAACTAAAAGCCATTACTTTTGTTTGCTCTGGGCAGGAGTAAATGAAATTGTACTGTTTCTGTATGCGGACTTGCCGAAAATTCTTTTTGACATTTTTTGACCATGTACACTTTTTTCGCTTTGTAGAAAACAAGTAAAGACTTATATTGCGGACATATATTTATCTGATGCCAATCAGGATTCATTATTTATCAGTCAACTCAACCGTGGGCCACTGAGCTCATTTTAGCCATTTTCAACTAAAAGCCATTACTTTTGTTTGCTCTGGGCAGGAGTAAATGAAATTGTACTGTTTCCGTATGCGGACTTTGCCGAAAATTCTTTTTGACCTTTTTTGACCATGTATAACTTTTTAACAAGTAAATACTTAAATTGCGGACATATATTTATCTGACGCCAATCAGGATTCACTATTTATCAATCAGTCAACTCAACCGTGGGTATCCGAGCTCATATTACCCATTTCCAACTTAAAAGCCATGACTTTTGTTTGCTCGGGGCAGGAGTCGAACCTGCTCGGCTGCGTGATTGATACTGCGAAACACTGACACTGTTGGACGCTAGAGCTCAGAGGAGACGTTTTTCGTCTTGGTGTGCTAACGAATCTCCTGGTCCGCCGCAATACGAATGCCCCCGTGTATCATTAACACCAGTTCCGAAAACCAACAAAACAGAACCGAGGTCCTATTCCATTATTCCATGCACCATTATTCTGGCAGCTGAGGCCTGCTTTGAACACTCTAATTTTTTCATAGTAAACGCGATGGCCACCTGGGGCGTCCAGCGTCCCCCGATAGAGAGAGCCGGTAGGGCAGGAGACAACGGGTGAACCGACGCGAGCCGGACCGCCTGCCTGTGCCTGAGATCCAACTACGAGCATTTTAATTGCAACAACTTTAATATACGCTATTGTAGCTGGAATTGCCGCGGCTGCTAGCACCAGACTTGACCCAAAAGATCCTCGTTAAAGGTTTTAAAGTGTACTCATTCCAATTACGGGGCCTCGAAAGAGTACCGTATTGTTATTTTTCGTCACTACCTCACCGTGCCGGGAGTGTTAAGTAGCGCGCCTGTTGCCTTCCTTGGATGTGTTAGCCGTTTCTCTTGCTCCATCTCCGGAATCTAACCCTGATTCCCCATTACAAACATGGTAGGCATGTCACGTACCATCAACATTTGATAAGCCAGACATTTTAAAGATGCGTCGCTGGCACATGAGGCCATGCGATCAGCACAAAGTTATCCAGAGTCACCAGTAGGGACGCCGCACCCCGCTAAGGGCAACAGCGATTGGTTTTAAACTAATAAAAGCGCTCTTTCTACGAGGGTCGGAGCTTGGTAAGCATGTATTAGCTCTAGAATTGCCACAGTTCAAGTAGGATCATGTCATCTAAGGAACCTCGACTGATTTAATGAGACATGTGCGGTTTCACCGTGAGAACTTAGACATGCATGGCTTAATCTTTGAGACAAGCATATGACTACTGGCAGGATCAACCAGATAGCTATCACCGAACACCGAATTGACACTGCACCGTAGCTAGGGGACTGGGAGAAAGCACTCTCTGCAGAGCGAATCCCAGAGGCCCCAGCGATATCAATGGCTACAGACATTGAGCTTGCCACCTACTGGACGACGCCAGCACTACCAAAACAATTTTCTAGCTGCCGGGAAACTTCGGAGAGAACGAACTACTAGATGGTTCGATTTGTCTTTCGCCCCTATACCTTAGTTTGACGATCGATTTGCACATCAGAATCGCTACGAGCCGGACATCCCTGTTTGTCCCTGTTATCCACCTCCAGTTCCGAAAACCAACAAAATAGAACCGAGGTCCTATTCCATTATTCCATGCACCATTATTCTGGCAGCTGAGGCCTGCTTTGAACAATCTAATTTTTTCATACTAAACGTGATGGCCACCTGGGGCGTCCAGCGTCCCCCGATAGAGAGAGCCGGTAGGGCAGGAGACAACGGGCAGTGAACCGACACGAGCCGGACCGCCCGCCTGTGCCTGAGATCCAACTACGAGCTTCTTAATTGCAACAACTTTAATATACGCTATTGTAGCTGGAATTGCCGCGGCTGCTGGCACCAGACTTGCCCCAAAAGATCCTCGTAAAAGGTTTTAAAGTGTACTCATTCCAATTACGGGGCCTCGAAAGAGTACCGTATTGTTATTTTTCGTCACTACCTCACCGTGCCGGGAGTGTTAAGTAGCGCGCCTGTTGCCTTCCTTGGATGTGTTAGCCGTTTCTCTTGCTCCATCTCCGGAATCTAACCCTGATTCCCCATTACAAACATGGTAGGCATGTCACGTACCATCAACATTTGATAAGCCAGACATTTTAAAGATGCGTCGCTGGTACATGAGGCCATGCGATCAGCACAAAGTTATCCAGAGTCACCAGTAGGGACGCCGCACCCCGCTAAGGGCAACAGCGATTGGTTTTAAAGTAATAAAAGCGCTATTTTCACGAGGGTCGGAGCTTGGTAAGCATGTATTAGCTCTAGAATTGCCACAGTTCAAGTAGGATCATGTCATCTAAGGAACCTCGACTGATTTAATGAGCCATTTGCGGTTTCACCGTGAGAACTTAGACATGCATGGCTTAATCTTTGAGACAAGCATATGACTACTGGCAGGATCAACCAGATAGCTATCACCGAACACCGAATTGACACTGCACCGTAGCTAGGGGACTGGGAGACAGCACTCTCTGCAGAGCGAATCCCAGAGGCCCCAGCGATATCAATGGCTACAGACATTGAGCTTGCCACCTACTGGACGACGCCAGTACTACCAAAACAATTTTCTAGCTGCCGGCCCGTACCTCGTTGCGAGAGAACAGGCTTTTATCGAGACAAAGTCGAGCCACAAAATAAATTGACGCGGGGATACCAACAATTTCCCTTCACCATACGGACACAGTTAACGCGCCACCTCTCTCTCTCACTGCTGGAAAGCAACGAGGCACACTGGCCTTGTTCGACACGCTCAGCAGGCGGAGACTGTAGACGCACGCTGTCTAACACTGGGAATACGAGATCACCGATTTTATCGGGAGCTCGCACCAGATATACTAAGGTCCAACCGAGAGTTAACAGGCTAACTCCGCGTGCTATTTGAACGTTATATAGGCAAATATTTAGTATTGGATAGAGTATGGTATATTTCTTTGACTCTTCTATATAAGAGAGAGTCGGTAGAGGGTTGGGCAGGAGACAACGGGTGAACCGACGCGAGCCGGACCGCCCGCCTGTGACTGAGATCCAACTACGCGCTTCTTAATTGCAACAACTTTAATATACGCTATTGTAGCTGGAATTGCCGCGGCTGCTGGCACCAGACTTGCCCCAAAAGATCCTCGTTAAAGGTTTTAAAGTGTACTCATTCCAATTACGGGGCCTCGAAAGAGTACCGTATTGTTATTTTTCGTCACTACCTCACCGTGCCGGGAGTGTTAAGTAGCGCGCCTGTTGCCTTCCTTGGATGTGTTAGCCGTTTCTCTTGCTCCATCTCCGGAATCTAACCCTGATTCCCCATTACAAACATGGTAGGCATGTCACGTACCATCAACATTTGATAAGCCAGACATTTTAAAGATGCGTCGCTGGTACATGAGGCCATGCGATCAGCACAAAGTTATCCAGAGTCACAAGTAGGGACGCCGCACCCCGCTAAGGGCAACAGCGATTGGTTTTAAAGTAATAAAAGCGCTATTTTCACGAGGGTCGGAGCTTGGTAAGCATGTATTAGCTCTAGAATTGCCACAGTTCAAGTAGGATCATGTCATCTAAGGAACCTCGACTGATTTAATGAGCCATTTGCGGTTTCACCGTGAGAACTTAAACATGCATGGCTTAATCTTTGAGACAAGCATATGACTACTGGCAGGATCAACCAGATAGCTATCACCGAACACCGAATTGACACTGCACCGTAGCTAGGGGACTGGGAGACAGCACTCTCTGCAGAGCGAATCCCAGAGGCCCCAGCGATATCAATGGCGACAGACATTGAGCTTGCCACCTACTGGACGACGCCAGCACTTAAACTCAAATGCGCGTGCGCATCTAAAACCAGCATGCGCAAGCGCATCTTATATTCGTATGCGCGTGCGCATCTCAAACTCAAATGTGCGTGCGCATCAAAACCAGCATGCGCAAGCGCATCTTATATTCTTCTGAGCGTGCGCATCTTAAACTCGCATGTGCGTGCGCATCTCATATTCTTCTGCGCGTGCACATCTCAAACTCGCATGCGCAAGCGCATCTTATATTCGTATGCGCGTGCACATCTCAAACTCGCATGTGCGTGCACATCTATAACCAGCATGCGCAAGCGCATCTTATATTCGCATGCGCGTGCGCATTTAATACCAGCATGCGCAAGCGCATCTTAAACTCGCATGTGCGTGCGCTTCTAAAACTAGCATGCGCATGCGCATCTTAAACTCGCAAGTGTTGCGCATCTCATATTCTTCTGCGCGTACGCATCTTAAACTCGCATGTGCGTGCGCATCTCATATTCTTCTGCGCGTGCGCATCTTAAACTCGCATGTGCGTGCGCATCTTATATTCTTCTGCGCGTGCGCATCTTAAACTCAAATGCGCGTGCGCATCTAAAACCAGCATGTGCAAGCGCATCTTATATTCGTATGCGCGTGCGCATCTAAAACCAGCATGCGCAAGCGCATCTTATATTCGTATGCGCGTGCGCATCTCAAACTCGAATGTGCGTGCGCATCAAAACCAGCATGCGCAAGCGCATCTTATATTCTTCTGAGCGTGCGCATCTTAAACTCGCATGTGCGTGCGCATCTCATATTCTTCTGCGCGTGCGCATCTTAAACTCGCATGTGCGTGCGCATCTTATATTCATCTGCGCGTGCGCATCTTAAAATCAAATGTGCGTGCGCATCTAAAACCAGCATGCTCAAGCGCATCTTATATTCGTATGCGCGTGCGCATCTCAAACTCGAATGTGCGTGCGCATCAAAACCAGCATGCGCAAGCGCATCTTATATTCTTCTGAGCGTGCGCATCTTAAACTCAATTGCGCGTGCGCATCTAAAACCAGCATGCGCAAGCGCATCTTATATTCGTATGCGCGTGCGCATCTAAAACCAGCATGCGCAAGCGCATCTTATATTCGTATGCGCGTGCGCATCTCAAACTCGCATGTACAGACAGAAATACCACAACCATTTTATAGCTGCCGGCCCGTACAACGTTGCGAGAGAACAGGCTTTTATCGAGACAAAGTCGAGCCACAAAATTCATGCGAGGATAGCGAACCATATTTCTTCACCATATGGACACCGTTAACGCGCCACCTCTCTATCACTGATGGGAAGTGATAGAGCACGTCAATTTTTATCAGGAGTGCGTACCACATATAGTAAGATCCAACCGAGAGTTAACGGGTTACCTCTGCGTGTCTCTTAACGTAGTAGAGGCTAGGATTTAGTATTTGATGGATATTTCTTGGCACCTTTTATAGAGAATTGCCACATTTATTTAAGTAGGATCATGTTATTTGAGGAACATCGTCTGATTTAATGAACCAACCACGGTTTTACCGTGAGACATTGTGAACTTGGACATGCAAGGCTTAATCTTTGAGACAAGCATTTGACTACTGGCAGAGTCAACCAGAAATCTATCACACAATACCGACTCATCTGCACCGTAGCTAGCAGTACAATCCAAGCGACCCCGGAGACAACGACTGCTACATACATCGTGCTTGCCACCTTCTTTACAAACACATTGCTATACCAGCATATATAGAAAATCACAACATTTTTATACCTGCCTTCCTATACCTCGTTGCTAGAGAACAATCTATTATCGATACAAAGTCGAACCACAAAATTCATGCGAGGATAGCGAACCATATTTCTTCACCATATGGACACCGTTAACGCGCCACCTCTCTATCACTGATGGGAAGTGATAGAGCACGTCAATTTTTATCAGGAGTGCGTACCACATATAGTAAGATCCAACCGAGAGTTAACGGGTTACCTCCGCGTGTCTCTTAACGTAGTAGAGGCTAGGATTTAGTATTTGATGGATTTGTGTATATTTCTTGGCACCTTTTATAGAGAATTGCCACATTTATTTAAGTAGGATCATGTTATTTGAGGAACCTCGTCTGATTTAGAGAGCCGGTAGGGCAGGAGACAACGGGCAGTGAACCGACGCAAGCCGGACCACCCGCCTGTGTCTGAGATCCAACTACGAGCATTTTAATTGCAACAACTTTAATATACGCTATTGTAGCTGGAATTGCCGCGGCTGCTGGCACCAGACTTGCCCCAAAAGATCCTCGTAAAAGGTTTTAAAGTGTACTCATTCCAATTACGGGGCCTCGAAAGAGTACCGTATTGTTATTTTTCGTCACTACCTCACCGTGCCGGGAGTGTTAAGTAGCGCGCCTGTTGCCTTCCTTGGATGTGTTAGCCGTTTCTCTTGCTCCATCTCCGGAATCTAACCCTGATTCCCCATTACAAACATGGTAGGCATGTCACGTACCATCAACATTTGATAAGCCAGACATTTTAAAGATGCGTCGCTGGTACATGAGGCCATGCGATCAGCACAAAGTTATCCAGAGTCACCAGTAGGGACGCCGCACCCCGCTAAGGGCAACAGCGATTGGTTTTAAAGTAATAAAAGCGCTATTTTCACGAGGGTCGGAGCTTGGTAAGCATGTATTAGCTCTAGAATTGCCACAGTTCAAGTAGGATCATGTCATCTAAGGAACCTCGACTGATTTAATGAGCCATTTGCGGTTTCACCGTGAGAACTTAGACATGCATGGCTTAATCTTTGAGACAAGCATATGACTACTGGCAGGATCAACCAGATAGCTATCACCGAACACCGAATTGACACTGCACCGTAGCTAGGGGACTGGGAGACAGCACTCTCTGCAGAGCGAATCCCAGAGGCCCCAGCGATATCAATGGCTACAGACATTGAGCTTGCCACCTACTGGACGACGCCAGCACTACCAAAACAATTTTCTAGCTGCCGGCCCGTACCTCGTTGCGAGAGAACAGGCTTTTATCGAGACAAAGTCGAGCCACAAAATAAATTGACGCGGGGATACCAACAATTTCCCTTCACCATACGGACACAGTTAACGCGCCACCTCTCTCTCTCACTGCTGGAAAGCAACGAGGCACACTGGCCTTGTTCGACACGCTCAGCAGGCGGAGACTGTAGACGCACGCTGTCTAACACTGGGAATACGAGATCACCGATTTTATCGGGAGCTCGCACCAGATATACTAAGGTCCAACCGAGAGTTAACAGGCTAACTCCGCGTGCTATTTGAACGTTATATAGGCAAATATTTAGTATTGGATAGAGTATGGTATATTTCTTTGACTCTTCTATATAAGAGAGAGTCGGTAGAGGGTTGGGCAGGAGACAACGGGTGAACCGACGCGAGCCGGACCGCCCGCCTGTGACTGAGATCCAACTACGCGCTTCTTAATTGCAACAACTTTAATATACGCTATTGTAGCTGGAATTGCCGCGGCTGCTGGCACCAGACTTGCCCCAAAAGATCCTCGTTAAAGGTTTTAAAGTGTACTCATTCCAATTACGGGGCCTCGAAAGAGTACCGTATTGTTATTTTTCGTCACTACCTCACCGTGCCGGGAGTGTTAAGTAGCGCGCCTGTTGCCTTCCTTGGATGTGTTAGCCGTTTCTCTTGCTCCATCTCCGGAATCTAACCCTGATTCCCCATTACAAACATGGTAGGCATGTCACGTACCATCAACATTTGATAAGCCAGACATTTTAAAGATGCGTCGCTGGTACATGAGGCCATGCGATCAGCACAAAGTTATCCAGAGTCACAAGTAGGGACGCCGCACCCCGCTAAGGGCAACAGCGATTGGTTTTAAAGTAATAAAAGCGCTATTTTCACGAGGGTCGGAGCTTGGTAAGCATGTATTAGCTCTAGAATTGCCACAGTTCAAGTAGGATCATGTCATCTAAGGAACCTCGACTGATTTAATGAGCCATTTGCGGTTTCACCGTGAGAACTTAAACATGCATGGCTTAATCTTTGAGACAAGCATATGACTACTGGCAGGATCAACCAGATAGCTATCACCGAACACCGAATTGACACTGCACCGTAGCTAGGGGACTGGGAGACAGCACTCTCTGCAGAGCGAATCCCAGAGGCCCCAGCGATATCAATGGCGACAGACATTGAGCTTGCCACCTACTGGACGACGCCAGCACTTAAACTCAAATGCGCGTGCGCATCTAAAACCAGCATGCGCAAGCGCATCTTATATTCGTATGCGCGTGCGCATCTCAAACTCAAATGTGCGTGCGCATCAAAACCAGCATGCGCAAGCGCATCTTATATTCTTCTGAGCGTGCGCATCTTAAACTCGCATGTGCGTGCGCATCTCATATTCTTCTGCGCGTGCACATCTCAAACTCGCATGCGCAAGCGCATCTTATATTCGTATGCGCGTGCACATCTCAAACTCGCATGTGCGTGCACATCTATAACCAGCATGCGCAAGCGCATCTTATATTCGCATGCGCGTGCGCATTTAATACCAGCATGCGCAAGCGCATCTTAAACTCGCATGTGCGTGCGCTTCTAAAACTAGCATGCGCATGCGCATCTTAAACTCGCAAGTGCGTGCGCATCTCATATTCTTCTGCGCGTACGCATCTTAAACTCGCATGTGCGTGCGCATCTCATATTCTTCTGAAGGTGCGCATCTTAAACTCGCATGTGCGTGCGCATCTTATATTCTTCTGCGCGTGCGCATCTTAAACTCAAATGCGCGTGCGCATCTAAAACCAGCATGTGCAAGCGCATCTTATATTCGTATGCGCGTGCGCATCTAAAACCAGCATGCGCAAGCGCATCTTATATTCGTATGCGCGTGCGCATCTCAAACTCGAATGTGCGTGCGCATCAAAACCAGCATGCGCAAGCGCATCTTATATTCTTCTGAGCGTGCGCATCTTAAACTCGCATGTGCGTGCGCATCTCATATTCTTCTGCGCGTGCGCATCTTAAACTCGCATGTGCGTGCGCATCTTATATTCATCTGCGCGTGCGCATCTTAAAATCAAATGTGCGTGCGCATCTAAAACCAGCATGCTCAAGCGCATCTTATATTCGTATGCGCGTGCGCATCTCAAACTCGAATGTGCGTGCGCATCAAAACCAGCATGCGCAAGCGCATCTTATATTCTTCTGAGCGTGCGCATCTTAAACTCAATTGCGCGTGCGCATCTAAAACCAGCATGCGCAAGCGCATCTTATATTCGTATGCGCGTGCGCATCTAAAACCAGCATGCGCAAGCGCATCTTATATTCGTATGCGCGTGCGCATCTCAAACTCGCATGTACAGACAGAAATACCACAACCATTTTATAGCTGCCGGCCCGTACAACGTTGCGAGAGAACAGGCTTTTATCGAGACAAAGTCGAGCCACAAAATTCATGCGAGGATAGCGAACCATATTTCTTCACCATATGGACACCGTTAACGCGCCACCTCTCTATCACTGATGGGAAGTGATAGAGCACGTCAATTTTTATCAGGAGTGCGTACCACATATAGTAAGATCCAACCGAGAGTTAACGGGTTACCTCTGCGTGTCTCTTAACGTAGTAGAGGCTAGGATTTAGTATTTGATGGATATTTCTTGGCACCTTTTATAGAGAATTGCCACATTTATTTAAGTAGGATCATGTTATTTGAGGAACATCGTCTGATTTAATGAACCAACCACGGTTTTACCGTGAGACATTGTGAACTTGGACATGCAAGGCTTAATCTTTGAGACAAGCATTTGACTACTGGCAGAGTCAACCAGAAATCTATCACACAATACCGACTCATCTGCACCGTAGCTAGCAGTACAATCCAAGCGACCCCGGAGACAACGACTGCTACATACATCGTGCTTGCCACCTTCTTTACAAACACATTGCTATACCAGCATATATAGAAAATCACAACATTTTTATACCTGCCTTCCTATACCTCGTTGCTAGAGAACAATCTATTATCGATACAAAGTCGAACCACAAAATTCATGCGAGGATAGCGAACCATATTTCTTCACCATATGGACACCGTTAACGCGCCACCTCTCTATCACTGATGGGAAGTGATAGAGCACGTCAATTTTTATCAGGAGTGCGTACCACATATAGTAAGATCCAACCGAGAGTTAACGGGTTACCTCCGCGTGTCTCTTAACGTAGTAGAGGCTAGGATTTAGTATTTGATGGATTTGTGTATATTTCTTGGCACCTTTTATAGAGAATTGCCACATTTATTTAAGTAGGATCATGTTATTTGAGGAACCTCGTCTGATTTAGAGAGCCGGTAGGGCAGGAGACAACGGGCAGTGAACCGACGCAAGCCGGACCACCCGCCTGTGTCTGAGATCCAACTACGAGCATTTTAATTGCAACAACTTTAATATACGCTATTGGAGCTGGAATTGCCGCGGCTACTGGCACCAGACTTGCCCCCAAAAGATCCTCGTTAAAGGTTTTAAAATGTACTCATTCCAATTACGGGGCCTCGAAAGAGTACCGTATTGTTATTTTTCGTCACTACCTCACCGTGCCGGGAGTGGGTAAGTAGCGCTCCTGCTGCCTTCCTTGGATGTGTTAGCCGTTTCTCTTGCTCCCTCTCCGGAATCTAACACTGATTCCCCATTACCCGTTACAAACATGGTAGGCATGTCACGTACCATCGACATTTGATAAGCCAGACATTTTAAAGATGCGTCGCTGGCACATGAGGCCATGCGATCAGCACAAAGTTATCCAGAGTCACCAGTAGGGACGCCGCAACCCGCTAAGGGCAACAGCGATTGGTTTTAAAGTAATAAAATCGCTCTTTTCACGAGGGTCGGAGCTTGGTAAGCATGTATGAGCTCTAGAATTGCCACAGTTATCCAAGTAGGATCATGTCATCTAAGGAACCTCGACTGATTTAATGAGCCATTTGCGGTTTCACCGTGAGAACTTAGACATGCATGGCTTAATCTTTGAGACAAGCATATGACTACTGGCAGGATCAACCAGATAGCTATCACCGAACACCGAATTGACACTGCACCGTAGCTAGGGGACTGGGAGACAGCACTCTCTGCAGAGCGAATCCCAGAGGCCCCAGCGATATCAATGGCTACAGACATTGAGCTTGCCACCTACTGGACGACGCCAGCACTACCAAACAATTTTCTAGCTGCCGGCCCGTACCTCGTTGCGAGAGAACAGGCTTTATCGAGACAAAGTCGAGCCACAAAATAAATTGACGCGGGGATACCAACAATTTCCCTTCACCATACGGACACAGTTAACGCGCCACCTCTCTCTCTCACTGCTGGAAAGCAACGAGGCACACTGGCTTTGTTCGACACGCTCAGCTGGCGGAGACTGTAGACGCACGCTGTCTAACACTGGGAATACGAGATCACCGATTTTATCGGGAGCTCGCACCAGATATACTAAGGTCCAACCGAGAGTTAACAGGCTAACTCCGCGTGCTATTTGAACGTTATATAGGCAAATATTTAGTATTGGATAGAGTATGGTATATTTCTTTGACTCTTCTATATAAGAGAGAGTCGGTAGAGGGTTGGGCAGGAGACAACGGGTGAACCGACGCGAGCCGGACCGCCCGCCTGTGACTGAGATCCAACTACGAGCTTCTTAATTGCAACAACTTTAATATACGCTATTGTAGCTGGAATTGCCGCGGCTGCTGGCACCAGACTTGCCCCAAAAGATCCTCGTTAAAGGTTTTAAAGTGTACTCATTCCAATTACGGGGCCTCGAAAGAGTACCGTATTGTTATTTTTCGTCACTACCTCACCGTGCCGGGAGTGTTAAGTAGCGCGCCTGTTGCCTTCCTTGGATGTGTTAGCCGTTTCTCTTGCTCCATCTCCGGAATCTAACCCTGATTCCCCATTACAAACATGGTAGGCATGTCACGTACCATCAACATTTGATAAGCCAGACATTTTAAAGATGCGTCGCTGGTACATGAGGCCATGCGATCAGCACAAAGTTATCCAGAGTCACCAGTAGGGACGCCGCACCCCGCTAAGGGCAACAGCGATTGGTTTTAAAGTAATAAAAGCGCTATTTTCACGAGGGTCGGAGCTTGGTAAGCATGTATTAGCTCTAGAATTGCCACAGTTCAAGTAGGATCATGTCATCTAAGGAACCTCGACTGATTTAATGAGCCATTTGCGGTTTCACCGTGAGAACTTAGACATGCATGGCTTAATCTTTGAGACAATCATATGACTACTGGCAGGATCAACCAGATAGCTATCACCGAACACCAAATTGCCACTGCACTATAGCTAGGGGACGGAGAGACAGCACTCTCTGCAGAGCGAATCCCAGAGCCCCTGCGATATCGATGGCTACAGACATTGAGCTTGCCACCTACTGGACGACGCCAGCACTACTAAAACAATTTTCTAGCTGCCGGCCCATACCTCGTTGCGAAAGAACAGGCTTTTATCGAGACAAAGTCGAGCCACAAAATAAATTGACGCGGGGATACCAACAATTTCCCTTCACCATACGGACACAGTTAACGCGCCACCTCTCTCTCACTGCTGGAAAGCAACGAGGCACACTGGCCTTGTTCGACACGCTCAGCAGGCGGAGACTGTAGACGCACGCTGTCTAACACTGGGAATACGAGATCACCGATTTTATCGGGAGCTCGCACCAGATATACTAAGGTCCAACCGAGAGTTAACAGGCTAACTCCGCGTGCTATTTGAACGTTATATAGGCAAATATTTAGTATTGGATAGAGTATGGTATATTTCTTTGACTCTTCTATATAAGAGAGAGTCGGTAGAGGGTTGGGCAGGAGACAACGGGTGAACCGACGCGAGCCGGACCGCCCGCCTGTGACTGAGATCCAACTACGCGCTTCTTAATTGCAACAACTTTAATATACGCTATTGTAGCTGGAATTGCCGCGGCTGCTGGCACCAGACTTGCCCCAAAAGATCCTCGTTAAAGGTTTTAAAGTGTACTCATTCCAATTACGGGGCCTCGAAAGAGTACCGTATTGTTATTTTTCGTCACTACCTCACCGTGCCGGGAGTGTTAAGTAGCGCGCCTGTTGCCTTCCTTGGATGTGTTAGCCGTTTCTCTTGCTCCATCTCCGGAATCTAACCCTGATTCCCCATTACAAACATGGTAGGCATGTCACGTACCATCAACATTTGATAAGCCAGACATTTTAAAGATGCGTCGCTGGCACATGCGGCCATGCGATCAGCACAAAGTTATCCAGAGTCACCAGAAGGGACGCCGCACCCCGCTAAGGGCAACAGCGATTGGTTTTAAAGTAATAAAAGCGCTATTTTCACGAGGGTCGGAGCTTGGTAAGCATGTATTAGCTCTAGAATTGCCACAGTTCAAGTAGGATCATGTCATCTAAGGAACCTCGACTGATTTAATGAGCCATTTGCGGTTTCACCGTGAGAACTTAGACATGCATGGCTTAATCTTTGAGACAAGCATATGACTACTGGCAGGATCAACCAGATAGCTATCACCGAACACCGAATTGACACTGCACCGTAGCTAGGGGACTGGGAGACAGCACTCTCTGCAGAGCGAATCCCAGAGGCCCCAGCGATATCAATGGCGACAGACATTGAGCTTGCCACCTACTGGACGACGCCAGCACTACCAAAACAATTTTCTAGCTGCCGGGAAACTTCGGAGAGAACGAACTACTAGATGGTTCGATTTGTCTTTCGCCCCTATACCTAAGTTTGACGATCGATTTGCACATCAGAATCGCAACGAGCCGGACATCCCTGTTTGTCCCTGTTAACCACATCCAGTTCCGAAAACCAACAAAATAGAATCGAGGTCCTATTCCATTATTCCATGCACCATTATTCTGGCAGCTGAGGTCTGCTTTGAACACTCTAATTTTTTCATAGTAAACGCGATGGCCACCTGGGGCGTCCAGCGTCCCACGATAGAGAGAGCCGGTAGGGCAGGAGACAACGGGCAGTGAACCGACACGAGCCGGACCGCCTGCCTGTGCCTGAGATCCAACTACGAGCATTTTAATTGCAACAACTTTAATATACGCTATTGGAGCTGGAATTGCCGCGGCTGCTGGCACCAGACTTGCCCCCAAAAGATCCTCGTTAAAGGTTTTAAAATGTACTCATTCCAATTACGGGGCCTCGAAAGAGTACCGTATTGTTATTTTTCGTCACTACCTCACCGTGCCGGGAGTGGGTAAGTAACGCACCTGCTGCCTTCCTTGGATGTGTTAGACGTTTCTTTTGCTCCCTCTCCGGAATCTAACCCTGATTCCACATTACCCGTTACAAACATCGTAGGCATGTCACGCATCTTACGCTCGCGTGCGCGATTGCGCGTACGCATCTAAAACTAGCATGTGCAAGCGCATCTTATATTCGTATGCGCGTGCACATCTCAAACTCGCATGCGCAAGCGCATCTTATATTCGTATGCGCGTGCACATCTCAAACTCGCATGCGCAAGCGCATCTTATATTCGTATGCGCGTGCACATCTCAAACTCGCATGCGCATGCACATCTCAAACTCGCATGTGCGTGCGCATCTAAAACCAGCATGCGCAAGCGCATCTTATATTCGCATGATCGTGCGCATTTAAAACCAGCATGCGCAAGCGCATCTTAAACTCGCACGTGCGTGCGCATCTTATATTCTTCTGCGCGTGCGCATCTTAAACTCGCATGTGCGTGCGCATCTTATATTCTTCTGCGCGTGCGCATCTTAAACTCAAATGCGCGTGCGCATCTAAAACCAGCATGCGCAAGCGCATCTTATATTCGTATGCGCATCTCAAACTCAAATGTGCGTGCGCATCAAAACCAGCATGCGCAAGCGCATCTTATATTCTTCTGAGCGTGCGCATCTTAAACTCGCATGTGCGTGCGCATCTCATATTCTTCTGCGCGTGCACATCTCAAACTCGCATGCGCAAGCGCATCTTATATTCGTATGCGCGTGCACATCTCAAACTTGCATGTGCGTGCACATCTATAACCAGCATGCGCAAGCGCATCTTATATTCGCATGCGCGTGCGCATTTAATACCAGCATGCGCAAGCGCATCTTAAACTCGCATGTGCGTGCGCTTCTAAAACTAGCATGCGCATGCGCATCTTAAACTCGCAAGTGCGTGCGCATCTCATATTCTTCTGCGCGTACGCATCTTAAACTCGCATGTGCGTGCGCATCTCATATTCTTCTGCGCGTGCGCATCTTAAACTCGCATGTGCGTGCGCATCTTATATTCTTCTGCGCGTGCGCATCTTAAACTCAAATGCGCGTGCGCATCTAAAACCAGCATGTGCAAGCGCATCTTATATTCGTATGCGCGTGCGCATCTAAAACCAGCATGCGCAAGCGCATCTTATATTCGTATGCGCGTGCGCATCTCAAACTCGAATGTGCGTGCGCATCAAAACCAGCATGCGCAAGCGCATCTTATATTCTTCTGAGCGTGCGCATCTTAAACTCGCATGTGCGTGCGCATCTCATATTCTTCTGCGCGTGCGCATCTTAAACTCGCATGTGCGTGCGCATCTTATATTCTTCTGCGCGTGCGCATCTTAAAATCAAATGTGCGTGCGCATCTAAAACCAGCATGCTCAAGCGCATCTTATATTCGTATGCGCGTGCGCATCTCAAACTCGAATGTGCGTGCGCATCAAAACCAGCATGCGCAAGCGCATCTTATATTCTTCTGAGCGTGCGCATCTTAAACTCAATTGCGCGTGCGCATCTAAAACCAGCATGCGCAAGCGCATCTTATATTCGTATGCGCGTGCGCATCTAAAACCAGCATGCGCAAGCGCATCTTATATTCGTATGCGCGTGCGCATCTCAAACTCGCATGTACAGACAGAAATACCACAACCATTTTATAGCTGCCGGCCCGTACAACGTTGCGAGAGAACAGGCTTTTATCGAGACAAAGTCGAGCCACAAAATTCATGCGAGGATAGCGAACCATATTTCTTCACCATATGGACACCGTTAACGCGCCACCTCTCTATCACTGATGGGAAGTGATAGAGCACGTCAATTTTTATCAGGAGTGCGTACCACATATAGTAAGATCCAACCGAGAGTTAACGGGTTACCTCTGCGTGTCTCTTAACGTAGTAGAGGCTAGGATTTAGTATTTGATGGATATTTCTTGGCACCTTTTATAGAGAATTGCCACATTTATTTAAGTAGGATCATGTTATTTGAGGAACATCGTCTGATTTAATGAACCAACCACGGTTTTACCGTGAGACATTGTGAACTTGGACATGCAAGGCTTAATCTTTGAGACAAGCATTTGACTACTGGCAGAGTCAACCAGAAATCTATCACACAATACCGACTCATCTGCACCGTAGCTAGCAGTACAATCCAAGCGACCCCGGAGACAACGACTGCTACATACATCGTGCTTGCCACCTTCTTTACAAACACATTGCTATACCAGCATATATAGAAAATCACAACATTTTTATACCTGCCTTCCTATACCTCGTTGCTAGAGAACAATCTATTATCGATACAAAGTCGAACCACAAAATTCATGCGAGGATAGCGAACCATATTTCTTCACCATATGGACACCGTTAACGCGCCACCTCTCTATCACTGATGGGAAGTGATAGAGCACGTCAATTTTTATCAGGAGTGCGTACCACATATAGTAAGATCCAACCGAGAGTTAACGGGTTACCTCCGCGTGTCTCTTAACGTAGTAGAGGCTAGGATTTAGTATTTGATGGATTTGTGTATATTTCTTGGCACCTTTTATAGAGAATTGCCACATTTATTTAAGTAGGATCATGTTATTTGAGGAACCTCGTCTGATTTAGAGAGCCGGTAGGGCAGGAGACAACGGGCAGTGAACCGACGCAAGCCGGACCACCCGCCTGTGTCTGAGATCCAACTACGAGCATTTTAATTGCAACAACTTTAATATACGCTATTGGAGCTGGAATTGCCGCGGCTACTGGCACCAGACTTGCCCCCAAAAGATCCTCGTTAAAGGTTTTAAAATGTACTCATTCCAATTACGGGGCCTCGAAAGAGTACCGTATTGTTATTTTTCGTCACTACCTCACCGTGCCGGGAGTGGGTAAGTAGCGCTCCTGCTGCCTTCCTTGGATGTGTTAGCCGTTTCTCTTGCTCCCTCTCCGGAATCTAACACTGATTCCCCATTACCCGTTACAAACATGGTAGGCATGTCACGTACCATCGACATTTGATAAGCCAGACATTTTAAAGATGCGTCGCTGGCACATGAGGCCATGCGATCAGCACAAAGTTATCCAGAGTCACCAGTAGGGACGCCGCAACCCGCTAAGGGCAACAGCGATTGGTTTTAAAGTAATAAAATCGCTCTTTTCACGAGGGTCGGAGCTTGGTAAGCATGTATGAGCTCTAGAATTGCCACAGTTATCCAAGTAGGATCATGTCATCTAAGGAACCTCGACTGATTTAATGAGACATGTGCGGTTTCACCGTGAGAACTTAGACATGCACGGCTTAATCTTTGAGACAAGCATATGACTACAGGCAGGATCAACCAGATAGCTATCACCGAACACCGAATTGACACAGCACCGTAGCTAGAGGACTATGAGACAGTACTCTCTGCAGAGCGAATCCCAGAGGCCCCAGCGATATCGCTGGCTACAGACATTGAGCTTGAATTGCCTCGGCTGCTGTCACCACCTTTTTTGGGCACCATTTTTCGTCATTACCTCTCCGTGCCGGGAGTGGATCGTGTCATCTAAGGAACCTCGACTGATTTAATGAGCCATTTGCGGTTTCACCGTGAGAACTTAGACATGAATGGCTTAATCTTTGAGACAAGCATATGACTACTGGCAGGATCAACCAGATAGCTATCACCGAACACCGAATTGACACAGCACCGTAGCTAGAGGACTATGAGACAGCACTCTCTGCAGAGCGAATCCCAGAGGCCCCAGCGATATCAATGGCTACAGACATTGAGCTTGCCACCTACTGGACGACGCCAGCACTACCAAAACAATTTTCTTGCTGCCGGCCCGTACCTCGTTGCGAGAGAACAGGCTTTATCGAGACAAAGACGAGCCACAAAATAAATTGACGCGGGGATACCAACAATTTCCCTTCACCATACGGACACAGTTAACGCGCCACCTCTCTCTCTCACTGCTGGAAAGCAACGAGGCACACTGGCTTTGTTCGACACGCTCAGCTGGCGGAGACTGTAGACGCACGCTGTCTAACACTGGGAATACGAGATCACCGATTTTATCGGGAGCTCGCACCAGATATACTAAGGTCCAACCGAGAGTTAACAGGCTAACTCCGCGTGCTATTTGAACGTTATATAGGCAAATATTTAGTATTGGATAGAGTATGGTATATTTCTTTGACTCTTCTATATAAGAGAGAGTCGGTAGAGGGTTGGGCAGGAGACAACGGGTGAACCGACGCGAGCCGGACCGCCCGCCTGTGACTGAGATCCAACTACGAGCTTCTTAATTGCAACAACTTTAATATACGCTATTGTAGCTGGAATTGCCGCGGCTGCTGGCACCAGACTTGCCCCAAAAGATCCTCGTTAAAGGTTTTAAAGTGTACTCATTCCAATTACGGGGCCTCGAAAGAGTACCGTATTGTTATTTTTCGTCACTACCTCACCGTGCCGGGAGTGTTAAGTAGCGCGCCTGTTGCCTTCCTTGGATGTGTTAGCCGTTTCTCTTGCTCCATCTCCGGAATCTAACCCTGATTCCCCATTACAAACATGGTAGGCATGTCACGTACCATCAACATTTGATAAGCCAGACATTTTAAAGATGCGTCGCTGGTACATGAGGCCATGCGATCAGCACAAAGTTATCCAGAGTCACCAGTAGGGACGCCGCACCCCGCTAAGGGCAACAGCGATTGGTTTTAAAGTAATAAAAGCGCTATTTTCACGAGGGTCGGAGCTTGGTAAGCATGTATTAGCTCTAGAATTGCCACAGTTCAAGTAGGATCATGTCATCTAAGGAACCTCGACTGATTTAATGAGCCATTTGCGGTTTCACCGTGAGAACTTAGACATGCATGGCTTAATCTTTGAGACAAGCATATGACTACTGGCAGGATCAACCAGATAGCTATCACCGAACACCGAATTGACACTGCACCGTAGCTAGGGGACTGGGAGACAGCACTCTCTGCAGAGCGAATCCCAGAGGCCCCAGCGATATCAATGGCGACAGACATTGAGCTTGCCACCTACTGGACGACGCCAGCACTTAAACTCAAATGCGCGTGCGCATCTAAAACCAGCATGCGCAAGCGCATCTTATATTCGTATGCGCGTGCGCATCTCAAACTCAAATGTGCGTGCGCATCAAAACCAGCATGCGCAAGCGCATCTTATATTCTTCTGAGCGTGCGCATCTTAAACTCGCATGTGCGTGCGCATCTCATATTCTTTTGCGCGTGCACATCTCAAACTCGCATGCGCAAGCGCATCTTATATTCGTATGCGCGTGCACATCTCAAACTCGCATGTGCGTGCACATCTATAACCAGCATGCGCAAGCGCATCTTATATTCGCATGCGCGTGCGCATTTAATACCAGCATGCGCAAGCGCATCTTAAACTCGCATGTGCGTGCGCTTCTAAAACTAGCATGCGCATGCGCATCTTAAACTCGCAAGTGCGTGCGCATCTCATATTCTTCTGCGCGTACGCATCTTAAACTCGCATGTGCGTGCGCATCTCATATTCTTCTGCGCGTGCGCATCTTAAACTCGCATGTGCGTGCGCATCTTATATTCTTCTGCGCGTGCGCATCTTAAACTCAAATGCGCGTGCGCATCTAAAACCAGCATGTGCAAGCGCATCTTATATTCGTATGCGCGTGCGCATCTAAAACCAGCATGCGCAAGCGCATCTTATATTCGTATGCGCGTGCGCATCTCAAACTCGAATGTGCGTGCGCATCAAAACCAGCATGCGCAAGCGCATCTCATATTCTTCTGAGCGTGCGCATCTTAAACTCGCATGTGCGTGCGCATCTCATATTCTTCTGCGCGTGCGCATCTTAAACTCGCATGTGCGTGCGCATCTTATATTCTTCTGCGCGTGCGCATCTTAAAATCAAATGTGCGTGCGCATCTAAAACCAGCATGCTCAAGCGCATCTTATATTCGTATGCGCGTGCGCATCTCAAACTCGAATGTGCGTGCGCATCAAAACCAGCATGCGCAAGCGCATCTTATATTCTTCTGAGCGTGCGCATCTTAAACTCAATTGCGCGTGCGCATCTAAAACCAGCATGCGCAAGCGCATCTTATATTCGTATGCGCGTGCGCATCTAAAACCAGCATGCGCAAGCGCATCTTATATTCGTATGCGCGTGCGCATCTCAAACTCGCATGTACAGACAGAAATACCACAACCATTTTATAGCTGCCGGCCCGTACAACGTTGCGAGAGAACAGGCTTTTATCGAGACAAAGTCGAGCCACAAAATTCATGCGAGGATAGCGAACCATATTTCTTCACCATATGGACACCGTTAACGCGCCACCTCTCTATCACTGATGGGAAGTGATAGAGCACGTCAATTTTTATCAGGAGTGCGTACCACATATAGTAAGATCCAACCGAGAGTTAACGGGTTACCTCTGCGTGTCTCTTAACGTAGTAGAGGCTAGGATTTAGTATTTGATGGATATTTCTTGGCACCTTTTATAGAGAATTGCCACATTTATTTAAGTAGGATCATGTTATTTGAGGAACATCGTCTGATTTAATGAACCAACCACGGTTTTACCGTGAGACATTGTGAACTTGGACATGCAAGGCTTAATCTTTGAGACAAGCATTTGACTACTGGCAGAGTCAACCAGAAATCTATCACACAATACCGACTCATCTGCACCGTAGCTAGCAGTACAATCCAAGCGACCCCGGAGACAACGACTGCTACATACATCGTGCTTGCCACCTTCTTTACAAACACATTGCTATACCAGCATATATAGAAAATCACAACATTTTTATACCTGCCTTCCTATACCTCGTTGCTAGAGAACAATCTATTATCGATACAAAGTCGAACCACAAAATTCATGCGAGGATAGCGAACCATATTTCTTCACCATATGGACACCGTTAACGCGCCACCTCTCTATCACTGATGGGAAGTGATAGAGCACGTCAATTTTTATCAGGAGTGCGTACCACATATAGTAAGATCCAACCGAGAGTTAACGGGTTACCTCCGCGTGTCTCTTAACGTAGTAGAGGCTAGGATTTAGTATTTGATGGATTTGTGTATATTTCTTGGCACCTTTTATAGAGAATTGCCACATTTATTTAAGTAGGATCATGTTATTTGAGGAACCTCGTCTGATTTAGAGAGCCGGTAGGGCAGGAGACAACGGGCAGTGAACCGACGCAAGCCGGACCACCCGCCTGTGTCTGAGATCCAACTACGAGCATTTTAATTGCAACAACTTTAATATACGCTATTGGAGCTGGAATTGCCGCGGCTACTGGCACCAGACTTGCCCCCAAAAGATCCTCGTTAAAGGTTTTAAAATGTACTCATTCCAATTACGGGGCCTCGAAAGAGTACCGTATTGTTATTTTTCGTCACTACCTCACCGTGCCGGGAGTGGGTAAGTAGCGCTCCTGCTGCCTTCCTTGGATGTGTTAGCCGTTTCTCTTGCTCCCTCTCCGGAATCTAACACTGATTCCCCATTACCCGTTACAAACATGGTAGGCATGTCACGTACCATCGACATTTGATAAGCCAGACATTTTAAAGATGCGTCGCTGGCACATGAGGCCATGCGATCAGCACAAAGTTATCCAGAGTCACCAGTAGGGACGCCGCAACCCGCTAAGGGCAACAGCGATTGGTTTTAAAGTAATAAAATCGCTCTTTTCACGAGGGTCGGAGCTTGGTAAGCATGTATGAGCTCTAGAATTGCCACAGTTATCCAAGTAGGATCATGTCATCTAAGGAACCTCGACTGATTTAATGAGACATGTGCGGTTTCACCGTGAGAACTTAGACATGCACGGCTTAATCTTTGAGACAAGCATATGACTACAGGCAGGATCAACCAGATAGCTATCACCGAACACCGAATTGACACAGCACCGTAGCTAGAGGACTATGAGACAGTACTCTCTGCAGAGCGAATCCCAGAGGCCCCAGCGATATCGCTGGCTACAGACATTGAGCTTGAATTGCCGCGGCTGCTGTCACCACCTTTTTTGGGCACCATTTTTCGTCATTACCTCTCCGTGCCGGGAGTGGATCGTGTCATCTAAGGAACCTCGACTGATTTAATGAGCCATTTGCGGTTTCACCGTGAGAACTTAGACATGAATGGCTTAATCTTTGAGACAAGCATATGACTACTGGCAGGATCAACCAGATAGCTATCACCGAACACCGAATTGACACTGCACCGTAGCTAGGGGACTGGGAGACATCACTCTCTGCAGAGCGAATCCCAGAGGCCCCAGCGATATCAATGGCTACAGACATTGAGCTTGCCACCTACTGGACGACGCCAGCACTACCAAAACAATTTTCTAGCTGCCGGGAAACTTCGGAGAGAACGAACTACTAGATGGTTCGATTTGTCTTTCGCCCCTATACCTAAGTTTAACGATCGATTTGCGCATCAGAATCGCTACGAGCCGGACATCCCTGTTTGTCCCTGTTATCCACCTCCAGTTCCGAAAACCAACAAAATAGAATCGAGGTCCTATTCCATTTTTCCATGCACCATTATTCTGGCAGCTGAGGCCTGCTTTGAACACTCTAATTTTTTCATAGTAAACGCGATGGCCACCTGGGGCGTCCAGCGTCCCACGATAGAGAGAGCCGGTAGGGCAGGAGACAACGGGCAGTGAACCGACACGAGCCGGACCGCCTGCCTGTGCCTGAGATCTAACTACGAGCATTTTAATTGCAACAACTTTAATATACGCTATTGGAGCTGGAATTGCCGCGGCTGCTGGCACCAGACTTGCCCCCAAAAGATCCTCGTTAAAGGTTTTAAAATGTACTCATTCCAATTACGGGGCCTCGAAAGAGTACCGTATTGTTATTTTTCGTCACTACCTCACCGTGCCGGGAGTGGGTAAGTAGCGCACCTGCTGCCTACCTTGGATGTGTTAGACGTTTCTTTTGCTCCCTCTCCGGAATCTAACCCTGATTCCCCATTACCCGTTACAAACATGGTAGGCATGTCACGTACCATCGACATTTGATAGGCCAGACATTTGAAAGATGCGTCGCTGGCACATGAGGCCATGTGATCAGCACATAGTTATCCAGAGTCACCAGGTGGGGACGCTGCACCCCGCTAACTGCAACGGCGATTGGTTTTAAACTAATAAAAGCGCTCTTTCCACGAGGGTCGGAGCTTGGTAAGCATGTATTAGCTCTAGAATTGCCACTGTTATCCAAGTAGGATCGTGTCATCTAAGGAACCTCGACTGATTTAATGAGCCATTCGTGGTTTCACCGTCAGAACTTAGACATGCATAGCATAATTTTTGAGACAAGCATATTATTACTGGCAGGATCAACCAGATAGCTATCACCGAAAACCGAATTGCCACTGCACCGTAGCTAGGGGACAGGGATACAGCACTCTCTGCAGAGCGAATCCCAGAGGCCCCAGCGATATCGATGGCTACAGACATTGAGCTTGCCACCTACTGGACGACGCCAGCACTACTAAAACAATTTTCTAGCTGCTGGCCCATACCTCGTTGCGAGAGAACAGGCTTTTATCGAGACAAAGTCGAGCCACAAAATAAATTGACGCGGGATACCAACAATTTCCCTTCACCATACGGACACAGTTAACGCGCCACCTCTCTCTCTCTCTCTCACTGCTGGAAAGCAACGAGGCACACTAGCCTTGTTCGACACGCTCAGCTGGCGGAGACTGTAGACGCACGCTGTCTAACACTGGGAATACGAGATCACCGATTTTATCGGGAGCTCGCACCAGATATACTAAGGTCCAACCGAGAGTTAACAGGCTAACTCCGCGTGCTATTTGAACGTTATATAGGCAAATATTTAGTATTGGATAGAGTATGGTATATTTCTTTGACTCTTCTATATAAGAGAGAGTCGGTAGAGGGTTGGGCAGGAGACAACGGGTGAACCGACGCGAGCCGGACCGCCCGCCTGTGACTGAGATCCAACTACGAGCTTCTTAATTGCAACAACTTTATATACGCTATTGTAGCTGGAATTGCCGCGGCTGCTGGCACCAGACTTGCCCCAAAAGATCCTCGTTAAAGGTTTTAAAGTGTACTCATTCCAATTACGGGGCATCGAAAGAGTACCGTATTGTTATTTTTCGTCACTACCTCACCGTGCCGGGAGTGTTAAGTAGCGCGCCTGTTGCCTTCCTTGGATGTGTTAGCCGTTTCTCTTGCTCCATCTCCGGAATCTAAACCTGATTCCCCATTACAAACATGGTAGGCATGTCACGTACCATCAACATTTGATAAGCCAGACATTTGAAAGATGCGTCGCTGGCACATGAGGCCATGTGATCAGCACATAGTTATCCAGAGCCACCAGGTGGGGACGCCGCACCCCGCTAACTGCAACGGCGATTGGTTTTAAACTAATAAAAGCGCTCTTTCCACGAGGGTCGGAGCTTGGTAAGCATGTATTAGCTCTAGAATTGCCACTGTTATCCAAGTAGGATCGTGTCATCTAAGGAACCTCGACTGATTTAATGAGCCATTCGTGGTTTCACCGTCAGAACTTAGACATGCATAGCATAATTTTTGAGACAAGCATATGACTACTGGCAGGATCAACCAGATAGCTATCACCGAAAACCGAATTGCCACTGCACCGTAGCTAGGGGACAGGGAGACAGCACTCTCTGCAGAGCGAATCCCAGAGGCCCCAGCGATATCGATGGCTACAGACATTGAGCTTGCCACCTACTGGACGACGCCAGCACTACCAAAACAATTTTCTAGCTGCCGGCCCGTACCTCGTTGCGAGAGAACAGGCTTTATCGAGACAAAGTCGAGCCACAAAATAAATTGACGCGGGGATACCAACAATTTCCCTTCACCATACGGACACAGTTAACGCGCCACCTCTCTCTCTCACTGCTGGAAAGCAACGAGGCACACTGGCTTTGTTCGACACGCTCAGCTGGCGGAGACTGTAGACGCACGCTGTCTAACACTGGGAATACGAGATCACCGATTTTATCGGGAGCTCGCACCAGATATACTAAGGTCCAACCGAGAGTTAACAGGCTAACTCCGCGTGCTATTTGAACGTTATATAGGCAAATATTTAGTATTGGATAGAGTATGATATATTTCTTTGACTCTTCTATATAAGAGAGAGTCGGTAGAGGGTTGGGCAGGAGACAACGGGTGAACCGACGCGAGCCGGACCGCCCGCCTGTGACTGAGATCCAACTACGAGCTTCTTAATTGCAACAACTTTAATATACGCTATTGTAGCTGGAATTGCCGCGGCTGCTGGCACCAGACTTGCCCCAAAAGATCCTCGTTAAAGGTTTTAAAGTGTACTCATTCCAATTACGGGGCCTCGAAAGAGTACCGTATTGTTATTTTTCGTCACTACCTCACCGTGCCGGGAGTGTTAAGTAGCGCGCCTGTTGCCTTCCTTGGATGTGTTAGCCGTTTCTCTTGCTCCATCTCCGGAATCTAACCCTGATTCCCCATTACAAACATGGTAGGCATGTCACGTACCATCGACATTTGATAAGCCAGACATTTTAAAGATGCGTCGCTGGCACATGAGGCCATGCGATCAGCACAAAGTTATCCAGAGTCACCAGTAGGGACGCCGCACCCCGCTAAGGGCAACAGCGATTGGTTTTAAAGTAATAAAATCGCTCTTTTCACGAGGGTCGGAGCTTGGTAAGCATGTATTAGCTCTAGAATTGCCACAGTTATCCAAGTAGGATCATGTCATCTAAGGAACCTCGACTGATTTAATGAGACATGTGCGGTTTCACCGTGAGAACTTAGACATGCATGGCTTAATCTTTGAGACAAGCATATGACTACTGGCAGGATCAACCAGATAGCTATCACCGAACACCGAATTGACACTGCACCGTAGCTAGGGGACTGGGAGAAAGCACTCTCTGCAGAGCGAATCCCAGAGGCCCCAGCGATATAAATGGCTACAGACATTGAGCTTGCCACCTACTGGACGACGCCAGCACTACAAAAACAATTTTCTAGCTGCCGGGAAACTTCGGAGAGAACGAACTACTAGATGGTTCGATTTGTCTTTCGCCCCTATACCTTAGTTTGACGATCGATTTGCACATCATAATCGCTACGAGCCGGACATCCCTGTTTGTCCCTGTTATCCACCTCCAGTTCCGAAAACCAACAAAATAGAACCGAGGTCCTATTCCATTATTCCATGCACCATTATTCTGGCAGCTGAGGCCTGCTTTAAACACTCAAATTTTTTCATAGTAAACGCGATGGCCACCTGGGTCGTCCAGCGTCCCCCGATAGAGAGAGCCGGTATGGCAGTAGACAACGGGCAGTGAACCGACACGAGCCGGACCGCCCGCCTGTGCCTGAGATCCAACTACGAGCATTTTAATTGCAACAACTTTAATATACGCTATTGGAGCTGGAATTGCCGCGGCTGCTGGCACCAGACATGCCCCGAAAAGATCCTCGTTAAAGGTTTTAAAATGTACTCATTCCAATTACGGGGCCTCGAAAGAGTACAGTATTGTTATTTTTCGTCACTACCTCACCGTGCCGGGAGTGGGTAAGTAACGCGCCTGCTGCCTTCCTTGGATGTGTTATCCGTTTCTCTTGCTCCCTCTCCGGAATCTAACCCTGATTCCCCATTACCCGTTACAAACATGGTAGGCATGTCACGTACCATCGACATTTGATAGGCCAGACATTTGAAAGATGCGTCGCTGGCACATGAGACCATGTGATCAGCACAAAGTTATCCAGAGTCACCAGGTGGGGACGCCGCACCCCGCTAAGGGCAACGGCGATTGGTTTTAAACTAATAAAAGCGCTCTTTCCACGAGGGTCGGAGCTTGTTAAGCATGTATCAGCTCTAGAATTGCCACAGTTATCCAAGTAGGATCGTGTCATCTAAGGAACCTCGACTGATTTAATGAGCCATTTGCGGTTTCACCGTGAGAACTTAGACATGCATGGCTTAATCTTTGAGACAAGCATATGACTACTGGCAGGATCAACCAGATAGCTATCACCGAACACCAAATTGCCACTGCACCGTAGCTAGGGGACGGAGAGACAGCACTCTCTGCAGAGCGAATCCCAGAGCCCCTGCGATATCGATGACTACAGACATTTTGCTTGCCACCTACTGGACGACGCCAGCACTACCAATACAATTTTCTAGCTGCCGGCCCGTACCTCGTTGCGAGAGAACAGGCTTTTATCGAGACAAAGTCGAGCCACAAAATAAATTGACGCGGGGCTACCAACCATTTCCCTTCACCATACGGACACAGTTAACGCGCCACCTCTCTCTCTCTCACTGCTGGGAAGCAACGAGGCACACTAGCCTTGTTCGCCACGCTCAGCCGGCGGAGACTGTAGACGCACACTGTCTAACACTGACAATACGAGCTCACCGATTTTATCGGGAGCTCGCACCAGATATACTTAGTTCCAACCGAGAGTTAACAGGCTAACTCCGCGTGCTATCTTAACGTTATATAGGCAAGGATTTAGTATTGGATGGAGTATGGTATATTTCTTTGTCCCTTCTATATAGCTCGGCTGGGGTTAGGAGTATGGTATAGCTATGAAATGTGGTTTTTGACTACGCCAAATCGATCGGTGCCATTATATTTCTTGTGGAAGCAAAGATTGGGGCACTTTGCTCGGGTGCTTAATGATAATTTGCAGTGTTAAAAGACACGATTCTAGTATAATCTTTGCTTAGACTCGTTGTCATAGTGTGATTTTGAAAAGAAGAATCAGAAACACACGAAGCCCGTGTTTTGGGGAAATTGGAACACCAAAATTCAAAATTTAATAATATCAAACCAAATCAGACAAAGAAGAAGGACGCGATTTCAATTATCTACTAATTCATTTAATGAATTACATTTTTTTAAATATGTTTACTGAATATTTCTAGAGTATTAAGCTCAGAAATGAAAGAACATGTATTTAATAAAAAAAATAGTTGCATATTAATCATCGTTTCTAAATCATGAGGTACCCTTTTATCAACCATAAAAATTACAATTTAGCATTTCAAACGGCTGGCTACATATCAACAGCAGGTAGTCCAGACAGAGGTTTATCAGTTTAAAATGAGTGTAAGAAAGAATATGTTATTATATCTTATATCTGATCCAATCACGATACCCGAAATAACGAAAAAAGTTCAGAGGTAAGGAAGCATTACATTCTCCAGATTGCATCGTGCTAATCTGCATGAGTTTGAGAACGAACGCACATGAAACATTGTAAAATAAATTTTAAAAATACTCTGTAGTTTTAAGTTAGAATCTACCCATGGGAGCGGTAGGTCGTCTTTTCTACATTTCCTCCGCCCACAATAGGTGGGGCCTGTATTCAAATCACACTGACAACCCGTCCATTTGGGAAGAGACAATAATTCTTGATCCTTAATAATAGAGTCCACAATTAAGCGCCGCTCCTACACAATGGTCAGTTATGGATGTTGCTTCTCCGGTTCGCTTATACAATACAATTGACAGTCGAGCAGAACAAAGAAGCAGAGCACGTGATTTCAACGAAGGAACAGCATGGCGTTCAAAATGACGCTGGAGAAGACATTTGAAACTTCAAAAATAAAATAGTCTACTCAGTCATTTAAGGCTTTCCACGATAAAACTATAGAATATTCCAAGAGCATTAAGTTCACAAATAAAGACCACGTTTAAGTATAACGAAAGGCCAAGAACGAAAAACTTGAACATTAAAAATTACAATTTTTAATTGAAAGATAAGAAAGGATAAGCTATTAGATCTCCCTCTTCTGTGTTCGTACTCAAACTCCTGCAGATTATCATAATGTAGTCCGGAGAACGGAATGCGCTGTGTCATGGTCTACAGCGATATCTCAACATTTCGGCCTGACACATCCGACTTGAGCATGGCTTTGGGTCACTGATCCTATATGGGATGGGGCAGCCAATCCTATCCCATAACCTTCTTAGTTGCCTCCTACGACATACATGGAAGGTAAACAGTGTTGCTATTATTCGTTTCCCTATCAGACCCCGGCGACACGAGGGTGAGCTGTAAGATCTTATATCGACTCCCATGAAGAGACATTATAACGAAGCAAAGTACTATGGTAAGACGGCATTCCGATATCCGGATTGCATCCTGCTAATCTGCAGGAGTTTGAGAACGAACGCACACGAAGAAGAAAAAGAAAAGTAAGAAATATGTGTCAACCAAAAAAGTCGCAGATATCGCTGCAATGCTGTAAACCATGACAAAACAAGAATTATTTTTAATACTTGAACATTAAAAACTACAATTGATTATCTCAAACTCCTGCAGATCAGCAGGAGATAGTCCATAGGTCGGTGTAGCTGTCTAGAACAATTGTAAGAAAGGATAAGCTATATTAGATCTCCCTCTTCTGAGTTCGTACTCAAACGCCTGCAAATATCATAATGTAGTCCAGAGAACGAAATGCGTTGTGTCATGGTCTACAGCATTGCTGCGATATCTGCACCTTTCGGACTGACACATCCGACGTGAGCATGGCTTTGGGTCACTGATTATATCGGATGCCTATATGGGATGGGGCAGCCAACTCTATCACATAACCTCCTTGGTCGCCTCTTATGACATACATGGAAGGTAAACAGTGTTGCTATTCTTTGCTCACGCAGTAGGAGACAACTGGATAGCGAACTAGTCTCCGTTTCCGGGAGTGCGTCAAAGTGATTGAAATCAATGCTCAAATCGGATGTGTCAGGCCGAAAGCTGCATATATCGCAGCAATGCTGTAAACCGTGATACAGCGTGAGTGAAATTTTTAAAAAAAACGTGCAATAAAAATTATATTAAGCTTCTCAAACTCCTGTCTGTCACCAGGAAATGTGAGTCCGGAGAGAAGTTTAAAATAAGTGTAAGAATCAATACGTAATTAGAACTTATAAAATGGGCTCCATGAAGTGACAAGATAACGAAACAAAGTACCAGCGTCAGAATGCACTCCATTCTTCGGACTACGTCATGTTAATCTGCAGGAGATTGAGAACAAACGAACACGAAGAAAAATAAAAAAGAAAGAAAACGGATGTCAGGACGAAATGCGCAGTTATCGCAGCACAACGACAGCTAAATGAAATTGTACTGTTTCTGTATGCGGACTTTGACGAAAATTCTTTTTGACATTTTTTGATCATGTACACTTTTTTTTCGCCTTATAGAAAAAAGTAAAGACTTAAATTGCAGACATATATTTATCTGACGTCAATCAGGATTCACTATTTATCAACCAGTCAACTCAACCGTGGGTCACCGAGCTCATTTTACCCATTTTCAACTAAAAGCCATTACTTTTGTTTGCTCTGGGCAGGAGTAAATGATATTGTACTGTTTCTGTATGCGGACTTTGACGAAAATTCTGTTTGACATTTTTTGACCATGTACACTTTTTTTTCGCCTTATAGAAAAAAGTAGACTTAAATTGCAGACATATATTTATCTGACGTCAATCAGGATTCACTATTTATCAATCAGTCAACTCAACCGTGGGTCGCCGAGCTCATTTTACCCATTTTCAACTAAAAGCCATTACTTTTGTTTGCTCTGGGCAGGAGTAAATGAAATTGTACTGTTTCTGTATGCGGACTTTGCCGAAAATTCTTTTTGACATTTTTTGACCATGTACACTTTTTTCGCTTTGTAGAAAACAAGTAAAGACTTATATTGCGGACATATATTTATCTGATGCCAATCAGGATTCATTATTTATCAGTCAACTCAACCGTGGGCCACTGAGCTCATTTTAGCCATTTTCAACTAAAAGCCATTACTTTTGTTTGCTCTGGGCAGGAGTAAATGAAATTGTACTGTTTCTGTATGCGGACTTTGACGAAAATTCTTTTTGACATTTTTTGACCATGTACACTTTTTTTTCGCCTTATAGAAAAAAGTAAAGACTTAAATTGCGGACATATATTTATCTGACGTCAATCAGGATTCACTATTTATCAGTCAACTCAACCGTGGGTCACCGAGCTCATTTTACCCATTGTCAACTAAAAGCCATTACTTTTGTTTGCTCTGGGCAGGAGTAAATGATATTGTACTGTTTCTGTATGCGGACTTTGCCGAAAATTCTTTTTGACATTTTTTGACCATGTACACTTTTTTTCGCTTTGTAGAAAACAAGTAAAGACTTAAATTGCGGACATATATTTATCTGATGCCAATCAGGATTCACTATTTATCAGTCAACTCAACCGTGGGCCACCGAGCTCATTTTACCCATTTCCAACTAAAAGCCATTACTTTTGTTTGCTATGGGCAGGAGTAAATGAAATTGTACTGTATCTGTATTTGGACTTTGCCGAAAATTCTTTTTGACCTTTTTTGACCATGTATAACTTTTTAACAAGTAAATACTTAAATTGCGGACATATATTTATCTGACGCCAATCAGGATTCACTATTTATCAATCAGTCAACTCAACCGTGGGTATCCGAGCTCATATTACCCATTTCCAACTTAAAAGCCATGACTTTTGTTTGCTCGGGGCAGGAGTCGAACCTGCTCGGCTGCGTGATTGATACTGCGAAACACTGACACTGTTGGACGCTAGAGCTCAGAGGAGACGTTTTTCGTCTTGGTGTGCTAACGAATCTCCTGGTCCGCCGCAATACGAATGCCCCCGTGTATCATTAACACCAGTTCCGAAAACCAACAAAACAGAACCGAGGTCCTATTCCATTATTCCATGCACCATTATTCTGGCAGCTGAGGCCTGCTTTGAACACTCTAATTTTTTCATAGTAAACGCGATGGCCACCTGGGGCATCCAGCGTCCCACGATAGAGAGAGGCGGTAGGGCAGGAGACAACGGGTGAACCGACGCGAGCCGGACCGCCTGCCTGTGCCTGAGATCCAACTACGAGCATTTTAATTGCAACAACTTTAATATACGCTATTGGAGCTGGAATTGCCGCGGCTGCTGGCACCAGACTTGCCCCAAAAGATCCTCGTTAAAGGTTTTAAAGTGTACTCATTCCAATTACGGGGCCTCGAAAGAGTACCGTATTGTTATTTTTCGTCACTACCTCACCGTGCCGGGAGTGTTAAGTAGCGCGCCTGTTGCCTTCCTTGGATGTGTTAGCCGTTTCTCTTGCTCCATCTCCGGAATCTAACCCTGATTCCCCATTACAAACATGGTAGGCATGTCACGTACCATCAACATTTGATAAGCCAGACATTTTAAAGATGCGTCGCTGGCACATGAGGCCATGCGATCAGCACAAAGTTATCCAGAGTCACCAGTAGGGACGCCGCACCCCGCTAAGGGCAACAGCGATTGGTTTTAAAGTAATAAAATCGCTCTTTTCACGAGGGTCGGAGCTTGGTAAGCATGTATTAGCTCTAGAATTGCCACAGTTATCCAAGTAGGATCATGTCATCTAAGGAACCTCGACTGATTTAATGAGACATGTGCGGTTTCACCGTGAGAACTTAGACATGCATGGCTTAATCTTTGAGACAAGCATATGACTACTGGCAGGATCAACCAGATAGCTATCACCGAACACCGAATTGACACTGCACCGTAGCTAGGGGACTGGGAGAAAGCACTCTCTGCAGAGCGAATCCCAGAGGCCCCAGCGATATCAATGGCTACAGACATTGAGCTTGCCACCTACTGGACGACGCCAGCACTACCACAACAATTTTTTAGCTGCCGGGAAACTTCGGAGAGAACGAACTACTAGATGGTTCGATTTGTCTTTCGCCCCTATACCTAAGTTTGACGATCGATTTGCACATGAGAATCGCTACGAGCCAGACATCCCTGTTTGTCACCTCCAGTTCCGAAAACCAACAAAATAGAACCGAGGTCCTATTCCATTATTCCATGCACCATTATTCTGGCAGCTGAGGCCTGCTTTGAACACTCTAATTTTTTCATAGTAAACGCGATGGCCACCTGGGGCGTCCAGCGTCCCACGATAGAGAGAGCCGGTAGGGCAGGAGACAACGGGCAGTGAACCGACACGAGCCGGACCGCCTGCCTGTGCCTGAGATCCAACTACGAGCATTTTAATTGCAACAACTTTAATATACGCTATTGGAGCTGGAATTGCCGCGGCTGCTGGCACCAGACTTGCCCCCAAAAGATCCTCGTTAAAGGTTTTAAAATGTACTCATTCCAATTACGGGGCCTCGAAAGAGTACCGTATTGTTATTTTTCGTCACTACCTCACCGTGCCGGGAGTGGGTAAGTAGCGCGCCTGCTGCCTTCCTTGGATGTGTTAGCCGTTTCTCTTGCTCCCTCTCCGGAATCTAACACTGATTCCCCATTACCCGTTACAAACATGGTAGGCATGTCACGTACCATCGACATTTGATAGGCCAGACATTTGAAATATGCGTCGCTGGCACATGAGGCTATGTGATCAGCACAAAGTTATCCAGAGTCACCAGTGGGGACGCCGCACCATGCTAAGGGCAACAGCGATTGGTTTTAAACTAATAAAAGCGCTCTTTTCACGAGGGTCGGAGCTTGGTAATCATGTATTAGCTCTAGAATTGCCACAGTTATCCAAGTAGGATCATGTCATCTAAGGAACCTCGACTGATTTAATGAGACATGTGCGGTTTCACCGTCAGAACTTAGACATGCACGGCTTAATCTTTGAGACAAGCATATGACTACTGGCAGGATCAACCAGATAGCTATCACCGAACACCGAATTGACACAGCACCGTAGCTAGAGGACTATGAGACAGCACTCTCTGCAGAGCGAATCCCAGAGGCCCCAGCGATATCGATGGCTACATACATTGAGCTTGAATTGCCGCGGCTGCTGGCACCAACTTTTTTTGGCACCATTTTTCGTCATTACCTCTACGTGCCGGGAGTGGATCGTGTCATCTAAGGAACCTCGACTGATTTAATGAGCCATTTGCGGTTTCACCGTGAGAACTTAGACATGAATGGCTTAATTTTTGAGACAAGCATATGACTACTGGCAGGATCAACCAGATAGCTATCACCGAACACCGAATTGCCACTGCACCATAGCTAGGGGACGGAGAGACAGCACTCTCTCCAGAGCGAATCCCATAGCCCCTGCGATATCGATGGCTACAGACATTTTGCTTGCAACCTACTGGACGACGACAGCACTACCACAACAATTTTCAAGCTGCCGGCCCGAACATCGTTGCGAGAGAACAGGCTTTTATCGAGACAAAGTCGAGCCACAAAATAAATTGACGCGTGGCTACCAACCATTTCCCTTCACCATACGGACACAGTTAACGCGCCACCTCTCTCTCTCACTGCTGGGAAGCAACGAGGCACACTAGCCTTGTTCGCCACACTCAGCCGGCGGAGACTGTAGACGCACACTGTCTAACACTGGGAATACGAGATCACCGATTTTATCGGGAGCTCGCACCAGATATACTTAGTTCCAACCGAGAGTTAACAGGATAACTCCGCGTGTTATCTCAACGTTATATAGGCAAGGATTTCTTACCCATTTAAAGTTTGAGAATAGGTTGAGGGTGTTTAGTCCCCAAGACCTCTAATCATTCGCTTTGCCAGATAAAACTGCGATCGTGCACCAGCTATCCTGAGGGAAACTTCGGAGAGAACGAACTACTAGATGGTTCGATTTTTCTTTCGCCACTTTACCTAAGTTTGACGATCGATTTGCACATCAGAATCGCTACGAGCCGGACATCCATCTTTATCCCATCACCTCCAGTTCCGAAAACCAACAAAATAGAACCGAGGTCCTATTCCATTATTCCATGCACCATTATTCAGGCATCCGAGGCCTGCTTTGAACACTAATTTTTTCAAAGTAAAGGCGCCGGCCACCCGGGAGGCTCAGTGAAGAGCACCCACGAGAGAGAGAGCCGGCAGACGGTAGGGCAGGAGACAACGGGCAGTTAATCGACGCGAGCTGGACCGCCCGCCTGCACCTGAGATCCAACTACGAGCTTTTTAATTGCAACAACTTTAATATACGCTATTGGAGCTGGAATTACCGCGGCTGCTGGCACCAGACTTGCCCCCAAAAGATCCTCGATAAAGGTTTTAAAGTGTACTCATTCCAATTACTGGGCCTCGCAAGAGTACCGTATTGTTATTTTTCGTCACTACCTCACCGTGCCGGGAGTGGGTAAGTAACGCGCCTGCTGCCTTCCTTGGATGTGTTATCCGTTTCTCTTGCTCCCTCTCCGGAATCTAACCCTGATTCCCCATTACCCGTTACAAACATGGTAGGCATGTCACGTACCATCGACATTTGATAGGCCAGACATTTGAAAGATGCGTCGCTGGCACATGAGGCCATGTGATCAGCACAAAGTTATCCAGAGTCACCAGGTGGGGACGCCGCACCCCGCTAAGGGCAACGGCGATTGGTTTTAAACTAATAAAAGCGCTCTTTCCACGAGGGTCGGAGCTTGTTAAGCATGTATCAGCTCTAGAATTGCCACAGTTATCCAAGTAGGATCATGTCATCTAAGGAACCTCGACTGATTTAATGAGCCATTTGCGGTTTCACCGTGAGAACTTAGACATGCATGGCTTAATCTTTGAGACAAGCATATGACTACTGGCAGGATCAACCAGATAGCTATCACCGAACACCAAATTGCCACTGCACCATAGCTAGGGGACGGAGAGACAGCACTCTCTGCAGAGCGAATCCCAGAGGCCCCAGCGATATCAATGGCTACAGACATTGAGCTTGCCACCTACTGGACGACGCCAGCACTACCAAAACAATTTTCTAGCTGCCGGGAAACTTCGGAGAGAACGAACTACTAGATGGTTCGATTTGTCTTTCGCCCCTATACCTAAGTTTGACGATCGATTTGCACATCAGAATCGCAACGAGCCGGACATCCCTGTTTGTCCCTGTTAACCACCTCCAGTTCCGAAAACCAACAAAATAGAATCGAGGTCCTATTCAATTATTCCATGCACCATTATTCTGGCAGCTGAGGCCTGCTTTGAACACTCTAATTTTTTCATAGTAAACGCGATGGCCACCTGGGGCGTCCAGCGTCCCACGATAGAGAGAGCTGGTAGGGCAGGAGACAACGGGCAGTGAACCGACACTAGCCGGACCGCCTGCCTGTGCCTGAGATCCAACTACGAGCATTTTAATTGCAACAACTTTAATATACGCTATTGGAGCTGGAATTACCGCGGCTCCTGGCACCAGACTTGCCCCCAAAAGATCCTCGTTAAAGGTTTTAAAATGTACTCATTCCAATTACGGGGCCTCGAAAGAGTACCGTATTGTTATTTTTCGTCACTACCTCACCGTGCCGGGAGTGGGTAAGTAGCGCACCTGCTGCCTTCCTTGGATGTGAAAGACATTTCTTTTGCTCCCTCTCCGGAATCTAACCATGATTCCCCGTTACAAACATGGTAGGCATGTCACGTACCATCGACATTTGATAGGCCAGACATTTGAAAGATGCGTCGCTGGCACATGAGGCCATGTGATCAGCACAAAGTTATCCAGAGTCACCAGGTGGGGACGCCGCACCCCGCTAAGGGCAACGGCGATCGGTTTTAAACTAATAAAAGCGCTCTTTCCACGAGGGTCGGAGCTTGTTAAGCATGTATCAGCTCTAGAATTGCCACAGTTATCCAAGTAGGATCGTGTCATCTAAGGAACCTCGACTGATTTAATGAGCCATTTGCGGTTTCACCGTGAGAACTTAGACATGCATGGCTTAATCTTTGAGACAAGCATATGACTACTGGCAGGATCAACCAGATAGCTATCACCGAACACCAAATTGCCACTGCACCATAGCTAGGGGACGGAAAGACAGCACTCTCTGCAGAGCGAATCCCAGAGCCCCTGCGATATCGATGGCTACAGACATTGAGCTTGCCACCTACTGGACGACGCCAGCACTACTAAAACAATTTTCTAGCTGCCGGCCCATACCTCGTTGCGAGAGAACAGGCTTTTATCGAGACAAAGTCGAGCCACAAAATAAATTGACGCGGGGATACCAACAATTTCCCTTCACCAAACGGACACAGTTAACGCGCCACCTCTCTCTCTCTCACTGCTGGAAAGCAACGAGGCACACTGGCCTTGTTCGACACGCTCAGCAGGCGGAGACTGTAGACGCACGCTGTCTAACACTGGGAATACGAGATCACCGATTTTATCGGGAGCTCGCACCAGATATACTAAGGTCCAACCGAGAGTTAACAGGCTAACTCCGCGTGCTATTTGAACGTTATATAGGCAAATATTTAGTATTGGATAGAGTATGGTATATTTCTTTGACTCTTCTATATAAGAGATAGTCGGTAGAGGGTTGGGCAGGAGACAACGGGTGAACCGACGCGAGCCGGACCGCCCGCCTGTGACTGAGATCCAACTACGAGCTTCTTAATTGCAACAACTTTAATATACGCTATTGTAGCTGGAATTGCCGCGGCTGCTGGCACCAGACTTGCCCCAAAAGATCCTCGTTAAAGGTTTTAAAGTGTACTCATTCCAATTACGGGGCCTCGAAAGAGTACCGTATTGTTATTTTTCGTCACTACCTCACCGTGCCGGGAGTGTTAAGTAGCGCGCCTGTTGCCTTCCTTGGATGTGTTAGCCGTTTCTCTTGCTCCATCTCCGGAATCTAACCCTGATTCCCAATTACAAACATGGTAGGCATGTCACGTACCATCAACATTTGATAAGCCAGACATTTTAAAGATGCGTCGCTGGCACATGCGGCCATGCGATCAGCACAAAGTTATCCAGAGTCACCAGTAGGGACGCCGCACCCCGCTAAGGGCAACAGCGATTGGTTTTAAAGTAATAAAAGCGCTATTTTCACGAGGGTCGGAGCTTGGTAAGCATGTATTAGCTCTAGAATTGCCACAGTTCAAGTAGGATCATGTCATCTAAGGAACCTCGACTGATTTAATGAGCCATTTGCGGTTTCACCGTGAGAACTTAGACATGCATGGCTTAATCTTTGAGACAAGCATATGACTACAGGCAGGATCAACCAGATAGCTATCACCGAACACCGAATTGACACTGCACCGTAGCTAGGGGACTGGGAGACAGCACTCTCTGCAGAGCGAATCCCAGAGGCCCCAGCGATATCAATGGCTACAGACATTGAGCTTGCCACCTACTGGACGACGCCAGCACTACCAAAACAATTTTCTTGCTGCCGGCCCGTACCTCGTTGCGAGAGAACAGGCTTTATCGAGACAAAGTCGAGCCACAAAATAAATTGACGCGGGGATACCAACAATTTCCCTTCACCATACGGACACAGTTAACGCGCCACCTCTCTCTCTCACTGCTGGAAAGCAACGAGGCACACTGGCTTTGTTCGACACGCTCAGCTGGCGGAGACTGTAGACGCACGCTGTCTAACACTGGGAATACGAGATCACCGATTTTATCGGGAGCTCGCACCAGATATACTACGGTCCAACCGAGAGTTAACAGGCTAACTCCGCGTGCTATTTGAACGTTATATAGGCAAATATTTAGTATTGGATAGAGTATGGTATATTTCTTTGACTCTTCTATATAAGAGAGAGTCGGTAGAGGGTTGGGCAGGAGACAACGGGTGAACCGACGCGAGCCGGACCGCCCGCCTGTGACTGAGATCCAACTACGAGCTTCTTAATTGCAACAACTTTAATATACGCTATTGTAGCTGGAATTGCCGCGGCTGCTGGCACCAGACTTGCCCCAAAAGATCCTCGTTAAAGGTTTTAAAGTGTACTCATTCCAATTACGGGGCCTCGAAAGAGTACCGTATTGTTATTTTTCGTCACTACCTCACCGTGCCGGGAGTGTTAAGTAGCGCGCCTGTTGCCTTCCTTGGATGTGTTAGCCGTTTCTCTTGATCCATCTCCGGAATCTAACCCTGATTCCCCATTACAAACATGGTAGGCATGTCACGTACCATCAACATTTGATAAGCCAGACATTTTAAAGATGCGTCGCTGGTACATGAGGCCATGCGATCAGCACAAAGTTATCCAGAGTCACCAGTAGGGACGCCGCACCCCGCTAAGGGCAACAGCGATTGGTTTTAAAGTAATAAAAGCGCTATTTTCACGAGGGTCGGAGCTTGGTAAGCATGTATTAGCTCTAGAATTGCCACAGTTCAAGTAGGATCATGTCATCTAAGGAACCTCGACTGATTTAATGAGCCATTTGCGGTTTCACCGTGAGAACTTAGACATGCATGGCTTAATCTTTGAGACAAGCATATGACTACTGGCAGGATCAACCAGATAGCTATCACCGAACACCGAATTGACACTGCACCGTAGCTAGGGGACTGGGAGAAAGCACTCTCTGCAGAGCGAATCCCAGAGGCCCCAGCGATATCAATGGCTACAGACATTGAGCTTGCCACCTACTGGACGACGCCAGCACTACCAAAACAATTTTCTAGCTGCCGGGAAACTTCGGAGAGAACGAACTACTAGATGGTTCGATTTGTCTTTCGCCCCTATACCTAAGTTTGACGATCGATTTGCACATCAGAATCGCAACGAGCCGGACATCCCTGTTTGTCCCTGTTAACCACCTCCAGTTCCGAAAACCAACAAAATAGAATCGAGGTCCTATTCAATTATTCCATGCACCATTATTCTGGCAGCTGAGGCCTGCTTTGAACAATCTAATTTTTTCATACTAAACGTGATGGCCACCTGGGGCGTCCAGCGTCCCCCGATAGAGAGAGCCGGTAGGGCAGGAGACAACGGGCAGTGAACCGACACGAGCCGGACCGCCTGCCTGTGCCTGAGATCCAACTACGAGCATTTTAATTGCAACAACTTTAATATACGCTATTGGAGCTGGAATTGCCGCGGCTGCTGGCACCAGACTTGCCCCCAAAAGATCCTCGTTAAAGGTTTTAAAATGTACTCATTCCAATTACGGGGCCTCGAAAGAGTAACGTATTGTTATTTTTCGTCACTACCTCACTGTGCCGGGAGTGTTAAGTAGCGCGCCTGTTGCCTTCCTTGGATGTGTTAGCCGTTTCTCTTGCTCCATCTCCGGAATCTAACCCTGATTCCTCATTACAAACATGGTAGGCATGTCACGTACCATCGACATTTGATAGGCCAGACATTTGAAAGATGCGTCGCTGGCACATGAGGCCATGTGATCAGCACATAGTTATCCAGAGTCACCAGGTGGGGACGCCGCACCCCGCTAACTGCAACGGCGATTGGTTTTAAACTAATAAAAGCGCTCTTTCCACGAGGGTCGGAGCTTGGTAAGCATGTATTAGCTCTAGAATTGCCACTGTTATCCAAGTAGGATCATGTCATCTAAGGAACCTCGACTGATTTAATGAGCCATTTGCGGTTTAACCGTCAGAACTTAGACATGCACGGCTTAATCTTTGAGACAAGCATATGACTACTGGCAGGATCAACCAGATAGCTATCACCGAACACCGAATTGACACAGCACCGTAGCTAGAGGACTATGAGACAGCACTCTCTGCAGAGCGAATCCCAGAGGCCCCAGCGATATCGCTGGCTACAGACATTGAGCTTGAATTGCCGCGGCTGCTGGCACCACCTTTTTTGGGCACCATTTTTCGTCATTACCTCTCCGTGCCGGGAGTGGATCGTGTCATCTAAGGAACCTCGACTGATTTAATGAGCCATTTGCGGTTTCACCGTGAGAACTTAGACATGAATGGCTTAATCTTTGAGACAAGCATATGACTACTGGCAGGATCAACCAGATAGCTATCACCGAACACCGAATTGACACTGCACCGTAGCTAGGGGACTGGGAGACAGCACTCTCTGCAGAGCGAATCCCAGAGGCCCCAGCGATATCAATGGCTACAGACATTGAGCTTGCCACCTACTGGACGACGCCAGCACTACCAAAACAATTTTCTAGCTGCCGGGAAACTTCGGAGAGAACGAACTACTAGATGGTTCGATTTGTCTTTCGCCCCTATACCTAAGTTTGACGATCGATTTGCGCATCAGAATCGCTACGAGCCGGACATCCCTGTTTGTCCCTGTTATCCACCTCCAGTTCCGAAAACCAACAAAATAGAATCGAGGTCCTATTCCATTTTTCCATGCACCATTATTCTGGCAGCTGAGGCCTGCTTTGAACACTCTAATTTTTTCATAGTAAACGCGATGGCCACCTGGGGCGTCCAGCGTCCCACGATAGAGAGAGCCGGTAGGGCAGGAGACAACGGGCAGTGAACCGACACGAGCCGGACCGCCTGCCTGTGCCTGAGATCTAACTACGAGCATTTTAATTGCAACAACTTTAATATACGCTATTGGAGCTGGAATTGCCGCGGCTGCTGGCACCAGACTTGCCCCCAAAAGATCCTCGTTAAAGGTTTTAAAATGTACTCATTCCAATTACGGGGCCTCGAAAGAGTACCGTATTGTTATTTTTCGTCACTACCTCACCGTGCCGGGAGTGGGTAAGTAGCGCACCTGCTGCCTTCCTTGGATGTGTTAGACGTTTCTTTTGCTCCCTCTCCGGAATCTAACCCTGATTCCCCATTACCCGTTACAAACATGGTAGGCATGTCACGTACCATCGACATTTGATAGGCCAGACATTTGAAAGATGCGTCGCTGGCACATGAGGCCATGTGATCAGCACATAGTTATCCAGAGTCACCAGGTGGGGACGCCGCACCCCGCTAACTGCAACGGCGATTGGTTTTAAACTAATAAAAGCGCTCTTTCCACGAGGGTCGGAGCTTGGTAAGCATGTATTAGCTCTAGAATTGCCACTGTTATCCAAGTAGGATCGTGTCATCTAAGGAACCTCGACTGATTTAATGAGCCATTCGTGGTTTCACCGTCAGAACTTAGACATGCATAGCATAATTTTTGAGACAAGCATATGATTACTGGCAGGATCAACCAGATAGCTATCACCGAAAACCGAATTGCCACTGCACCGTAGCTAGGGGACAGGGAGACAGCACTCTCTGCAGAGCGAATCCCAGAGGCCCCAGCGATATCGATGGCTACAGACATTGAGCTTGCCACCTACTGGACGACGCCAGCACTACCAAAACAATTTTCTAGCTGCCGGCCCGTACCTCGTTGCGAGAGAACAGGCTTTATCGAGACAAAGTCGAGCCACAAAATAAATTGACGCGGGGATACCAACAATTTCCCTTCACCATACGGACACAGTTAACGCGCCACCTCTCTCTCTCACTGCTGGAAAGCAACGAGGCACACTGGCTTTGTTCGACACGCTCAGCTGGCGGAGACTGTAGACGCACGCTGTCTAACACTGGGAATACGAGATCACCGATTTTATCGGGAGCTCGCACCAGATATACTAAGGTCCAACCGAGAGTTAACAGGCTAACTCCGCGTGCTATTTGAACGTTATATAGGCAAATATTTAGTATTGGATAGAGTATGGTATATTTCTTTGACTCTTCTATATAAGAGAGAGTCGGTAGAGGGTTGGGCAGGAGACAACGGGTGAACCGACGCGAGCCGGACCGCCCGCCTGTGACTGAGATCCAACTACGAGCTTCTTAATTGCAACAACTTTAATATACGCTATTGTAGCTGGAATTGCCGCGGCTGCTGGCACCAGACTTGCCCCAAAAGATCCTCGTTAAAGGTTTTAAAGTGTACTCATTCCAATTACGGGGCCTCGAAAGAGTACCGTATTGTTATTTTTCGTCACTACCTCACCGTGCCGGGAGTGTTAAGTAGCGCGCCTGTTGCCTTCCTTGGATGTGTTAGCCGTTTCTCTTGCTCCATCTCCGGAATCTAACCCTGATTCCCCATTACAAACATGGTAGGCATGTCACGTACCATCGACATTTGATAAGCCAGACATTTTAAAGATGCGTCGCTGGCACATGAGGCCATGCGATCAGCACAAAGTTATCCAGAGTCACCAGTAGGGACGCCGCACCCCGCTAAGGGCAACAGCGATTGGTTTTAAAGTAATAAAATCGCTCTTTTCACGAGGGTCGGAGCTTGGTAAGCATGTATTAGCTCTAGAATTGCCACAGTTATCCAAGTAGGATCATGTCATCTAAGGAACCTCGACTGATTTAATGAGACATGTGCGGTTTCACCGTGAGAACTTAGACATGCATGGCTTAATCTTTGAGACAAGCATATGACTACTGGCAGGATCAACCAGATAGCTATCACCGAACACCGAATTGACACTGCACCGTAGCTAGGGGACTGGGAGAAAGCACTCTCTGCAGAGCGAATCCCAGAGGCCCCAGCGATATCAATGGCTACAGACATTGAGCTTGCCACCTACTGGACGACGCCAGCACTACAAAAACAATTTTCTAGCTGCCGGGAAACTTCGGAGAGAACGAACTACTAGATGGTTCGATTTGTCTTTCGCCCCTATACCTTAGTTTGACGATCGATTTGCACATCATAATCGCTACGAGCCGGACATCCCTGTTTGTCCCTGTTATCCACCTCCAGTTCCGAAAACCAACAAAATAGAACCGAGGTCCTATTCCATTATTCCATGCACCATTATTCTGGCAGCTGAGGCCTGCTTTGAACACTCAAATTTTTTCATAGTAAACGTGATGGCCACCTGGGTCGTCCAGCTTCCCCCGATAGAGAGAGCCGGTATGGCAGTAGACAACGGGCAGTGAACCGACACGAGCCGGACCGCCCGCCTGTGCCTGAGATCCAACTACGAGCATTTTAATTGCAACAACTTTAATATACGCTATTGGAGCTGGAATTGCCGCGGCTGCTGGCACCAGACATGCCCCGAAAAGATCCTCGTTAAAGGTTTTAAAATGTACTCATTCCAATTACGGGGCCTCGAAAGAGTACCGTATTGTTATTTTTCGTCACTACCTCACCGTGCCGGGAGTGGGTAAGTAACGCGCCTGCTGCCTTCCTTGGATGTGTTATCCGTTTCTCTTTCTCCCTCTCCGGAATCTAACCCTGATTCCCCATTACCCGTTACAAACATGGTAGGCATGTCACGTACCATCGACATTTGATAGGCCAGACATTTGAAAGATGCGTCGCTGGCACATGAGGCCATGTGATCAGCACAAAGTTATCCAGAATCACCAGGTGGGGACGCCGCACCCCGCTAAGGGCAACGGCGATTGGTTTTAAACTAATAAAAGCGCTCTTTCCACGAGGGTCGGAGCTTGGTAAGCATGTATTAGCTCTAGAATTGCCACAGTTATCCAAGTAGGATCATGTCATCTAAGGAACCTCGACTGATTTAATGAGACATGTGCGGTTTCACCGTGAGAACTTAGACATGCATGGCTTAATCTTTGAGACAAGCATATGACTACTGGCAGGATCAACCAGATAGCTATCACCGAACACCGAATTGACACTGCACCGTAGCTAGGGGACTGGGAGAAAGCACTCTCTGCAGAGCGAATCCCAGAGGCCCCAGCGATATCAATGGCTACAGACATTGAGCTTGCCACCTACTGGACGACGCCAGCACTACAAAAACAATTTTCTAGCTGCCGGGAAACTTCGGAGAGAACGAACTACTAGATGGTTCGATTTGTCTTTCGCCCCTATACCTTAGTTTGACGATCGATTTGCACATCATAATCGCTACGAGCCGGACATCCCTGTTTGTCCCTGTTATCCACCTCCAGCTCCGAAAACCAACAAAATAGAACCGAGGTCCTATTCCAATAATCCATGCACCATTATTCTGGCAGCTGAGGCCTGCTTTGAACACTCAAATTTTTTCATAGTAAACGCGATGGCCACCTGGGTCGTCCAGCGTCCCCCGATAGAGAGAGCCGGTATGGCAGTAGACAACGGGCAGTGAACCGACACGAGCCGGACCGCCCGCCTGTGCCTGAGATCCAACTACGAGCATTTTAATTGCAACAACTTTAATATACGCTATTGGAGCTGGAATTGCCGCGGCTGCTGGCACCAGACATGCCCCGAAAAGATCCTCGTTAAAGGTTTTAAAATGTACTCATTCCAATTACGGGGCCTCGAAAGAGTACCGTATTGTTATTTTTCGTCACTACCTCACCGTGCCGGGAGTGGGTAAGTAACGCGCCTGCTGCCTTCCTTGGATGTGTTATCCGTTTCTCTTTCTCCCTCTCCGGAATCTAACCCTGATTCCCCATTACCCGTTACAAACATGGTAGGCATGTCACGTACCATCGACATTTGATAGGCCAGACATTTGAAAGATGCGTCGCTGGCACATGAGGCCATGTGATCAGCACAAAGTTATCCAGAATCACCAGGTGGGGACGCCGCACCCCGCTAAGGGCAACGGCGATTGGTTTTAAACTAATAAAAGCGCTCTTTCCACGAGGGTCGGAGCTTGGTAAGCATGTATTAGCTCTAGAATTGCCACTGTTATCCAAGTAGGATCATGTCATCTAAGGAACCTCGACTGATTTAATGAGCCATTTGCGGTTTAACCGTCAGAACTTAGACATGCACGGCTTAATCTTTGAGACAAGCATATGACTACTGGCAGGATCAACCAGATAGCTATCACCGAACACCGAATTGACACAGCACCGTAGCTAGAGGACTATGAGACAGCACTCTCTGCAGAGCGAATCCCAGAGGCCCCAGCGATATCGCTGGCTACAGACATTGAGCTTGAATTGCCGCGGCTGCTGGCACCACCTTTTTTGGGCACCATTTTTCGTCATTACCTCTCCGTGCCGGGAGTGGATCGTGTCATCTAAGGAACCTCGACTGATTTAATGAGCCATTTGCGGTTTCACCGTGAGAACTTAGACATGAATGGCTTAATCTTTGAGACAAGCATATGACTACTGGCAGGATCAACCAGATAGCTATCACCGAACACCGAATTGACACTGCACCGTAGCTAGGGGACTGGGAGACAGCACTCTCTGCAGAGCGAATCCCAGAGGCCCCAGCGATATCAATGGCTACAGACATTGAGCTTGCCACCTACTGGACGACGCCAGCACTACCAAAACAATTTTCTAGCTGCCGGGAAACTTCGGAGAGAACGAACTACTAGATGGTTCGATTTGTCTTTCGCCCCTATACCTAAGTTTGACGATCGATTTGCGCATCAGAATCGCTACGAGCCGGACATCCCTGTTTGTCCCTGTTATCCACCTCCAGTTCCGAAAACCAACAAAATAGAATCGAGGTCCTATTCCATTTTTCCATGCACCATTATTCTGGCAGCTGAGGCCTGCTTTGAACACTCTAATTTTTTCATAGTAAACGCGATGGCCACCTGGGGCGTCCAGCGTCCCACGATAGAGAGAGCCGGTAGGGCAGGAGACAACGGGCAGTGAACCGACACGAGCCGGACCGCCTGCCTGTGCCTGAGATCTAACTACGAGCATTTTAATTGCAACAACTTTAATATACGCTATTGGAGCTGGAATTGCCGCGGCTGCTGGCACCAGACTTGCCCCCAAAAGATCCTCGTTAAAGGTTTTAAAATGTACTCATTCCAATTACGGGGCCTCGAAAGAGTACCGTATTGTTATTTTTCGTCACTACCTCACCGTGCCGGGAGTGGGTAAGTAGCGCACCTGCTGCCTTCCTTGGATGTGTTAGACGTTTCTTTTGCTCCCTCTCCGGAATCTAACCCTGATTCCCCATTACCCGTTACAAACATGGTAGGCATGTCACGTACCATCGACATTTGATAGGCCAGACATTTGAAAGATGCGTCGCTGGCACATGAGGCCATGTGATCAGCACATAGTTATCCAGAGTCACCAGGTGGGGACGCCGCACCCCGCTAACTGCAACGGCGATTGGTTTTAAACTAATAAAAGCGCTCTTTCCACGAGGGTCGGAGCTTGGTAAGCATGTATTAGCTCTAGAATTGCCACTGTTATCCAAGTAGGATCGTGTCATCTAAGGAACCTCGACTGATTTAATGAGCCATTCGTGGTTTCACCGTCAGAACTTAGACATGCATAGCATAATTTTTGAGACAAGCATATGATTACTGGCAGGATCAACCAGATAGCTATCACCGAAAACCGAATTGCCACTGCACCGTAGCTAGGGGACAGGGAGACAGCACTCTCTGCAGAGCGAATCCCAGAGGCCCCAGCGATATCGATGGCTACAGACATTGAGCTTGCCACCTACTGGACGACGCCAGCACTACCAAAACAATTTTCTAGCTGCCGGCCCGTACCTCGTTGCGAGAGAACAGGCTTTATCGAGACAAAGTCGAGCCACAAAATAAATTGACGCGGGGATACCAACAATTTCCCTTCACCATACGGACACAGTTAACGCGCCACCTCTCTCTCTCACTGCTGGAAAGCAACGAGGCACACTGGCTTTGTTCGACACGCTCAGCTGGCGGAGACTGTAGACGCACGCTGTCTAACACTGGGAATACGAGATCACCGATTTTATCGGGAGCTCGCACCAGATATACTAAGGTCCAACCGAGAGTTAACAGGCTAACTCCGCGTGCTATTTGAACGTTATATAGGCAAATATTTAGTATTGGATAGAGTATGGTATATTTCTTTGACTCTTCTATATAAGAGAGAGTCGGTAGAGGGTTGGGCAGGAGACAACGGGTGAACCGACGCGAGCCGGACCGCCCGCCTGTGACTGAGATCCAACTACGAGCTTCTTAATTGCAACAACTTTAATATACGCTATTGTAGCTGGAATTGCCGCGGCTGCTGGCACCAGACTTGCCCCAAAAGATCCTCGTTAAAGGTTTTAAAGTGTACTCATTCCAATTACGGGGCCTCGAAAGAGTACCGTATTGTTATTTTTCGTCACTACCTCACCGTGCCGGGAGTGTTAAGTAGCGCGCCTGTTGCCTTCCTTGGATGTGTTAGCCGTTTCTCTTGCTCCATCTCCGGAATCTAACCCTGATTCCCCATTACAAACATGGTAGGCATGTCACGTACCATCGACATTTGATAAGCCAGACATTTTAAAGATGCGTCGCTGGCACATGAGGCCATGCGATCAGCACAAAGTTATCCAGAGTCACCAGTAGGGACGCCGCACCCCGCTAAGGGCAACAGCGATTGGTTTTAAAGTAATAAAATCGCTCTTTTCACGAGGGTCGGAGCTTGGTAAGCATGTATTAGCTCTAGAATTGCCACAGTTATCCAAGTAGGATCATGTCATCTAAGGAACCTCGACTGATTTAATGAGACATGTGCGGTTTCACCGTGAGAACTTAGACATGCATGGCTTAATCTTTGAGACAAGCATATGACTACTGGCAGGATCAACCAGATAGCTATCACCGAACACCGAATTGACACTGCACCGTAGCTAGGGGACTGGGAGAAAGCACTCTCTGCAGAGCGAATCCCAGAGGCCCCAGCGATATCAATGGCTACAGACATTGAGCTTGCCACCTACTGGACGACGCCAGCACTACAAAAACAATTTTCTAGCTGCCGGGAAACTTCGGAGAGAACGAACTACTAGATGGTTCGATTTGTCTTTCGCCCCTATACCTTAGTTTGACGATCGATTTGCACATCATAATCGCTACGAGCCGGACATCCCTGTTTGTCCCTGTTATCCACCTCCAGTTCCGAAAACCAACAAAATAGAACCGAGGTCCTATTCCATTATTCCATGCACCATTATTCTGGCAGCTGAGGCCTGCTTTGAACACTCAAATTTTTTCATAGTAAACGTGATGGCCACCTGGGTCGTCCAGCTTCCCCCGATAGAGAGAGCCGGTATGGCAGTAGACAACGGGCAGTGAACCGACACGAGCCGGACCGCCCGCCTGTGCCTGAGATCCAACTACGAGCATTTTAATTGCAACAACTTTAATATACGCTATTGGAGCTGGAATTGCCGCGGCTGCTGGCACCAGACATGCCCCGAAAAGATCCTCGTTAAAGGTTTTAAAATGTACTCATTCCAATTACGGGGCCTCGAAAGAGTACCGTATTGTTATTTTTCGTCACTACCTCACCGTGCCGGGAGTGGGTAAGTAACGCGCCTGCTGCCTTCCTTGGATGTGTTATCCGTTTCTCTTTCTCCCTCTCCGGAATCTAACCCTGATTCCCCATTACCCGTTACAAACATGGTAGGCATGTCACGTACCATCGACATTTGATAGGCCAGACATTTGAAAGATGCGTCGCTGGCACATGAGGCCATGTGATCAGCACAAAGTTATCCAGAATCACCAGGTGGGGACGCCGCACCCCGCTAAGGGCAACGGCGATTGGTTTTAAACTAATAAAAGCGCTCTTTCCACGAGGGTCGGAGCTTGGTAAGCATGTATTAGCTCTAGAATTGCCACAGTTATCCAAGTAGGATCATGTCATCTAAGGAACCTCGACTGATTTAATGAGACATGTGCGGTTTCACCGTGAGAACTTAGACATGCATGGCTTAATCTTTGAGACAAGCATATGACTACTGGCAGGATCAACCAGATAGCTATCACCGAACACCGAATTGACACTGCACCGTAGCTAGGGGACTGGGAGAAAGCACTCTCTGCAGAGCGAATCCCAGAGGCCCCAGCGATATCAATGGCTACAGACATTGAGCTTGCCACCTACTGGACGACGCCAGCACTACAAAAACAATTTTCTAGCTGCCGGGAAACTTCGGAGAGAACGAACTACTAGATGGTTCGATTTGTCTTTCGCCCCTATACCTTAGTTTGACGATCGATTTGCACATCATAATCGCTACGAGCCGGACATCCCTGTTTGTCCCTGTTATCCACCTCCAGCTCCGAAAACCAACAAAATAGAACCGAGGTCCTATTCCAATAATCCATGCACCATTATTCTGGCAGCTGAGGCCTGCTTTGAACACTCAAATTTTTTCATAGTAAACGCGATGGCCACCTGGGTCGTCCAGCGTCCCCCGATAGAGAGAGCCGGTATGGCAGTAGACAACGGGCAGTGAACCGACACGAGCCGGACCGCCCGCCTGTGCCTGAGATCCAACTACGAGCATTTTAATTGCAACAACTTTAATATACGCTATTGGAGCTGGAATTGCCGCGGCTGCTGGCACCAGACATGCCCCGAAAAGATCCTCGTTAAAGGTTTTAAAATGTACTCATTCCAATTACGGGGCCTCGAAAGAGTACCGTATTGTTATTTTTCGTCACTACCTCACCGTGCCGGGAGTGGGTAAGTAACGCGCCTGCTGCCTTCCTTGGATGTGTTATCCGTTTCTCTTTCTCCCTCTCCGGAATCTAACCCTGATTCCCCATTACCCGTTACAAACATGGTAGGCATGTCACGTACCATCGACATTTGATAGGCCAGACATTTGAAAGATGCGTCGCTGGCACATGAGGCCATGTGATCAGCACAAAGTTATCCAGAATCACCAGGTGGGGACGCCGCACCCCGCTAAGGGCAACGGCGATTGGTTTTAAACTAATAAAAGCGCTCTTTCCACGAGGGTCGGAGCTTGGTAAGCATGTATTAGCTCTAGAATTGCAACAGTTATCCAAGTAGGATCGTGTCATCTAAGGAACCTCGACTGATTTAATGAGCCATTCGCGGTTTCACCGTGAGAACTTAGACATGAATGGCTTAATTTTTGAGACAAGCATATGACTACTGGCAGGATCAACCAGATAGCTATCACCGAACACCGAATTGCCACTGCACCATAGCTAGGGGACGGAGAGACAGCACTCTCTCCAGAGCGAATCCCATAGCCCCTGCGATATCGATGGCTACAGACATTTTGCTTGCAACCTACTGGACGACGACAGCACTACCACAACAATTTTCAAGCTGCCGGCCCGAACATCGTTGCGAGAGAACAGGCTTTTATCGAGACAAAGTCGAGCCACAAAATAAATTGACGCGTGGCTACCAACCATTTCCCTTCACCATACGGACACAGTTAACGCGCCACCTCTCTCTCTCACTGCTGGGAAGCAACGAGGCACACTAGCCTTGTTCGCCACACTCAGCCGGCGGAGACTGTAGACGCACACTGTCTAACACTGGGAATACGAGATCACCGATTTTATCGGGAGCTCGCACCAGATATACTTAGTTCCAACCGAGAGTTAACAGGATAACTCCGCGTGTTATCTCAACGTTATATAGGCAAGGATTTCTTACCCATTTAAAGTTTGAGAATAGGTTGAGGGTGTTTAGTCCCCAAGACCTCTAATCATTCGCTTTGCCAGATAAAACTGCGATCGTGCACCAGCTATCCTGAGGGAAACTTCGGAGAGAACGAACTACTAGATGGTTCGATTTTTCTTTCGCCACTTTACCTAAGTTTGACGATCGATTTGCACATCAGAATCGCTACGAGCCGGACATCCATCTTTATCCCATCACCTCCAGTTCCGAAAACCAACAAAATAGAACCGAGGTCCTATTCCATTATTCCATGCACCATTATTCAGGCATCCGAGGCCTGCTTTGAACACTAATTTTTTCAAAGTAAAGGCGCCGGCCACCCGGGAGGCTCAGTGAAGAGCACCCACGAGAGAGAGAGCCGGCAGACGGTAGGGCAGGAGACAACGGGCAGTTAATCGACGCGAGCTGGACCGCCAGCCTGCACCTGAGATCCAACTACGAGCTTTTTAATTGCAACAACTTTAATATACGCTATTGGAGCTGGAATTACCGCGGCTGCTGGCACCAGACTTGCCCCCAAAAGATCCTCGATAAAGGTTTTAAAGTGTACTCATTCCAATTACTGGGCCTCGCAAGAGTACCGTATTGTTATTTTTCGTCACTACCTCACCGTGCCGGGAGTGGGTAAGTAACGCGCCTGCTGCCTTCCTTGGATGTGTTATCCGTTTCTCTTGCTCCCTCTCCGGAATCTAACCCTGATTCCCCATTACCCGTTACAAACATGGTAGGCATGTCACGTACCATCGACATTTGATAGGCCAGACATTTGAAAGATGCGTCGCTGGCACATGAGGCCATGTGATCAGCACAAAGTTATCCAGAGTCACCAGGTGGGGACGCCGCACCCCGCTAAGGGCAACGGCGATTGGTTTTAAACTAATAAAAACGCTCTTTCCACGAGGGTCGGAGCTTGTTAAGCATGTATCAGCTCTAGAATTGCCACAGTTATCCAAGTAGGATCATGTCATCTAAGGAACCTCGACTGATTTAATGAGCCATTTGCGGTTTCACCGTGAGAACTTAGACATGCATGGCTTAATCTTTGAGACAAGCATATGACTACTGGCAGGATCAACCAGATAGCTATCACCGAACACCAAATTGCCACTGCACCATAGCTAGGGGACGGAGAGACAGCACTCTCTGCAGAGCGAATCCCAGAGGCCCCAGCGATATCAATGGCTACAGACATTGAGCTTGCCACCTACTGGACGACGCCAGCACTACCAAAACAATTTTCTAGCTGCCGGCCCGTACCTCGTTGCGAGAGAACAGGCTTTATCGAGACAAAGTCGAGCCACAAAATAAATTGACGCGGGGATACCAACAATTTCCCTTCACCATACGGACACAGTTAACGCGCCACCTCTCTCTCTCACTGCTGGAAAGCAACGAGGCACACTGGCTTTGTTCGACACGCTCAGCTGGCGGAGACTGTAGACGCACGCTGTCTAACACTGGGAATACGAGATCACCGATTTTATCGGGAGCTCGCACCAGATATACTAAGGTCCAACCGAGAGTTAACAGGCTAACTCCGCGTGCTATTTGAACGTTATATAGGCAAATATTTAGTATTGGATAGAGTATGGTATATTTCTTTGACTCTTCTATATAAGAGAGAGTCGGTAGAGGGTTGGGCAGGAGACAACGGGTGAACCGACGCGAGCCGGACCGCCCGCCTGTGACTGAGATCCAACTACGAGCTTCTTAATTGCAACAACTTTAATATACGCTATTGTAGCTGGAATTGCCGCGGCTGCTGGCACCAGACTTGCCCCAAAAGATCCTCGTTAAAGGTTTTAAAGTGTACTCATTCCAATTACGGGGCCTCGAAAGAGTACCGTATTGTTATTTTTCGTCACTACCTCACCGTGCCGGGAGTGTTAAGTAGCGCGCCTGTTGCCTTCCTTGGATGTGTTAGCCGTTTCTCTTGCTCCATCTCTGGAATCTAACCCTGATTCCCCATTACAAACATGGTAGGCATGTCACGTACCATCGACATTTGATAAGCCAGACATTTTAAAGATGCGTCGCTGGCACATGAGGCCATGCGATCAGCACAAAGTTATCCAGAGTCACCAGTAGGGACGCCGCACCCCGCTAAGGGCAACAGCGATTGGTTTTAAAGTAATAAAATCGCTCTTTTCACGAGGGTCGGAGCTTGGTAAGCATGTATTAGCTCTAGAATTGCCACAGTTATCCAAGTAGGATCATGTCATCTAAGGAACCTCGACTGATTTAATGAGACATGTGCGGTTTCACCGTGAGAACTTAGACATGCATGGCTTAATCTTTGAGACAAGCATATGACTACTGGCAGGATCAACCAGATAGCTATCACCGAACACCAAATTGCCACTGCACCATAGCTAGGGGACGGAGAGACAGCACTCTCTGCAGAGCGAATCCCAGAGGCCCCAGCGATATCAATGGCTACAGACATTGAGCTTGCCACCTACTGGACGACTCCAGCACTACCAAAACAATTTTCTAGCTGCCGGCCCGTACCTCGTTGCGAGAGAACAGGCTTTATCGAGACAAAGTCGAGCCACAAAATAAATTGACGCGGGGATACCAACAATTTCCCTTCACCATACGGACACAGTTAACGCGCCACCTCTCTCTCTCACTGCTGGAAAGCAACGAGGCACACTGGCTTTGTTCGACACGCTCAGCTGGCGGAGACTGTAGACGCACGCTGTCTAACACTGGGAATACGAGATCACCGATTTTATCGGGAGCTCGCACCAGATATACTAAGGTCCAACCGAGAGTTAACAGGCTAACTCCGCGTGCTATTTGAACGTTATATAGGCAAATATTTAGTATTGGATAGAGTATGGTATATTTCTTTGACTCTTCTATATAAGAGAGAGTCGGTAGAGGGTTGGGCAGGAGACAACGGGTGAACCGACGCGAGCCGGACCGCCCGCCTGTGACTGAGATCCAACTACGAGCTTCTTAATTGCAACAACTTTAATATACGCTATTGTAGCTGGAATTGCCGCGGCTGCTGGCACCAGACTTGCCCCAAAAGATCCTCGTTAAAGGTTTTAAAGTGTACTCATTCCAATTACGGGGCCTCGAAAGAGTACCGTATTGTTATTTTTCGTCACTACCTCACCGTGCCGGGAGTGTTAAGTAGCGCGCCTGTTGCCTTCCTTGGATGTGTTAGCCGTTTCTCTTGCTCCATCTCTGGAATCTAACCCTGATTCCCCATTACAAACATGGTAGGCATGTCACGTACCATCGACATTTGATAAGCCAGACATTTTAAAGATGCGTCGCTGGCACATGAGGCCATGCGATCAGCACAAAGTTATCCAGAGTCACCAGTAGGGACGCCGCACCCCGCTAAGGGCAACAGCGATTGGTTTTAAAGTAATAAAATCGCTCTTTTCACGAGGGTCGGAGCTTGGTAAGCATGTATTAGCTCTAGAATTGCCACAGTTATCCAAGTAGGATCATGTCATCTAAGGAACCTCGACTGATTTAATGAGACATGTGCGGTTTCACCGTGAGAACTTAGACATGCATGGCTTAATCTTTGAGACAAGCATATGACTACTGGCAGGATCAACCAGATAGCTATCATCGAACACCGAATTGACACTGCACCGTAGCTAGGGGACTGGGAGAAAGCACTCTCTGCAGAGCGAATCCCAGAGGCCCCAGCGATATCAATGGCTACAGACATTGAGCTTGCCACCTACTGGACGACGCCAGCACTACCAAAACAATTTTCTAGCTGCCGGGAAACTTCGGAGAGAACGAACTACTAGATGGTTCGATTTGTCTTTCGCCCCTATACCTTAGTTTGACGATCGATTTGCACATCATAATCGCTACGAGCAGGACATCCCTGTTTGTCCCTGTTATCCACCTCCAGTTCCGAAAACCAACAAAATAGAACCGAGGTCCTATTCCATTATTCCATGCACCATTATTCTGGCAGCTGAGGCCTGCTTTAAACACTCAAATTTTTTCATAGTAAACGCGATGGCCACCTGGGTCGTCCAGCGTCCCCCGATAGAGAGAGCCGGTATGGCAGTAGACAACGGGCAGTGAACCGACACGAGCCGGACCGCCCGCCTGTGCCTGAGATCCAACTACGAGCATTTTAATTGCAACAACTTTAATATACGCTATTGGAGCTGGAATTGCCGCGGCTGCTGGCACCAGACATGCCCCGAAAAGATCCTCGTTAAAGGTTTTAAAATGTACTCATTCCAATTACGGGGCCTCGAAAGAGTACAGTATTGTTATTTTTCGTCACTACCTCACCGTGCCGGGAGTGGGTAAGTAACGCGCCTGCTGCCTTCCTTGGATGAGTTATCCGTTTCTCTTGCTCCCTCTCCGGAATCTAACCCTGATTCCCCATTACCCGTTACAAACATGGTAGGCATGTCACGTACCATCGACATTTGATAGGCCAGACATTTGAAAGATGCGTCGCTGGCACATGAGACCATGTGATCAGCACAAAGTTATCCAGAGTCACCAGGTGGGGACGCCGCACCCCGCTAAGGGCAACGGCGATTGGTTTTAAACTAATAAAAGCGCTCTTTCCACGAGGGTCGGAGCTTGTTAAGCATGTATCAGCTCTAGAATTGCCACAGTTATCCAAGTAGGATCGTGTCATCTAAGGAACCTCGACTGATTTAATGAGCCATTTGCGGTTTCACCGTGAGAACTTAGACATGCATGGCTTAATCTTTGAGACAAGCATATGACTACTGGCAGGATCAACCAGATAGCTATCACCGAACACCAAATTGCCACTGCACCGTAGCTAGGGGACGGAGAGACAGCACTCTCTGCAGAGCGAATCCCAGAGCCCCTGCGATATCGATGACTACAGACATTTTGCTTGCCACCTACTGGACGACGCCAGCACTACCAATACAATTTTCTAGCTGCCGGCCCGTACCTCGTTGCGAGAGAACAGGCTTTTATCGAGACAAAGTCGAGCCACAAAATAAATTGACGCGGGGCTACCAACCATTTCCCTTCACCATACGGACACAGTTAACGCGCCACCTCTCTCTCTCTCACTGCTGGGAAGCAACGAGGCACACTAGCCTTGTTCGCCACGCTCAGCCGGCGGAGACTGTAGACGCACACTGTCTAACACTGACAATACGAGCTCACCGATTTTATCGGGAGCTCGCACCAGATATACTTAGTTCCAACCGAGAGTTAACAGGCTAACTCCGCGTGCTATCTTAACGTTATATAGGCAAGGATTTAGTATTGGATGGAGTATGGTATATTTCTTTGTCCCTTCTATATAGCTCGGCTGGGGTTAGGAGTATGGTATAGCTATGAAATGTGGTTTTTGACTACGCCAAATCGATCGGTGCCATTATATTTCTTGTGGAAGCAAAGATTGGGGCACTTTGCTCGGGTGCTTAATGATAATTTGCAGTGTTAAAAGACACGATTCTAGTATAATCTTTGCTTAGACTCGTTGTCATAGTGTGATTTTGAAAAGAAGAATCAGAAACACACGAAGCCCGTGTTTTGGGGAAATTGGAACACCAAAATTCAAAATTTAATAATATCAAACCAAATCAGACAAAGAAGAAGGACGCGATTTCAATTATCTACTAATTCATTTAATGAATTACATTTTTTTAAATATGTTTACTGAATATTTCTAGAGTATTAAGCTCAGAAATGAAAGAACATGTATTTAATAAAAAAAATAGTTGCATATTAATCATCGTTTCTAAATCATGAGGTACCCTTTTATCAACCATAAAAATTACAATTTAGCATTTCAAACGGCTGGCTACATATCAACAGCAGGTAGTCCAGACAGAGGTTTATCAGTTTAAAATGAGTGTAAGAAAGAATATGTTATTATATCTTATATCTGATCCAATCACGATACCCGAAATAACGAAAAAAGTTCAGAGGTAAGGAAGCATTACATTCTCCAGATTGCATCGTGCTAATCTGCATGAGTTTGAGAACGAACGCACATGAAACATTGTAAAATAAATTTTAAAAATACTCTGTAGTTTTAAGTTAGAATCTACCCATGGGAGCGGTAGGTCGTCTTTTCTACATTTCCTCCGCCCACAATAGGTGGGGCCTGTATTCAAATCACACTGACAACCCGTCCATTTGGGAAGAGACAATAATTCTTGATCCTTAATAATAGAGTCCACAATTAAGCGCCGCTCCTACACAATGGTCAGTTATGGATGTTGCTTCTCCGGTTCGCTTATACAATACAATTGACAGTCGAGCAGAACAAAGAAGCAGAGCACGTGATTTCAACGAAGGAACAGCATGGCGTTCAAAATGACGCTGGAGAAGACATTTGAAACTTCAAAAATAAAATAGTCTACTCAGTCATTTAAGGCTTTCCACGATAAAACTATAGAATATTCCAAGAGCATTAAGTTCACAAATAAAGACCACGTTTAAGTATAACGAAAGGCCAAGAACGAAAAACTTGAACATTAAAAATTACAATTTTTAATTGAAAGATAAGAAAGGATAAGCTATTAGATCTCCCTCTTCTGTGTTCGTACTCAAACTCCTGCAGATTATCATAATGTAGTCCGGAGAACGGAATGCGCTGTGTCATGGTCTACAGCGATATCTCAACATTTCGGCCTGACACATCCGACTTGAGCATGGCTTTGGGTCACTGATCCTATATGGGATGGGGCAGCCAATCCTATCCCATAACCTTCTTAGTTGCCTCCTACGACATACATGGAAGGTAAACAGTGTTGCTATTATTCGTTTCCCTATCAGACCCCGGCGACACGAGGGTGAGCTGTAAGATCTTATATCGACTCCCATGAAGAGACATTATAACGAAGCAAAGTACTATGGTAAGACGGCATTCCGATATCCGGATTGCATCCTGCTAATCTGCAGGAGTTTGAGAACGAACGCACACGAAGAAGAAAAAGAAAAGTAAGAAATATGTGTCAACCAAAAAAGTCGCAGATATCGCTGCAATGCTGTAAACCATGACAAAACAAGAATTATTTTTAATACTTGAACATTAAAAACTACAATTGATTATCTCAAACTCCTGCAGATCAGCAGGAGATAGTCCATAGGTCGGTGTAGCTGTCTAGAACAATTGTAAGAAAGGATAAGCTATATTAGATCTCCCTCTTCTGAGTTCGTACTCAAACGCCTGCAAATATCATAATGTAGTCCAGAGAACGAAATGCGTTGTGTCATGGTCTACAGCATTGCTGCGATATCTGCACCTTTCGGACTGACACATCCGACGTGAGCATGGCTTTGGGTCACTGATTATATCGGATGCCTATATGGGATGGGGCAGCCAACTCTATCACATAACCTCCTTGGTCGCCTCTTACGACATACATGGAAGGTAAACAGTGTTGCTATTCTTTGCTCACGCAGTAGGAGACAACTGGATAGCGAACTAGTCTCCGTTTCCGGGAGTGCGTCAAAGTGATTGAAATCAATGCTCAAATCGGATGTGTCAGGCCGAAAGCTGCATATATCGCAGCAATGCTGTAAACCGTGATACAGCGTGAGTGAAATTTTTAAAAAAAAACGTGCAATAAAAATTATATTAAGCTTCTCAAACTCCTGTCTGTCACCAGGAAATGTGAGTCCGGAGAGAAGTTTAAAATAAGTGTAAGAATCAATACGTAATTAGAACTTATAAAATGGGCTCCATGAAGTGACAAGATAACGAAACAAAGTACCAGCGTCAGAATGCACTCCATTCTTCGGACTACGTCATGTTAATCTGCAGGAGATTGAGAACAAACGAACACGAAGAAAAATAAAAAAGAAAGAAAACGGATGTCAGGACGAAATGCGCAGTTATCGCAGCACAACGACAGCTAAATGAAATTGTACTGTTTCTGTATGCGGACTTTGACGAAAATTCTTTTTGACATTTTTTGATCATGTACACTTTTTTTTCGCCTTATAGAAAAAAGTAAAGACTTAAATTGCAGACATATATTTATCTGACGTCAATCAGGATTCACTATTTATCAACCAGTCAACTCAACCGTGGGTCACCGAGCTCATTTTACCCATTTTCAACTAAAAGCCATTACTTTTGTTTGCTCTGGGCAGGAGTAAATGATATTGTACTGTTTCTGTATGCGGACTTTGACGAAAATTCTGTTTGACATTTTTTGACCATGTACACTTTTTTTCGCCTTATAGAAAAAAGTAGACTTAAATTGCAGACATATATTTATCTGACGTCAATCAGGATTCACTATTTATCAATCAGTCAACTCAACCGTGGGTCGCCGAGCTCATTTTACCCATTTTCAACTAAAAGCCATTACTTGTGTTTGCTCTGGGCAGGAGTAAATGAAATTGTACTGTTTCTGTATGCGGACTTTGCCGAAAATTCTTTTTGACATTTTTTGACCATGTACACTTTTTTTTCGCCTTATAGAAAAAAGTAAAGACTTAAATTGCGGACATATATTTATCTGACGTCAATCAGGATTCACTATTTATCAGTCAACTCAACCGTGGGTCACCGAGCTCATTTTACCCATTTTCAACTAAAAGCCATTACTTTTGTTTGCTCTGGGCAGGAGTAAATGAAATTGTACTGTTTCCGTATGCGGACTTTGACGAAAATTCTTTTTGACATTTTTTGACCATGTACACTTTTTTTTCGCCTTATAGAAAAAAGTAAAGACTTAAATTGCGGACATATATTTATCTGACGTCAATCAGGATTCACTATTTATCAGTCAACTCAAACGTGGGTCACCGAGCTCATTTTACCCATTGTCAACTAAAAGCCATTACTTTTGTTTGCTCTGGGCAGGAGTAAATGATATTGTACTGTTTCTGTATGCGGACTTTGCCGAAAATTCTTTTTGGCCTTTTTTGACCATGTATAACTTTTTAACAAGTAAATACTTAAATTGCGGACATATATTTATCTGACGCCAATCAGGATTCACTATTTATCAATCAGTCAACTCAACCGTGGGTATCCGAGCTCATATTACCCATTTCCAACTTAAAAGCCATGACTTTTGTTTGCTCGGGGCAGGAGTCGAACCTGCTCGGCTGCGTGATTGATACTGCGAAACACTGACACTGTTGGACGCTAGAGCTCAGAGGAGACGTTTTTCGTCTTGGTGTGCTAACGAATCTCCTGGTCCGCCGCAATACGAATGCCCCCGTGTATCATTAACACCAGTTCCGAAAACCAACAAAACAGAACCGAGGTCCTATTCCATTATTCCATGCACCATTATTCTGGCAGCTGAGGCCTGCTTTGAACACTCTAATTTTTTCATAGTAAACGCGATGGCCACCTGGGGCATCCAGCGTCCCACGATAGAGAGAGCCGGTAGGGCAGGAGACAACGGGTGAACCGACGCGAGCCGGACCGCCCGCCTGTGCCTGAGATCCAACTACGAGCATTTTAATTGCAACAACTTTAATATACGCTATTGGAGCTGGAATTGCCGCGGCTGCTGGCACCAGACTTGCCCCAAAAGATCCTCGTTAAAGGTTTTAAAGTGTACTCATTCCAATTACGGGGCCTCGAAAGAGTACCGTATTGTTATTTTTCGTCACTACCTCACCGTGCCGGGAGTGTTAAGTAGCGCGCCTGTTGCCTTCCTTGGATGTGTTAGCCGTTTCTCTTGCTCCATCTCCGGAATCTAACCCTGATTCCCCATTACAAACATGGTAGGCATGTCACGTACCATCAACATTTGATAAGCCAGACATTTTAAAGATGCGTCGCTGGCACATGAGGCCATGCGATCAGCACAAAGTTATCCAGAGTCACCAGTAGGGACGCCGCACCCCGCTAAGGGCAACAGCGATTGGTTTTAAAGTAATCAAATCGCTCTTTTCACGAGGGTCGGAGCTTGGTAAGCATGTATTAGCTCTAGAATTGCCACAGTTATCCAAGTAGGATCATGTCATCTAAGGAACCTCGACTGATTTAATGAGACATGTGCGGTTTCACCGTGAGAACTTAGACATGCATGGCTTAATCTTTGAGACAAGCATATGACTACTGGCAGGATCAACCAGATAGCTATCACCGAACACCGAATTGACACTGCACCGTAGCTAGGGGACTGGGAGAAAGCACTCTCTGCAGAGCGAATCCCAGAGGCCCCAGCGATATCAATGGCTACAGACATTGAGCTTGCCACCTACTGGACGACGCCAGCACTACCACAACAATTTTTTAGCTGCCGGGAAACTTCGGAGAGAACGAACTACTAGATGGTTCGATTTGTCTTTCGCCCCTATACCTAAGTTTGACGATCGATTTGCACATGAGAATCGCTACGAGCCAGACATCCCTGTTTGTCACCTCCAGTTCCGAAAACCAACAAAATAGAACCGAGGTCCTATTCCATTATTCCATGCACCATTATTCTGGCAGCTGAGGCCTGCTTTGAACACTCTAATTTTTTCATAGTAAACGCGATGGCCACCTGGGGCGTCCAGCGTCCCACGATAGAGAGAGCCGGTAGGGCAGGAGACAACGGGCAGTGAACCGACACGAGCCGGACCGCTGCCTGTGCCTGAGATCCAACTACGAGCATTTTAATTGCAACAACTTTAATATACGCTATTGGAGCTGGAATTGCCGCGGCTGCTGGCACCAGACTTGCCCCCAAAAGATCCTCGTTAAAGGTTTTAAAATGTACTCATTCCAATTACGGGGCCTCGAAAGAGTACCGTATTGTTATTTTTCGTCACTACCTCACCGTGCCGGGAGTGGGTAAGTAGCGCGCCTGCTGCCTTCCTTGGATGTGTTAGCCGTTTCTCTTGCTCCCTCTCCGGAATCTAACACTGATTCCCCATTACCCGTTACAAACATGGTAGGCATGTCACGTACCATCGACATTTGATAGGCCAGACATTTGAAATATGCGTCGCTGGCACATGAGGCTATGTGATCAGCACAAAGTTATCCAGAGTCACCAGTGGGGACGCCGCACCCCGCTAAGGGCAACAGCGATTGGTTTTAAACTAATAAAAGCGCTCTTTTCACGAGGGTCGGAGCTTGGTAATCATGTATTAGCTCTAGAATTGCCACAGTTATCCAAGTAGGATCATGTCATCTAAGGAACCTCGACTGATTTAATGAGACATGTGCGGTTTCACCGTCAGAACTTAGACATGCACGGCTTAATCTTTGAGACAAGCATATGACTACTGGCAGGATCAACCAGATAGCTATCACCGAACACCGAATTGACACGGCACCGTAGCTAGAGGACTATGAGACAGCACTCTCTGCAGAGCGAATCCCAGAGGCCCCAGCGATATCGATGGCTACATACATTGAGCTTGAATTGCCGCGGCTGCTGGCACCAACTTTTTTTGGCACCATTTTTCGTCATTACCTCTCCGTGCCGGGAGTGGATCGTGTCATCTAAGGAACCTCGACTGATTTAATGAGCCATTTGCGGTTTCACCGTGAGAACTTAGACATGAATGGCTTAATCTTTGAGACAAGCATATGACTACTGGCAGGATCAACCAGATAGCTATCACCGAACACCGAAATGACACTGCACCGTAGCTAGAGGACTATGAGACAGCACTCTCTGCAGAGCTAATCCCAGAGGCCCCAGCGATATCGATGGCAACAGACATTGAGCTTGAATTGCCGCGGCTGCTGGCACCACCTTTTTCTGGCACCATTTTTCGTCACTACCTCCCCGTGCCGGGAGTGGGAAAGTTGCGAGAGAACAGGCTTTTATCGAGACAAAGTCGATCCACAAATTAAATTCATGCGTGGATAGCAACCATTTCTCTTCCCCATACGCACACAGATAACGCGCCACATCTCTCTCTCTCTTACTGCTGAGAAGCAACTTTCCTTGTTCGCCACGCTGTTCAACACTGGGAATACGAGCTCGCCGAATTTTATCGGGAGTTCGCACCAGATATACTAATATCCAACCAAGAGTTAACAGGCTAACTCTGCGTGCTATCTCAACGTTATAGAGGCAAGGATTTCTTACCCATTTAAAGTTTGAGAATAGGTTGAGGGTGTTTAGTCCCCAAGACCTCTAATCATTCGCTTTACCAGATAAAACTGCGATCGTGCACCATCTATCCTGAGGGAAACTTCGGAGAGAACGAAACACTAGATGGTTCGATTTTTCTTTCGCCACTTTACCTAAGTTTGACGATCGATTTGCACATCATAATCGCTACGAGCCGGACATCCCTGTTTGTCCCTGTTAACCACCTCCAGTTCCGAAACCCAACAAAATAGAACCGAGGTCCTATTCCATTATTCCATGCACCATTATTCAGGCATCCGAGGCCTGCTTTGAACACTAATTTTTTCAAAGTAAAGGCGCCGGCCACCCGGGACGCTCAGTGAAGAGCACCCACGAGAGAGAGCCGGCAGACGGTAGGGCAGGAGACAACGGGCAGTTAATCGACGCGAGCTGGACCGCCCGCCTGCACCTGAGATCCAACTACGAGCTTTTTAATTGCAACAACTTTAATATACGCTATTGGAGCTGGAATTACCGCGGCTGCTGGCACCAGACTTGCCCCCAAAAGATCCTCGTTAAAGGTTTTAAAGTGTACTCATTCCAATTACTGGGCCTCGCAAGAGTACCGTATTGTTATTTTTCGTCACTACCTCACCGTGCCGGGAGTGGGTAAGTAACGCGCCTGCTGCCTTCCTTGGATGTGTTATCCGTTTCTCTTGCTCCCTCTCCGGAATCTAAGCCTGATTCCCCATTACCCGTTACAAACATGGTAGGCATGTCACGTACCATCGACATTTGATAGGCCAGACATTTGAAAGATGCGTCGCTGGCACATGAGGCCATGTGATCAGCACAAAGTTATCCAGAGTCACCAGGTGGGGACGCCGCACCCCGCTAACTGCAACGGCGATTGGTTTTAAACTAATAAAAGCGCTTTTTCCACGAGGGTCGGAGCTTGTTAAGCATGTATCAGCTCTAGAATTGCCACAGTTATCCAAGTAGGATCGTGTCATCTAAGGAACCTCGACTGATTTAATGAGCCATTTGCGGTTTCACCGTGAGAACTTAGACATGCATGGCTTAATCTTTGAGACAAGCATATGACTACTGGCAGGATCAACCAGATAGCTATACCCGAACACCAAATTGCCACTGCACCATAGCTAGGGGACGGAGAGACAGCACTCTCTGCAGAGCGAATCCCAGAGCCCCTGCGATATCGATGACTACAGACATTTTGCTTGCCACCTACTGGACGACGCCAGCACTACCAATACAATTTTCTAGCTGCCGGCCCGTACCTCGTTGCGAGAGAACAGGCTTTTATCGAGACAAAGTCGAGCCACAAAATAAATTGACGCGGGGCTACCAACCATTTCCCTTCACCATACGGACACAGTTAACGCGCCACCTCTCTCTCTCTCACTGCTGGGAAGCAACGAGACACACTAGCCTTGTTCGCCACGCTCAGCTGGCGGAGACTGTAGACGCAGACTGTCTAACACTGAGAATACGAGCTCACCGATTTTATCGGGAGCTCGCACCAGATATACTTAGTTCCAACCGAGAGTTAACAGGCTAACTCCGCGTGCTATCTTAACGTTATATAGGCAAGGATTTAGTATTGGATGGAGTATGGTATATTTCTTTGTCCCTTCTATATAGCTCGGCTGGGGTTAGGAGTATGGTATAGCTATGAAATGTGGTTTTTGACTACGCCAAATCGATCGGTGCCATTATATTTCTTGTGGAAGCAATGATTGGGGCACTTTGCTCGGGTGCTTAATGATAATTTGCAGTGTTAAAAGACACGATTCTAGTATAATCTTTGCTTAGACTCGTTGTCATAGTGTGATTTTGAAAAGAAGAATCAGAAACACACGAAGCCCGTGTTTTGGGGAAATTGGAACACCAAAATTCAAAATTTAATAATATCAAACCAAATCAGACAAAGAAGAAGGACGCGACTTCAATTATCTACTAATTCATTGAATGAATTACATTTTTTAAAATATGTTTACTGAATATTTCTAGAGTATTAAGCTCAGAAATGAAAGAACATGTATTTAATAAAAAAAATAGTTGCATATTAATCATCGTTTCTAAATCATGAGGTACCCTTTTATCAACCATAAAAATTACAATTTAGCATTTCAAACTGCTGGCTACATATCAACAGCAGGTAGTCCAGACAGAGGTTTATCAGTTTAAAATGAGTGTAAGAAAGAATATGTTATTATATCTTATATCTGATCCAATCACGATACCCGAAATAACGAAAAAAGTTCAGAGGTAAGGAAGCATTACATTCTCCAGATTGCATCGTGCTAATCTGCAGGAGTTTGAGAACGAACGCACATGAAACATTGTAAAATAAATTTTATAAATACTCTGTAGTTTTAAGTTAGAATCTACCCATGGGAGCGGTAGGTCGTCTTTTCTACATTTCCTCCGCCCACAATAGGTGGGGCCTGTATTCAAATCACACTGACAACCCGTCCATTTGGGAAGAGACAATAATTCTTGATCCTTAACAATAGAGTCCACAGTTAAGCGCCGCTCCTACACAATGGTCAGTTATGGATGTTGCTTCTCCGGTTCGCTTATACAATACAATTGACAGTCGAGCAGAACAAAGAAGCAGAGCACGTGATTTCAACGAAGGAACAGCATGGCGTTCAAAATGACGCTGGAGAAGACATTTGAAACTTCAAAAATAAAAGTCTACTCAGTCATTTAAGGCTTTCCACGATAAAACTATAGAATATTCCAAGAGCATTAAGTTCACAAATAAAGACTTCTTTTAAGTATAACGAAAGGCCAAGAACGAAAAACTTGAACATTAAAAATTACAATTTTTAATTGAAAGATAAGAAAGGATAAGCTATTAGATCTCCCTCTTCTGCGTTCGTACTCAAACTCCTGCAGATTATCATAATGTAGTCCGGAGAACGGAATGCGCTGTGTCATGGTCTACAGCGATATCTCAACATTTCGGCCTGACACATCCGACTTGAGCATGGCTTTGGGTCACTGATCCTATATGGGATGGGGCAGCCAATCCTATCCCATAACCTTCTTAGTTGCCTCCTACGACATACATGGAAGGTAAACAGTGTTGCTATTATTCGTTTCCCTATCAGACCCCGGCGACACGAGGGTGAGCTGTAAGATCTTATATCGACTCCCATGAAGAGACATTATAACGAAGCAAAGTACTATGGTAAGACGGCATTCCGATATCCGGATTGCATCCTGCTAATCTGCAGGAGTTTGAGAACGAACGCACACGAAGAAGAAAAAGAAAAGTAAGAAATATGTGTCAACCAAAAAAGTCGCAGATATCGCTGCAATGCTGTAAACCATGACAAAACAAGAATTATTTTTAATAATTGAACATTAAAAACTACAATTGATTATCTCAAACTCCTGCAGATCAGCAGGAGATAGTCCAGAGGTCGGTGTAGCTGTCTAGAACAATTGTAAGAAAGGATAAGCTATATTAGATCTCCCTCTTCTGAGTTCGTACTCAAACGCCTGCAAATTATCATAATGTAGTCCGGAGAACGAAATGCGTTGTGTCATGGTCTACAGCATTGCTGCGATATCTGCACCTTTCGGACTAACACATCCGACTTGAGCATGGCTTTGGGTCACGATTCCTATAAGGGATGGGGCAGCCAACCCTATCCCATAACCTCCTTAGTCGCCTCTTACGACATACATGGAAGGTAAACAGTGTTGCTATTCTTTGCTTCCCTATCAGACCCCCCCCCCCGGCGACACGAGGGCGAGCTGTTAGATCTTATATCGACTCCCATGAAGAGACATTATAACGAAGCAAAGTACTATGGTAAGACGGCATTCCGATATCCGGATTGCATCCTGCTAATCTGCAGGAGTTTGAGAACGAACGCACACGAAGAAGAAAAAGAAAAGTAAGAAATATGTGTCAACCAAAAAAGTCGCAGATATCGCTGCAATGCTGTTAGCCATGACACAACGCATTCCGTTCTCCAGACTACATTATGATAATCTGCAGGAGTTTGAGATAATCAATTGTAGTTTTTAATGTTCAAGTATTAAAAATAATTCTTGTTTTGTCATGGTTTACAGCATTGCAGCGATATCTGCGACTTTTTTGGTTGACACATATTTCTTACTTTTCTTTTTCTTCTTCGTGTGCGTTCGTTCTCAAACTCCTGCAGATTAGCAGGATGCAATCCGGATATCGGAATGCCGTCTTACCATAGTACTTTGCTTCGTTATAATGTCTCTTCATGGGAGTCGATATAAGATCTTACAGCTCACCCTCGTGTCGCCGGGGTCTGATAGGGAAACGAATAATAGCAACACTGTTTACCTTCCATGTATGTCGTAAGAGGCGACTAAGGAGGTTATGGGATAGGGTTGGCTGCCCCATCCCATATAGCGGATCAGCGGGACGCATTTCCCTAACCTTGTTTTAAGACTACTTTCTAACGGGAATTATATGTGTGTGTGCGTGCGCGTGTATAATATATATATATATATATATATATATATATATATATATATATATATATATATATATCTTACAATGTGTTTTAAGAATTGCAGGAGACACCAGACAACAATATGTTTCTACAACAATAAGAAGACAACAATGAACTTATATCGGACATGTACTTAGAATGAATGGAAACAGACTGCCACTACAACCATGGAAATGGGTACCAGATGAGAAAAGAAAAAGAGGAAGTCAAAAAGAGACTTTGCAGAACAATCATCAAATTGGGTATAACTATGGGTCTCAACAACATACAAGAATTACACACAGTAGTAGCACATCTCTCGAACTGGAGAGCTCTGGTTTATGCTCTATGCACCGTGTTTGGCGCTGAAGAAACATAGATATATCTATTATATGAAATCGTTGCTATATCGATATACTGTTCGTGTGTAAAATTATCTTGTAATAGTTTTTTTGTAAATACATAACTTTGGATTTTATTCCTTAGTAAATAATCGCCGTGTTTACATTTTTAAGGACACGTGCACACCAACATAACAGAGGTTCGACTGAGGTGACCCCTGGAAATATCGAATCTGTATTTTCATAATATCGACATGCTCGATTTTTTCGGAGGTAAAATACAAAATCCTTCATCTACACGTCGCGGCGACAGTTATTTCAAAACAACCTTTATTTCCACAGCCAAAAAACATCCATGTACTCCTTAATTAACAGGAAAATACACAGTAATAAAAGACATGTTCAATTACTAGCACGGGAGGGTTTTTTCGATCTTTGCGCCTTTGCTAGTCCTTAACAAAGTAGTTATGCGGGCTGATCCCAAGCAGCGCCGTTGTCATTTATTTTGACTGTTACTACTGCTCATTGGTCAGTTTGGGTATACTTTCTGTTGTCAGAAAATGAAACGCATGTAAAAAGGCAAGATTGGTGAATATATAATTATTATACATGGCATCCTGTTGCAAAGATTCCATATCAATGCATGTATCATGCATATCGTGTTTGTACACGTATTTGTGCTGTAGTAGAAGTTAGCAATGAGTATCTTTTCCCAGACAGCGATTCTCGATAAAGTAGATTCTTCGAATCTGCCATCTTCTATCGTCTTAGTGAGTCTCAGCCATCTGAGTCTTCGCAGGCTGAGCATAGATGATAGATATATGATAGATACATGAGTGTTGGTGACTTTTTCTATATGATAGATGCATGAGTGTTGGTGACATCAATTATGTATATATATATATATATATTAGGGCTGTACCGGATTGAAATTTTTGAAATCCGGCCGGATCCGGATTTACAAATTAAAAAAGTAAAAATTAAATAGCGTACTACATCACTTGACTTAGGTGAGTAGAGTCACTTGACTGTTCATTACTGCAGTTCATTACTATAGACATGACAATGATGACATATACTCATATTTGTAAATCATTTAAATGTAAAATAATCACATTTACATTATAATAAGCAATATTAAGTTCAAGATGAAACATAATACATAAGCTCATAATGCTAATTTAGTCAATTTAATTTTTAGTTTTCAGTTTTTAGTTTTCACATTGTTTCCAGTTGGCAAATTGGCAGCTCAGTTACAACTCACAACAACAGTACATTGAACAGATTGAATTTATAGAAATACATTCATTCAGTACTTTCACTATTTCAGTCAGTCGGCCTTCATTATGACTGAAGTTGAACTATCAGAGTCAAGAAGGGACGAGTTGTATTTCAGGAAAATCAACGTCTCCGCATTTTGTGGTACAAGGCTACTACGGTGGTCAGTGATAATGTCTCCTGCAGTACTGAACAGCCTTTTCGATGGCACACTTGTAGGTGGTGGTGCAAGAAATGCCTGCGCCAGTCTAGCCAGACTTGGAAATCTTTGCTTATTGGCATGCCACTATGAAACTGGATCTGACTGTCGAGTTTGAAGTGGCTCTGACAGGTACTGTGTCACCTCAGTGTTAATGCTGTTGCCTTCGGCACTTGCAGACCGATCTGTCGTGGGATTTTCCTCGACCATTGTGTCAAAACAGCTTCATAAGCTGGACTCGTACTGTGTGGCAGTGCTCACAGAAGTCAAAACACTAGTACTGCTACTAGTAGCTGATGGATCCTGTACACTGACTGTGTTTGCTGAATCAATAATGGAGTTGATTGCTAACATCAGATGGGCTCGTGCATCACTTCTGCCACGTTCGGAGAAGAAGCACAGCTTGAATCGAGGATTCAGTAGTGTGGCACAGGTGTAAATACTGTTAGATTCAATGTCCGCAAATATGCCGCTAACAGCTTCAAGCAGGGCTGCTTTCATAGTTTTGATTCCAGCATTACTACCTTCTTTCTGGAGGAAAGCCATGAGTGTTTTCACTAATGGGATCACAACTGATATTGATGCCGGAGCTGCACTTATTTCACGTGTGAGTTTTCAAATGGTGCCAAAATAGCTACACATTTTCCGTGACTGCCCACTGCTGTGCCGTTAGCCTAATTACCGAATCAATTTCAACACATGACAGACTGATGCTGTGCCGTTGTTCTAACAGACGTCGCAAAATATTGAACGTTGGGTTCCATCGTGTTGTTACGTCCTGGATAAGCTGATGTTGTGGTAGGTTTAATTTATTTTGAAGTTCATGCAAACGATTAGTTGCGGACGAAGAGTGTTTGAAATGTCCTATCAATTTTCTTCCAGTACTGATGATGTCAGCAACATACTTTAGACTCAAAAGACCATAACGCGCATACAGCATTGCTGCGATATCTGCGCCTTTCGGCCTGACACATCCGACTTCAGCATGGCTTTGGGTCACTGACCCTATATGGGATTGGACAGCCAACTCCATCCCATAACCTCCTTAGTCGCCTCTTACAACATACATGGAAGGTAAACAGTGTTGCTATTCTTCGCTTCCCTATCAGACCCCCCGGCGACACACGGCGTCAGGAAATCAAACAGCCTCACTTTAGAAATATGAAACCGATGAGTCCATCGAACTGTAAATACCAGGGGACTCGTGAGAACAAAAGACTGGTTCAAACAATTTGTAGTGTCTCATGTCTGATATTGACGAACACATTCCTTCTCCACTACATGTCCCACGCACTGGTCCCAAACGACTTCACTTATTTTGGCTAATGTGACTTTATTTTTACTTTTTTTGCGTATACTAGGTTTCGCCAACCAATGAAAATCACGATAAAGTTGATCCGTAAAATAAATGATGCTTTTTTTAGATCAGCTCGCAAGATATATTTCGGAAAAGGGAGTGGTGTAACCATGCCATCGATTACGAATATACACAAACATTAGTGAAAAAGGACGATCTAAATAAGCTCTTTTAATGTACAAATTATTTCAAAATGTACATATGTAAAAGGAAAATTTGAAGCTAGTATGGCCATGGACTCAACTCAATGCAGCAATATGTGTCATCATCATCAAGTGCCGTCTCCGCAACGAAGGTTGGCTGCAACAGATCTCCAACTTCCTTGTTTTCTTGTTTTGGTGGTGCACTCTGCTAGACTGTAACCTGTCCATCTTGTGATATTACTCTCCCACTAGTACCTATGTCAACCTCTTGCTCACGTCCCGTTGACTTTACCCTCAAGTAAGGTTTTCAATAAGGTCTTTTAATGTGTCCAAAATACTTTATTTGCCTGATATTTATTTTTCTTAATAATTCTTTATGTATATTAAGTGTTTTTAGCACCTCTTTATTTGTTTTCTTCTCTTTCCATGATGTTCTTCCTATATTCCTATATACCCACATCAATATGTGTTAGGCAAGGTATTGCACATTTATTATCCTGATACATTCATGGACGATTGTGGGGGATCAACAGTTTCGTGAATCACCTAATATACCATCTTTCATTTGTAAGTTTTTGTGTGTGCGTGTTTAGGTCAATTTTAAGTTCTAAATCTTATAATCTTGAGAGGACGTGAGAGGAAATCTATTGTATATTGTCTTTCCTCAGGTGAATGATTGTTGATTGCTTTCACACTTGCCGTTAAGCGTAGGAGTGGAAGCTTAATCTGTCGTTCCAAGGCCTGATGTGACGCCGTGGTTGCATTTAGTCCATGTTTGTTCAAGGCTATCTTGATGTTTCTATCCACTGTTTTCTTGGACCACCTTTGGCCTTATTCCCGGATATTCTGTTATTTGCTCCTATTGGTATTTGGTTTGGCTTCATTCTCATAAGGTGACCGAACCATTTTACTTGCTGACTCTCAATATGTTCGATACATATTATACCGACTCTTTTCCTAATTTCTTCATTTCTTGTTTTATCTAGTTTGGTAACCATTACAGTTTTTCTCAGACACTTCATTTCACATGTGACGATTTTTCTTTGCTGCGAAGCTGTTAAAGATCATGTTTGACATTTAGAGGAAATCTAAACTAATGCATTTCACACCTTTTAATGAAGTATTCGAATACACATATTTAGATAACTAGATCCTGATAACACATTATAGTATCGACGTTAAACAAAATAATAGCCAGCTGCAGACGAGACGAATGTGGGGTAACTCTGCTCCTGTAGTTTAGTGCAGTCATTTGTTAGAAGTGATCGTCACTATAAAGAGGACCTCAAATAACGGAATTTTAAAACTTGTAACAATCATTCATGGTCTTCTCAATCGAACATTATATGTTTGGGTATATTGAACATGGATATTCTTCTTGATATAACTAGTACTTGTAGAAATATTACATGTATTATGATTTTAACAATACTGACACACGGAGTCTGAGACATCCAGACAGGTCAGGCCAGGTCGTGTGTGTCAGTAGTTTCACAGTTGAGTTGTTACTATTCTAAATGTTCCCTAGACTGTGTCAAGATAAAACATCGCAAAGTCAGTACAGATACACTGTAAAGAAAATACGAGATTCACATAAACATGATACTCCATTCCATATGTTATCAAATTCAAATGTCATTGTCTCTTCATCTGTTGATGATCAACATCTGCATAGGTCTACATCATCCAGTTGGACGGTAAGGAACACGAAATATGTCTTCGTTTTCGCTGTAGTATAACTAACCAACAATTATCTTTTATTTTAATTTTCAGCTTAAATGAATGTGCTGTACCGCTAGTTTGACCTACAGAATATCTGTGATGTGGTAAAAGTTGCTTTTGATTCTACACTGTGCTATAAATAGCACACTGTTTACTTTTTTAACTAGGCGACTGCATGGATTTCTGTTTAACACCAATGAAATTAATTGCTGCCGTGACGTCACATCCTGACAATCACTGAGTTCAAATCTAGACACAGAGGAACTGATGCATAATCTGTTTCTTTTCCAATTTACACTTTAAAAAAAAAATTTCCTATTATTTGTACTGAGCGATCAGTATTTCTTCCCGCTACACACGGAGCGAGGTGCGCGCACACATTAGAAATATTATTTCTAATCCTAACCGTATGTTAAGTACTTAACCGTAACTTAAGCTTGCCAAATCACACACCAAAGGTTAGGACATACCACGAAAGTAGAGCAAGGGGCACAGTGTAGAATTAAAAGAAACTTGCGCCCTGTGAAGTTGGAACCTTAGACCCAGCACAGTCTTTTGTGGTAAACTGTAAACATTCAACTTTTTGAAGACCTTGCCTAAGTTACTTGAAGGTAGAGTTGAGGGGTGAAGAGCAAGAGGTAGGCCTAGGCAGAGCGGGAGGAAAACATAACAGCGTGGATAGGATATAGTCTGTATTACCCTGTTGGTGCAAGTTGTTTTTAATTCTTCGTTGTGACCTTTGCTCTAGTTTTGAGGTATTACCTAACATTTTTTTTGTGATTTTAAGGTTAAGTACTTAGAGTACATGTGGATTAGAAATAATATTTCTTATGTGTGCCCTCACCTCGCTCTGTGTGTAGCATGAAGAAATAATGATAGCTCAGTACAAATCATAGGAATTTTTTTTAAATATATAAATTAGAAAAGAAACAGATTATGCATAAGTTTGTCTATGTCTAGAGTTAAACTCAGTGATTGTCGGGATGTGACGTCACAGTAGCCATTAATTTCATTGGTGTTACACGGAAATCCGTGACGTCGGCTAGTTAAAAATGTTAACAGTGTGCTATTTATAGCACAATGAAGAATCAAAAGCAACTTTTACCAATATCTGTGATGTTTGTACATTAGACTCAGCACAGTCATTTGTGGCAAACTGTAAACATTCAACTTTTTGATGACCTTGCCTAAGTTACTTGAAGGTAGAGTTGAGGGGTGAAGAGCAAGAGGTAGGCTTAGGCAGAGATATGGGTAAAACTACGGTTTAAGTCTTCACTGTGCTATAAATAGCACACAATGTTTACATTTTTAACTAGCGACGTCACGGATTTCCGTGTAACAGCAATGACATTAATGGATACCGTGATGTCACATCTCCTGACACAAACGACATCAACCACATTTATAATTATAATTTTTATAACTAATTTACTTTTTAATTTATAACTGATCCTAACCCTTACCCCACCCTAATCTAAATACTAATTCCAAATTAATATACCTTGTGATGCCAAAATCGGATGTGCTAGGCCTACAAGGCGCATAACGGTGGCACAATGTAATTACGCTCCCGGCGGAAATCAAATTGGTATCCGTGCTGGTTACAATGGAGCGAATGCAAAACAAATAAACAAACAGTATACCTTTTCAATTAATATACCTTAATTCTAAATACATATTTTATTAATCACGTTGCAAAGGTTATGTAATACCTCGAAACTAGAACAAAGTTCACAATGAAGACTTAAACCGTAGTTGCACTGAGATATGATTGGGAGGAAAACATTACAGCGTGGACAGAATGAAGTAGGTCAGTACTTCTGATTTGTTGTTGCACGCAGAACACATTAATCGATTGTTAAGTGCCCAATAATATTGTTTTTAAATTTCATTTTAAAATATTTATTTAGATGTTTAAAATTTGTTTTTAAATAATATTGTTTTTACTTGTCATTAGCTGTTTAAGAGTCACCTGTTGTCGCGGAGTAATGTGGAGGTGTGTTTTGACCCACTTCATTCATAGAGTGAACAAAGTATAGCACAATACACAACTTTTCTGCAAACCGAGGCAAGAGACAGATGTTAGAGGTCAGTTGAATCCATCCTTCGATGTGGTGATGGCACCTGATGATGATGAAACAATGACAGTACCATTGAATATTTCTTCATACTTTGTAGTATTCATTCTCAAACTCCCGCTGCATATCTCTTGTAGCAGGAATGTGTGCCAACAAGATTTCATGTAAATGTAGTCCAGAGAATGGACATACATTGTCACTGTTTTATTTGCTTCAATGTTCCAACACATCCATCTTCGGTGAATATTTATATCAATTGAATTGAATTTCCAGCAAATATCTTGTAGTCTATAGGACTCACGTAACTATTAAATTATTGTCGAAATTTTAGACTCTTCTAATACACTAAACTGCATCATCTGTACCATGTGGGCAGTTGAATTTTGAATCCCAAGCAAGTTCGACCGATTTGTGTTTATTACACAGGTAAGCATTCTGGGAGCCTTGGTAATGTAGTGTTAATTAGTTTGCCCACTAACCAGCAAACAGGGGTTTCGAATCCACTTGTTATTCATGGTTTGAAATAAAAATTACTCCTGTAGTTCACCCAGCCACCAAAAAATTGGGGCATCAAGGCTCATACTCGGGGAAGGTAGAGGAATGTCACCATCGTTACTAAGAAAGTGTCGTGGGTGACACTAGTCAGATAGTTTATGGTCAACCACTGACTAGGCAGCTGAGCACTTATGGGAAACCGTGTGCTATGATGCTGGTTCATAACTATTACCTCTACCTTTTTACTAACCACTCTACCACTGAGCAGACTTATTGAATATAAGCCTACTAATTTAATTTGTTGATGTGTACCTAATAATGCATTGCTGAAAGTTACAAGTACACAGCAATATTTACTATTAATATATTTCTTCTTATGATGTTCTTTTGCAAAATGTTGCCTTCACTTCCACACTGTAATCCTCCCTATTCTGAGCAAACTGTACAGCCTCTTCCAGTGTCGTATTTAAATGGTCTTTTATATCCTGTGTCCATCATTCTCTTGGTCTGCCTCTTGTTCTCTTCCTGGTAGCTTTCCCTTCATGATTAATTTTTCTAATCACATCTATCTACAATAGGTCCTAACAGATCATATGTAAACATCAGCTCTGTGTAGGCTTTTTTAGCCTTTTGGCAGAAATATATCATCGACATGTGCTACACTCCAGGCAGGATGTGACCTTCCTGGGATACTGCTGCACTGGAATGCCTCCCTTCAGGGACTAAACATGCATCCGTAGACCTCCCTAATACAACCAAGCCTTTGAGACAAACTTTATACTGGTTCAGGTGTCTGCTCAGTTGAGAATCACCAATGCTTTTGTCATAAAGGACTATGTGATTTAAAGACTTACCTGCTCAACTAAAGGGATTTCTTATCATCTTCTGATAAGCTTCAGTTTGTTTGTTTGTTTTTCGTTCGCTCCATTGTAACAATCACGGATATCCGTGCGATTTCCGCCGGGAGCGTGATTACGTTGTGCCACCGTTATGCGCCTTGTAGGCCTAGCACATCCGATTTCGGCATGCCTTGACAATTCGGGTGGGCTACCCTTAGCCTGTGAAAGCCTCTATATCTGTCTCCAAGCACGCGTAGTGGAGACTCTTCGCCCAGACGATTTTTTGCTCTCGTCTGACTCGAACGAGGTGTTCCACTGTCTATGAACTTGCCTCGTGTAATTGGACGCGCTGTGCCTGTGCCCATTGGGTATTGAACCGTTTCTCATCCGTGAGCCTGGTTCCTTAAGGGGAAGAACTCAACAGAGGAGTTGGACCCTGGCTCTTTCGCCCTCTTAGCCGAGGTGTCATTCACCGACATCGTGTACCCCTTGTCCAAGTTCGAGTCTCGCACCACGCGTTTGAGAGCAAGGCGTTCTCGAGCTGAGCGTCCTTGTCCCAATAGCGCCTGAGCCCATCAGGTACTGAACCCTTTCTCTCTTCAAGTGTATTTCCGGTGTAGGAAAACCTGACAGTAGAGTTGGGCCAGGGCTAAATCGTTGTCCCTTTTGTGCCTGAGCGCATCGAGTACGGAACCCTTTCTCTTCGCGAGCATATTTCCGGTTTAGGAAGGCTCGACATTAGACTTGGATTAGGTCTTCTTGCTTTACCAAACGCCAATGGATGGGTCTGGGTTTCTGCCTGTAAGGAACTCCGGTAACTAGAAGCCCGTCTCGAGCTGACGGAGCTTGTAGCTCCCCCTTTCCTAGGGACTTTTCACTTTCTATTTGCAGTTCGCGCTGCCCTCTAGCGCTGTTCTGCCCTTTCATTGTTTCATTGTACTCGGTATGAAATCTATGTCTCTCGCCATGTATCTACCTTTACGTGCATTTTACATTGGCCGCCCCTCCAATGTTCGGACTGGACTGACTAGCTTCACTGTATGTCGACAGTGTCGCTATATGTGGTGATGCTGGTGGTGTCGGAGATATGTCTGTCCGTGTGCAGGCAAATCTCTTTCCATCTGCTACCTCCACATTTTCGGACACGATCCCCAAAAGATTTGGCCAGAATCAGCTCGAGCTGCTGTATTTCTGTTTCCAGGGTGCACCGCGTGGAGGTACATTTGGGATCTTGGTTATCTGCTAACCCTGGGTCCGCCTAGAGCAATGCGTTCCCTTTGCACCCCATAGGTCCAGTGACAAAAGGACTATGTGATTTAAAGACTTACCTGCTCACAGCTAAAGGGATTTCTTCATCATCTTCTGATAAGCTTCAGTAAACATTGATCCTGATAAAGCTATGAAATATTATCAAACTTAAATGAATAAACAACCTCTACATGCATCTAATTCATCTGTGTGTTGCAGAACCCAAAAGGGTAATAAAGAATAGTGAGACTCTTAACTGCCATGCATGTCGTAAGAGGTGAATAAGAAGGTTTTGGTGTGGAGTTTTCTGTCCCTTACAATATTGGGTCCAAATTATCCAGATGCGATGCTGAAGTCTGATATGTCACGCTCAAAGATGCAACTATTGCAGCTAAGCTGTAAACAATGACACAAGAAAACTACATCTTGTTAATTTGCAGAAGTTCAAGAATAAACATAGAAGAAGAAGAATCATCTACCGGTGTAATTAATAAATAAGGAAACAAATAAAATGTATCTATTGGTTGGTTGGTTGGTTGGTTGCTGATCCAGTGGTCCATGGGCTCATGCCCTTTGACCCAATGCCATTAAATGGCACTATATTGCTGGGAAGCCTGTGGATTTTCAGCCCACTCCGGGGCAGAGCCAGAGAATAACTATCACACCCCCAGGAAGGTAGGTTTCAACCTATGCACTGCTCCTAGCCACTGTAGCCAAGATAGGGTTCACTGTGCTCATTCCCCGCCACCAGTTGACTACTGGTTATGACAAACTTCTCTATTGCTCCAGGCATGCAACCAAATGTTCAAGTCAAAAGGATTGTCACGTCCTGAGTCATAGTGCCTCTATGATGGGTTTCAGCCATAGGAAAAAACAGTGCTGTCAGTTTCCTCCTCCCCAGTGCTGCACAGTACATCTCTGGCTCCCTCCCAACCACAGAGGGTGCATACATATACATTCAGGCAAACACAAAACACATCCCAACAACAACACAAAAGCATGATTGTATAGATGATGTGCCATGAAGCTTCTCTAAGAAGATAACCTCAATATAATGGCATGTCATCTACTAAGATTTTCTGTTGCGTGGGTGATATGTCTAGTGGGCTATTGGTGAGATCCGCAGATGTAACCACATGCGTAAATGTATCTATTAAATAGGATATATTTAAGAACTTATTTTTCCATCAGTTTTTGGTCTAAATATCTGATTATTTGCTAGTTTTCCTTACGCCTTTTATGTCATAAACAGTGTCATCCTGCGCTTTTTTATAAGTATTTGTTTCATTTGATTAACACTGATCATGTGATGGCAGACATTTGTGACAGGTTAGTAAAATAGTCTCAAACTCAATTTGCTCATTCGATTTCTGTTTAAGTGCAGCAGAAGTCATTCATTCATGTTGCTCTAGCACTTCTGCTGTAATTACTTTATATTTTCCCATTAAATAATACAGGTGTAAGTTTTATCTATGTGATAAAGGTAATTTGTCCTGCTGTCACCATGACATACAGAGTGGGTATGACATATACAGAGTGGGTTTTTTAATCTTTACTCTGATAGAAAAAGATATAGTCCTTACCGGGAGTTGAACCCTGGACTTCATGGTTGTGAGACCAATGTTATAACCTACTATTGAACATGTAATACATGAAAAGCTGCCTGTGCCTTGCAGAAGCCTGTAAGGGGAGCAAAGAATAGCATGTGTGATCTGCCGTGAGATTCGACTAAAGAGGTTTGAAAGTGTAGTTGTCTGTCTTACCCTATAGGTCAATGACCCAAAAACCATGTTGAAGTCAGATGTTTGAAGTCGAAAGACACAGATATTGTTGTCAAGCTGTAAACCGTGACACAACACACTCTGTTCTAAGGATTACATCCTATTTCTTCTTCTACCTTCATTTTTACTAAATTCCTGCAGATTAACAGGATGTAGTTCACAGAATGAAATGTGTTGTGTCATAGTTTACAGCTTAGCTGTGATATCTGCTTCTTTCAGCATGGCTTCTGTGTTCTTTGACCCTACCATATATGCATTGGATGGGACAGCCAACTCCACCCCAAAACCTCCTTAGTCATCTCTTACAACATGCATGAATGGTAAACAGTGTTACTGTTCTTTGCTGCCCTTACTGGGCACTTCAGCACATGGGCGTACATCCTTCTAACCTGCAGGATTTTGAAAACCATCACAGAAAAATAAAAGCAGTGTTGTGTACATGATCTGCTTCAATTATTAGTATCTGCTAAACACTGTTTACAATATGTCAAGAGTCCTCAGTTTAATTGTTTTTCAGGGAGCCATAACAGTTGTAGACTTCACAACAGATAACAGCTAAGAAGAAATATGAGTTTTTGTTATCAAGTCATAAAATTTAAAACACTTGTGATACTGTTGCAGTATTTATTATTCACTGGTTGTTTTTATCCGCAGAACTAGGCACAAACTGGATATTCCTGTATGACTTCTGCAATGAAGGTCAACCTGAAACAAATATTTAACAAGTGGTCCAAGGCATCCTCCTCTCAGGTGTTTGTCACTGTGAGTGTGGTCAATACAATGCCACAGACGCGACTGTCCCAGCGCTCTGCAAAAGTAATTATTAGAGTTAGCATCTGGACATGTCTAGTTTTGGTGTTTCTATTTTTTTCATTCTACACCATTTTGTTAATCTGCTTTGACAAACAGATGCATCCTGACCAATTGTATTTGCCTTATAAGAAGATCAGGCTACTGGGTAAGATCAACAGCAAATATAGTTACAGCGTTGCAAAGTCTGGCAAAGATAATATTTCCATTGAAAAGGCAGCAGTGCATAGGATACCAATATGGAATTCTAGTCTCTACTATAGTAGGGAAGAATCTCTACCTCTATGCAAGTTGCAGACTTTCATTATAATGCTAGTCACTTCATCACCTGAGAATAGTGATCGTAGGATGGCTATTCGTAACAGTTGGTGCAACCCTCAACATTTTTCTGCATCAGAACAAGCATGGCAGTGCATATTTTTGGTTGGTTTATCAGATAATGATACAGTTAATTCTTATATAAGAACAGAGAAGGCATTACACAATGATATCTTATTCGGCAGCTACATAGATTCATATAGGAATCTAACACTCAAAGTCCTCCATGGCTTCAATTGGAGCACAAATTACTGTTCAAGTTCATATGTTGTTAAAACAGATGATGATTGCTTTGTGAATGCGGGGCTTCTGTATACGTTTCTTCGTCAGTACAATCATATAACTAGTGATCTTTATGTGGGCAATGTGCTTGCAGATAAGACCAAGTTGAAGGTGATTAGGGGAGCAGAAAAAAAGTGGTCTGTTAGATATGAGGAATATTCTAAGGAATACTACCCGCCCTATGCTAGCGGCATTGGCTATGTTTTGTCTGCTGATGTGGTGAAACAATTAGTGGCAGAGAGCATGTATGTGTACCCTATTGCAAATGAGGATGCTTATATCGGCATAGTCACATCTCAGTTAGGCATTACTCCTGTCAGAAGTGACAGATTTTTGCTTAGTTCAAGTGGTCTTAGTGTTTGCAATTATCTATATGTGTTCATCGTTCATCATGTCCAGTCAGATGTCCAAGCAGAACTATTAAGAAAGGCTATTGAGTCACGGACTACGTGTAAACATTTGGCCATAATTACTTGGAACTAGTCAGTGAAAACTGTGATTATGGTCTGTGTTTATCAAAGTGGATTAATTGATGTGTGTTATTGATTGAGTTTGTGTTTGACATGTAGATCGCAGTTAAATGAAGATACACTTTTAGTGGATTTACTGAGAAGTAGAGTGGATTACCTCTGGATTTGTCTGGTGTTCTTATAGATGACAATCCTCATTCATAACTAGGAGCAGGTGTGGCACAGCCGCTAGTGTGATCAAGTTTTAAGTGAATTTACTGATACATACAGTTTATTGCATTTGTGTTTGTTAGAGCTAAAACAACCAGGACAAATTATTGTGTGATTTCTGCCAGGCAGCGTGAAATATGTTGTGCTACAGTTCAAGTTGCACTTTATAGTCCTAGCACATCTCTTTTTTGTTTTAAATATAAAGATTCATTTGATCAACATTTCTTCAGAAAATATTTTTGTAATTACTTATATGATATACAATAGTATATACTAGTGATATTATATACAAACCATTGAAATAAAAGAGGCGACAAATTCCACAATATACTCAGCACACAAGAGGTCTGTCTCCAGAAAACTCTTCTACCCCTGATGCTGAAAGGCAACAAAGGGTTTAGCTAATAGATAGATAGATATACAATAGTAGTTGGCTTTAATATGAATGGAGATCTAGTATAATATACATTGTTGGTTGGCTTTGATATGATTGAAGGGGATCCAGTCGGTAATCTTCTTGATCTGCAATTCAACTTAAAGTTGACATCTCCTAAAGACTCAGCACCTGTTTGACTTTATCAAATACAAACAGTAAATTAAAAGTAGTTTCCCTTATTCATGCCTGATGGGTATCTGGAAATTCGGTGTCTAGCCTATATTTTTCATTGACCAACAGATATAATAGTCAGCCTCATGTATACACTGCCTTGATTTCCCCAGAGGACCTGGTAGCCATTTCTTTAGACTAGGTCGACCTAGGAGGCCGTAATGATTAAAAAATATTTCAAGTTGCGCAGGGAATTTAACAATGGATTGCCCAACTAGGAAGCCAGTTCACCACTGAGTTACTGTGGCCCCCAAATGTAACATTAACCCATTTTTATTGTATACATATTTTTTCACCTATTAATGATTACTGGATAGTAGAATGAATAGTGTGCGTGCCTCACAAACCTAAATAGAGTTGGTAACATATTATATTAGTTAAATACTATATTACAGATCCATTATAGTGTGAATTATTACGGATATGTTATAGTTTGAATTATTACAGATCTGTTATAGTGTGAATTATTACAGATCCATTATAGTGTGAATTATTACAGATCTGTTATAGTGTGAATTATTACAGATCCGTTATAGTGTGAATTATTACAGATCCGTTATAGTGTGAATTATTACAGATCCGTTATAGTGTGAATTATTGCAGATCCATTATGTGTTTATCACATTTTTGTTTTGATACTGCAACACTCTCCATTTTGTCGGACATCCTCTTGACAGTTTGGTTATTTATATCAATTAGTTAGTCAGGCAGTAAAATATCCTCGCTGCACATTGAACCATTGATCCAAAAGTACTCAAAACGCCTCCTCAAGATATCCCGTAGGTTAAAGTATAGTGACACCTACTCTGTGTTAGTTTCTACTATTAGTTAGTTTCACCAGGCTCTACTATTAGTTATTCACATAATGCTCATGTTTAGCTGCGTCCATATTGACATAGTATTCCTGTTGTCTGCTCAGAGTTGCAGATTTCCAAGCATTTGTTACATCGGTCACTCATCCTATCTCCTTAAGAGCATTAAGAACATCAGCTCCGTCCATTGCTTGTCCGGTCCCTATGATAGCCATACCAGCAAACTTGTCTGTGCGTTCATTTCCTTAGACACCAGCATGTCCAGGCACAATTATAAAATTAATTAATGTCAGATTAGACAGCTTCATCAACTCCAACCACTGACTGCGTGCCCAGCCATTCTCACTCTTTCTTAACATGCTCATTGAGTCGCAGAGAAAAATACACAAGTGTAGGATTTATATCTTTTTCCCCTGGTTACCGCCATGATCTCTGTGTCCATTCTACCTGTAATCATAGAAATATACCTGCTAAATGAAGATAACAGAAAGGTTGTCTTCACTCACAATTCACTTTCCAACTTGTGCCATGAACGCTCATAAGCTGTGTACATTCCTAATAACAAAACCATGTGGAATATTTTGTTGTTTTGTTCTCAAACTCCCACCGTAATCTCTTATAGCAGGACAATGGTCCTACAAGATTCCGAGCAGGATATAGTCCAGAGAATGGAAATGCATTGTGTTGCAATTGTATTAGCGCCAATGGTCCAATACGTCCAACTTTGGCATTGGTAACTAATACATTCAGTGTGTTTTACCACTTCCACTGAACAGTGAACATCTGTAGCCATATCAATAGTAATAACTGCCCATTGAAGACAGATGTGTCTGGTCATCTGCGCAAATAAAGCAGTCATACAACTCATTTCTATTCTCTGGACTACATCCTGCTGGAAATCTAGTAAGACCATTGTCCTGCTACAAGAGATCCAGTGAGATTTTGAGAATGAACACTGAAGAAGTATAGTTGATCAAGCCATCTGTATAGTTGGTCAAGCCATCTGTATAAATTACTGTATCTCCCTCAGACAAATTCTCTTTAATCAAGGCCTGAGCTTCTGATTCCACCTCCAATGGATTCTGTAGCTCTATGAAGCTTGGTGTACTGAAAGAGTATTTTTTAGTTCTGATGGATACTATCAAGATGTAACTAGCGACACAGCATTTTTGGATGTAATGATTTTCTTGGCAGTATTTACATACAGTAGTTTACTATTACTTTCTGAATGGTCTGGATGCACAATTTCCTGCTGTTGAATTTGAATCTGTTACTTTGGTTGTCACAGATGCGTACTGTACCTTATTGTTGCCATTAGGCCAGACAAAAAATTCTAATTCTGTCAAAATTTCTTATAGTTCAAAAGTCCATCATTCACATGATACTGGTGATATGACTGCATATATTAGTAGTGCCTGTAGTTGAATCATCATTCAGTGCCCTCCAAATGTTGGTTGTAACGGAGCTCCACCATCCTGTGTATCTTATCCATTTCTGCTGCTGGAGGGATGTTTCCCTCTTACTTGTATCTCTGCCTACCTTTGATCAAACAAAATTAATAAGGATGATAGTTCCATTTCCAGAATAGAGGAGCTGGATGCGGTGTTGATGTCAATTTGTCAGACCGAAAGGCACAGATATCGCATCTAAGCTGTAAACCATGACACAAAGCATTCCATTCCGTGGACTACCTCCTGCTAATGTGGAGTGTGAGAATTAACTAAGAAGAAATGAAGTATAAAGTTAACTGATGAGTTAGTGGCTTGATAGCCAGTTTTTGTGTGTACATTTAATTGTCTATTTGTACAGTTACATGATAAACTTGTATGTATAGCTAGCTAGCTGCTTACATATTTCAATATATCATAATGCTGTAGACAAATCTGCTATAAGAATTTGTTTCAGAGATTTAACAAAGAATTTATATTTTCTATTACCTATAGTTTGCTGTATTACTGACTTCATCAATAGTACTTCACGTAGAACACAAGTTTGATATGCTTTACAATGGACTTACAGAGTATCAGACTTGAAGGTATTGGTAAGAAAAAATACAAATAACAGCATACAAGACATTTTCAGCATTTCAACTTAAGGTCGTTTTCAAGAAAATACAAGACAGACAATAAAAGTAGTGGCTCTATCACAAAAGCATTAGACAGCAGACATTGAACAACTGAAACATACAAGATAAAAATTATGCGCGTGCACACACGTGTGTGTGATAGGGCCATTGTTTATCTTGTATTTTCTTGAAAAAGAACTTGAGGTTGAAACACTGAAAATAAGTGTCTTGTATACTGTTATTTGTATTTTTCGAACAAATACCCTCTGGTCTGATAGACTGCGTTTAAACCTTATCAAACTTGTGTTCTACATTAGTACTATTGTTATACAGTTGTACAGCAGTCTCAATTGTTTATGACATTGTCAATATTTGTATACATTGAATTCAACTGTTGTTCCCCTATGCAATTGTTACTTGACTATTGTTTGTCATTTTACTAATTCCTAATCATGTAGTTGTGGCTGGATAATTGTCACGTGATACAGATCTCAAGTATGTTTTTATTAGTGCATGTCTTTCTGTCCCAGTTGATCAAATTTGTGTGACAGAATCAATGTTAAATTATTTTAGAATTTGCCTGTATGATTTTTTTTAATAATTGCAATTTAATGTCATTCATAAAATAATATGATGAAAATAATTCTGACACAGTTATGCTAAAGTTACATGGAAAAATGCTCAATGAAACAATAGATATAGTCAAAAGATGGACAGAGTATCGCAAGGAGCTGTATAACTGCAAGTGTGATCATGACTATACGATATTAGAGAATTCTGAACTTGGCAACAGAGAAATAGGAAATGCAGAAATTCTAGTACATAAAACAAAAGAGACCATACAAATTTTGAAAAGAGGGAAGTCACATGTGTAGATAACATTCTTGCAGAACTCTTGAAATGCGGGGGAATGAATGTGATGAATACTATGACTTAAATTTTTGCAGAATATATGGAGTACTACAAAATAATGACCAGCTGAATGGACACAATCACTAATAATACCCATTCCCATGTAAAGATACTTGATTGTGCGTATTAATTACAGAATCGTTAGCCTCATAATGTATCAGAGTAAAATGATGCTCAATAAATTCCTGAGCAGAATAAAACACAAGTCTGTAGAAGTCTGTACACGTCATAAGAATACGTTGGCTTCAGAGCAAACATAAGCACATTGAACAAATATTTAACATCAGAAAATTACTTGAAAAACATATTCAGCACCAATGTGATGTATACCACAAATTCATTGAATTTAGAATGGCCTTTGACTGTGTTTGGCATGACTGTCTGTGGCATATACTGAGACAATTTAATCTTGACACCACAATCATAGACATTCTTACGTCATTTTACAGAAGTGCATGTAGTATTATAAAATAATACAATTGGAGAGTTCTTTAAAACAAATGTGGGAGTTAGACAAGGATGCATAATGTCTACAGTACTTTTCATCATATACCTTTATACCTAGAACACATTATACAGGAGGCCCTTCAGGATTACAACACGTCTATATCAATTAGAGGTCACCCTATTTGCAGTTTTCTCTTTGCTGATGATATTGATCCTATAGCTGGGTCAGAACAAGAACTACAAGAGTTAACAGCATAGTTGGAAAAGGTTACCAGCAAGTACGGAATGGAAATCAACACAGGAAAGAGCATGATCTTGGTTAACAACAGAAGCACAGACCAACATCATGATGAATGGGTATAAACGTGTGGAAGTTAATACTTTAAATACCTCGAATCTAGCATATGCTGCAATGGAAAATGAAAAGCAGAATTAAAGATAAGGCTGGAGATAGCTTTATCTTCTATGTCAAGGCTAAACCTAATTTGGAAAAGCAACATCAATGTTAGAATGAAAGCCACATTTTATCATTCACTTGTGCTTTCTGTTGTGTTGTATAATTGTGAAAGTTGGACACACTGCAGACATGGAGAGACGATTAATAATAATACTACCCATCACCAGTCAGGGTAGAAGGGGTGCCAAACTAGATACATCAGCACAATATATCCTCCAAACAACTCTGTTTTGAGCCAATTAGAGAAGTGTAGAAAATCACATCCAGACCATTCCTTGATGTTATCAATCCAGGATTTTCTCTGACCTCTACTTCTTCCACCTTTGACGGTTCCTTGCAAAATAATTTTAGAGAGAGAGTCTTGTCTCATTACATCTCCAAACTATATAAGTTTATGCAGTTTCACCACTGCTAAAGTGATTCTTGATAACCTGCAAGTTTGTTTATTTGCTGCTGGACAAATAAACTTGTTTTGTGTTCTATATAACTAATTCTTAACAAATGTCTGTAGCACTTGTTTTCAAAATCCTGAATCCTCATTTCTGTGGATACGTAGTGTCCAACTTTCACAACTGTACACAAGTATACTTAGCACTAATAATATGAATAGATTGATCTTTACTCTAATATTGATCTTACTTCTCAAAATTATATTCAACCTTGCCATGGCAGCCATCACCATCTCAAGTCTTATCTTAAACTCATTTCCCAAGTTGCCATCATCACATATTTGGGACCCAAGATATTTGAAGGTGTTAACTTCTTCAAGTGTGTGACTATTTAACTGAATATTTGTGTAATATAAATAACCAAATGGTCGGAGGGTGTCTGACAAAGTGGAGGATGCCGCAGTATTTGTAGAATCTTGCTGGGTTTCACTGGTCATCAATATCTTACTTTTATCAATACTAATTTAATTTCCATGCCATATTTCCAACTTTGAAGTGAGTTCCTGGGGATCATATTCGCAACCTGCCAAGATATCGATATCATCTGCATAATGCAAGTTACAAAGTTGCATACCACCAATAGTTATTGATGTCTGGTGATCTTGTAATTCCTACTGCATTATATTTTCAAGATATATGTTAAAAAAGTACAGGAGAAAATATGCAATCCTGACTCACTCCTAAATCCGTCTTGAAAAATTCACCAATATCATCATTTATGAAAATAGAAAATAACGCTGCTTGCATCTTTGTACAGCACTTCAATGACTTTTATGATGTTTGTGTCGAAGTTATATTGTCTCAGTGTCTGCCACAGACCTTGGGGCCACATCACACACGAAATCAAATGCCTTTGTGAAGTCAATAAAATTATGATACAGAGCACATTGAAGTCCGGATTAAGTTGTTATAATGGGATTAAACTATAGCCATTTTAAATATTCCATTGGTACGGCCCAAGTTGTTATAAAGGGATTAAACTGTAGTCATTTTAAATATTCCATTGGTACGGCCCAAGTTGTTATAATGGGATTAAACTGTAGTCATTTTAAATATTCCATTTGTCTGGCCCAAGTTGTTATAATGGGATTAGACTGTAATCATTTTAAATATTCCATTGGTCCGGCCCAAGTTGTTATAATGGGATTATGGGATTAGACTGTAATCATTTTGAATATTCCATTGGAACGGCCCAAGTTGTTATAATGGGATTAGACTGTAGTCATTTTAAATATTCCATTGGTCCAAACCAAGCTGTTATAATGGCGTTAGACTGTAGTCATTTTAAATCAACCTGGCAGACCAGTTGGTTGGTTGGTTGCTGATCCAGCGGTCCATGGGCTCATGCCCTTTGACCCAATGCCATTGTGTGATACATGCATGTATTTGTGAACTTTTATTTTGTTCCATATAAGGTCCATTCATCTGGCCCTGGAGGGAGAAGCATTTTCCTGATGTCATCCAGTGCTGGACATTCAAAAAGGTGGTGGTCAACAGTTTCATAGGGATGTGTGCACAGCAGGCACCCAGAGTGAGTTGTGGTCGTATTCTGTTCAGGTGTTTGTTAAGCTGTACATGCTGTTTGCTCAGTTGGAAGATGATACTCTGGTCTTTCCTTCCCAGGAGGTTGATGGCTTTAGGATTTGGGCTGGTCATATATTTATAGATTTCTCACCCAGTGTTTCCCATGCTCCATCTGTTCATCCAGTTGTTTTTTATCCACAGATTTCAACATCATTTTAACTGTGTGCATGGTTGTTTGTATATATGGCTGTTCTTGTTGTGCTCCCTTCTTTGCTAGTCTGCCTATCTTGTCATTGTCATGAGTGGCCAGGAATCCACTGCATAACAATGCTGACTACATAAGATGTAAGCAACTGGTTGGCACAGTGATATATTTCCACCAGCTCAGGCTTACAATGTCCATCACATTCTAGTGCTTGAACAGACATATAATCTGTAAAAATGACAAAGGTTTGGACTTTTGATGGAAAAGCATCAAATATGGTCTTCATGTGGTACAAGACAAATTCTATTGCTGTTATTTTGACTTCATAGTTAACATATCTGCTCACAGACATCAAACAACTCATCAGATGTTTTGTCTGGATATTCTATATAGACACCATAACCTGCTTTGATAGTGGTTTTTAAAGCAGACCCATCAGTATAGACATGAATCCATTGTTCTGGGTAGGTCTATTATTTTCTGAGTTGCTTTCATAAGACTTACTGGGTTGGAACTTTTCGTTGCATTATCTCTTAATTGTGTCTTGATTTCCAGCAATTTAAAACCTGCATGTGGTAGTAAACATTTTTTTACTCTTTGCAGTTCTTGTCTGGGAGGTGATATCTGTCTTTTATTTCATTGACATGGCTGACGACTGACTTTTGTTTTATTCTGTGGTTTGGATGTCAGTTTTCTATAAGTTGTTTATTTGGGTGGTCTTTATTCATTCTTTTGCTTCTTTCATAATCCTCCATTGCAGCCATATCTTTATTATCTCAAGGGGTTCTACATTTGTGTGTATTTCACATGCAGCCATTGGTGCAGATCTCATTGTTCCACTAATAAGGTGTAGGGAATTATTCTGCACTCTTACTAGAGATTCTACATTTGTCTTGAAACATGTTGTCAGGAGTGCACTGTTGTATTCTAAAGCAGAATGTAGGTAACCAAGATATAATCCTCTGAGGGTATACTTGTCTGATCTCCCAAGATGTGCCAATGAGTCTTTTCAGTAGTTGGGCAGGCCAGTAGAAATTGTTGTATCGGCTGATTTTTCACACTCCTGGATAGAATTTACAAAATAGTACATAAAGGAATGGCCGATGGTTGGTGTCAGGACCTGCAACATATGAGGATATGCTTTTTCAACCATGTTACCCTCCATCCAATTTTAAAGATAAAATATTGACAGCGCTACTAAGTGTGATGTTTCATGATCTTATTAATTACATGTACATAATATATTATGAACTTTCATTGTTACCTAATTTTTAATATAATTCTTTTATGTTCAGCTTATCAACTGCCAGCGTAGAGCTAAGCTAAAAATTGAATATTTTTTAAAATCTATAGGAATCATTATGTTATTTATCATCATTATCAGTTACTGTCCCAGCATTGAAGGCTGACTGTAACAAACCTCAAATATTTTGTCTCTTGCCTTGATGGTGCACACTGCTATACTAACCTGTCCATCTCATGATGTTTCCCTCCCACTTGTATCTGCCTATCTCTTTATCGCAGCACTTTAACTCTTTCTTCAAATAAGGTTTTCAGCAATGTGTCATGTCTTTTAATATGTACAAATATGTATTTGTTTCATTTATATTTCTTTTAATAGTTTTTTTTTCATATGCATTGTCGTCAGAACCTCTTTGTTGATTTTCTTCTCTTTGTATGAAGTTATTATTCTTCTATATGTTGTTTGTCCATCATAGTCAACAATGACCATTCAGCTCAACTGGGATGATGATGATGTCTGCAGTGTGTCCAGTTGTGACTAATGAGTCCTATGCATGCCTTGAAAAATTCATCTTTATATCCAGGAATAAATTCTATCTTCTAGCTTATGTTATAGCTTATGTTATAGCTTATGTTATAGCTTATTATATATACATGAGCTCAGTGCTGGAGTGGTTAGTGGACCAGCCTCACAAAGTTAACTCACTCAAGCTTCCTTGGGGTTCGAAAGCTGACCATCCAAATTGTACTGATAATGTGAACAATGGTAATGGATGTATGGTAGTAGTGGAGACTAAAAAATTCAACAATTGAATAGCAATTTTGGTCAACGGGCATGAGCCCATGGACCGCTGGATCAGCAACTAATAACAATTTCCTTCACAGGATAGAATTCAATTATTATTATAGTATATACATATTGTCTTGTAGCGGCTTGGCACATTGCCCGTCTGTGACGGCAAAGGTAAAAGTTCTTCTTCTTCTTTCGTTCACTTGAAACATGTCTATATCTGTAATTCTGTCTCCTTAATAAAACTCACTGTCTTTTGTAGTTCATACAGAGTCCCATAGAGTTTTGATTCCATTGTTGTTTCCTCTGGCCAATATGTCTGCCTCAGCGTTTCATGCTCAGAACACTCTTGAAGTATATGTTTGGCACTCTGTGCTGCCTGTCCACATGTACACATGGCCGTGTTGCCAATCTTGAACTTTGTATACATGTGACTGCGGAGTCGGTTGTGTCCTGTTCTGAGGCGTAGAATTATAACTTGTTCTGGTCTGTTCATAATATGATAGTCATCTTGTGTTGGTGTTTGTGGCTTTCTTATTGACTTGATCATCTGTTTTTTCTGATGGTAGGTGATTGGTATATCTGGTTGGTCTTCGGCAGCACCTTCCTTAGCCAGTTGGTCTGCTTTTTCATTTCCTGGTATTCCACAGTGAGAGGGTATCCACTGCATGGTTACCCTATACTGGTAAGACAATTTGCTAAGTAGTAAAAGTTCTAATCTGGCCGCATACAAAAGTGCGCATAAACTGTTCAGAAAGCACTAGAAACTACTGAACATATTTATATTATCTAGAAAATCACCACAGCTAAAAAATGCTGGGTTTATGGCTACATCCTGAATAGGATATGCTACCAATGTTTTTTTATAATATGCATATGTATATAGTGTTGGTTGACTTTGCTATGTATGTACTACCCTGGTATATCCCTGTGAAATATGGACAGTGTACAGCATACATGCAAGAGTGTGACATCACATCTGGTACTTTCCTGTTAAGCGGACACATAAATCTTTGTATTTATATTACAAAACCATACTTTGTAGAAAATCCTTTTTGACATTATTGTGTCAATATGACATAATTCTTCTTTTTTTTAAAACACATAGCTTCTAAGAATTTTGTTACCGTGAATAATATGAACCTTTCGCATAGTAAGATGGAGACAGTATCTTTTCTACAAGCTAGAGGATTTAATGAAGTTATATTATGTAAAATGTAAATGCAAACGCAATAGTGGGACAGGTCTATTTCTAACTTGGTTTTATTTCATGTATTTTTAATGTTCTTAATTTTTCTCCTATTCCCCTTGTTACTCTATATTTCACTGTACAATTTGTTTTGTTAAATGTATTTGTCATATTAACAGGAATGTACCTCACTTTAAAATGCGTTGTATATGCAGATTACAGTTGCAAGTTAAAGTACCTGATACTGAATCCTAACCAGAACCAATATTCCAAGCATCTATAGAATGCTGAAGAAGATCCAAATAGATAGACAGAATGTGTGCACATGCCTCACAAATTCATCCCACAACAGCTGATCTATAATGAGCTCTCTGATTGTAAACAATCAATTGGTGAGCAGAGGAAATGTTTCAGACTCACAAAGTATCTTCAAAGAATTTCAACATTGACATCACCATCTTGCAATCCATTGCTCATAGTGTGGCACATCAACACTTGCAATAGTATTTTAATCTCCGAGAAACATCTTCTACATTTGTTCTCAAACTACTGCAAATTAGCAAAACTCCTACAAATCAGCAGGATGTAATTAGATCTCATAGCTTTCCAGTAAAGACTGGAGTAAAGCAGGGGTGTGTTCTAGCCCTCATCCTCTTCAGAATCTTCTTCACAGCACTTCTGAAACAAGCTCTTGCAGATGCAGCAGGTGGCATGTTCATCCGAACCCATCTGATGAATCATTCTTTAACTTAGCGCATTTCAGTGCGAAGATGAAAACATCAGAAATACTTATCAGAGAACTTCTCTTTGCTGATGATGTTGCACTAGTGGCGCACAGTGAGTCCACCTAGCAATCCCAAATTGATTCTTGATTAGAAAACTGGCCTCACAGCACGTGGGACATTCCCATAAGTGCTCCACCCTCTGTTCCAGCAGCCATTCGATTCGATGGTGTTTCGAGTCCAATGCCACCAAAACAGACGTCGACATCAGGGCACAATTCTGACCCTTGCGGCAGGTTTCTTTGTTGTTCTGCCCACCCACGCCGTGCCCGTAACTAGTTCAAGCACAACCTCGGCCTGTCGGAACAACATGGTAACTCTTATCGAAGGTTACAACTATGGGATTATATAGATGACGTGCCATGAAGCTTCTATAAGAAGATAACCTCAATATAACGGCATGTCATCTACTAAGGTTTTCTGTTGCATGGTTGGTTTGTCTAGTGAGCCATTGGTGAGACCCACAGACACAACCGCATGTGCAAAATTGACAACATAGCAAAAGCCTGTGAGCTGTTCTCCATGAGAATAAGCATTACTAAAACTATGACAATGTGTCAGGGATATACAGTACCAACAAACAAACATTACCTTAGACAACATCCATATGAAGCAAGTTGACAACTTTTGCTACCTAGGATCCACAATTACATAGAAATATTCAGCGGATTGCTTTTTCTTATTGCTAAATGAGAGTTTGCAAGACACAAAAGACAATACAATCAGGAGTATTGAATGGAGTAAGAAACATCAAATTGCAGACACAAGAAAATGTGCTGCTTGAAAGGATATAAAGAAACACAAAGAAGTCCAACTCTAATTATACTTGACCCAAATGTTTCAGGTGATTCTTTACCAAAAAAATAATTCTCAGTCATCTCCGCACACACCAGAGAGGGACAACAACACAAGTCGTATACTATTGTCATTATCAATGATGGATGGCCTATTATTAATATTATATATATATTTTTCATCTTTGTCTTTCCACAAAGCTGTACTCTTCCTGTGATAATTCTTCTTTTATTCTGTTATGTTTCACACATATTATACACCTGGTATCCAATCTGAGCAAATGTGAACCACAAAATGTAGGAGAATGACCAGTTATAGAACATTAAATTTGAACCCCATTATCTTTAATTTCTGTGTATCCTTCAGTATTGTTGGTCATGAGTGCTGCTTTGTTGAGTGGAGTACATATGGAAAAGCCTGAATACAATGATGTTAATCCTCTACACCTTTTAAATACTTTTGAACTGGGGGTCATCTTAGGGTTAAGATTCAACATTTTTTTACATTGAGATCATTTAGTGTCATCCAGCGATTCAGTATAGAATTTCTAAATTATTCTTGACCAAAGGTAGATGCTGCAAAGTGACTAGCTCCTTCGGAGAAGAGCAACATACTTGAATATCAGATGTGCATGTTAGAAGAACCATTGGCAATTTGAAATTCTATGAGAGTAAATTCCCTCAAAGAGCACATAAATTAAACATACTACAGTATATGAAACAAAGGTATCAGAGTAGCTCAATAGATGCAGAGTGCACTACTAAGAGACATATGATGTTGGAGGTCTGTTGCAGCCAACCATCGAGGCGGCATTTGATGATGGTGTTAAATGCACTGACTTCCTAGTCTGATGATCCAAGGTTCAATTTCCAGTTCAGTTTAAATAATTTTTTTAATCACCTACTCCAAAGTCCCATGGAAGGAAAAAAGGGAAACTCAGATATTATAAACACATTGAAGATTCCAGAGTGTTGGTTACTAAACACAATAACAAAAAGAAAACTACACCTGTTTGGTCGTATAAAGAGACACAACTGTTTAGAAAGACAAATAATGGAAGGTAGAGTACCTGGGTAGTGGAGAAAGGGCAGACCAAGAAGACGATGGACTGACAACATTAAAGATAACATGAATACATTGTTGGAACATGCAACCGCATCGCCCAAGACGGAGAGGGGTTCATTGGAAAGGCAACGTTCTGGACATAATACGTCACATGACACTCCAAAGTCAAAAGTAAACCCAGCCTAAGGAAATAGATACCAGACCTGAGAAAGTAAAGGCGGTAGATGTGATACTAGCCACATCATCCTTTGGTATGATATTGGTCTAAGCAATGTAAGAGTGAAATGAAAACCATCAAGATGCACACACAAAAACTTATAGATTAAAACTCATCGCAGGACAAATAGGTCTCCAAATCAATTCATCAACAAAAAAAATTATGGACTTCACCAAATCACCTAATTCAATTACTTTAAATGGACAACAACCTGAAAGGTACACAAATTCGCATATCTAGGAAGCAAATTAACACTCGGCGGTGATGTCATCACAGAAATACAACTCGCATTGCACTAGCATCAAGTGCCTTTAACAGACTGTCTAATATCTGGAGGTCAAAGTCAATATACCGCCGAAGACGGATGTGTTGGGCCATTGGCGCAAATAAAACGGCAACACAGCGAATTTCCATTCTCTGGACTAGAACTGGAAATCTTGTAGGATCATTGTCCTGTTACAAGAGAAATCCAGTGGAGAATGAACGCTGAAGAAGAAGAAGAAAGTCAATCAGCACACGCACGCTTATTTAATTCCTGCGTTATTCCGGTGCTATCATATGGATGTGAGAGCTGGAAAAGTTCTTTATTTTGATAAAAGAAATTACTGAGTTTCGAGAACACATGTCTTCGTAGGATAACTAACACCCATTGGAATGAATTCAAATCAAATGATAAAATCAGAGAAGAGACACATCAAAATTTCATCACAGATATCACAAAACGCCGTTGGTCCTACATCAGGCATGTCCTACGCACAGACATCAACAGAATACACCACCAATCTCTTGAATGGATACCTACAGGCAAAAGAGCCATGGGAAGACCAAAAGAAACACTCAGAAGAACAATACTTTGGGAGCCGCGTTAGCGCAGTGGTTAGCGCACTGGCTTCGCATATGAGTGGTCATGGGTTCATTCCCCAGCTGAGGCGGAAATGTTTTCAGATCGCAACGGCCCCCAGGTCGACCCAGCCTTAAATGGGTACCGGATTAATCCGGGAAGTAAAGACTGCGAGGGAGAGGAGATGGCTACCGCCCTCATTTGCAGAGCCTGTGAAATGTGAGATCGCTAACATCTCACACCCCTACGGCATTAATAAATGCTATGGGTTACTTTTTTTTTTTTTTTTTTTACTTAGAGAAAGTAAAACAATCAATATCCATACTATCCAAGAACTGCACAGAATAGCTTTGAACAGACAGAATTGGAGAGATCTGTCCTATGCGCTAACTTCAGCGCAAAAAGAAAATGAATGAATGTAAGAATCTAACACCATATTCCTGAATACATTTCACTGGTGTTGAGCAGGGAACTTTAATATGAAATATTATAACAAGGGACAAACGCCAAGTAGTTACGTGTTCTGACCTATACCATCAGCAGGCAGCTCACTTTTCTCTTTGCGATAGACATGGTACATATGTGGAACCCCGAGTACACTGATGTCAGTTTCACACTTTAATCCAGTGGTGGGGAAAATGCACTCCAGGGGATAAACCTGACCCACCAAGCCCTGGTCTGCCAGGTCAATCAAAAAGTACTACTGTATATGCGCTGGTCTCAACAAGAGATGCAAAGCACTAAAGAAAAGTTGGTTATCCCCGAGCACACCAGCTCACAAAGGTTATCTATCCACCACTGGTTAATTCCTTTAAACAGTCACGATTGTCATAAATAACAAATCGACCTTATTGTTCTAGAATGTGTTCAATATTGTACATAACAACAGAATGTCATCTATAATCTATACGACTGACGAATATTGATCCCAAAGCTAGTTCAATCGTGTCAAATGTGTGTATGTGTATATATATATATATACACATAACGGGCTCGTAATGGGTCCGATCATCTATCTGAGAAGCACGACTTAATGATGGTTATATGAATGTCACGGCCTATTGAAGTAGTCATCAACAGGAGTACCCGCCTGGATTTTGATACTGTAAGTAAAAAAAAGTAAAGTAACACATAGCATTTATTAATGCCGTAGGGGTATGAGATGTTAGCGATCTCACGTTTCATGAACCCAAGACCACTCATATGCGAAGCCAGTGCGCCAACCACTGCGCTACGCGGCTCCCTAATAGGGTCTTGTTACTGTACAATATAATCAGTCCGTGAGCCTCCTTGCAGTGTCACCTATGTACGTTTTGATGATATGGCATGCATGGCGTTGCGGGACACTAACTCTCTTCAATGGTGAAGGTGGCTTTGGGAAATGTGGCGGAACGGGTCATGATGACAGGTACAGGTATATCACCTACTACGTTTGCAGCTGATATCAAAATGATTAGAAACATCAGGCTTGAGAATGAGTTCCGATCAATATATCACTGAGGTTCTTGTCACGTCTGTAAGCAAATTGTCACAAAATACATCACGCAATTGGGGTCCGATTGAAGCAGATCGGAAAAGGATCCGATCAGTTGTCGGAAAAGGACAGCAGAGCTATGTGGGTGAAAGGTAAGAACAAGTTTGCCCCTGTCTGTGGAGGAGGATCTCTGTGTGTTCTTGGAGTTATCCTGCAGGAGAGGCTGCACACTAGAAACACGGCAGACATACTGAACCTATCAGGGTATATGCGACAGCGGAAGAAATCCATCTCATGGGTTTCCTTCAGAAAGTCCTCTTCCCCACTACACAAACGCCGCAGGTGGAGAAGTTGAGAGAATTACAGGAAATCGCGACATGTCAGAAGGATGAGAGGTGCTGAGAAAACTTTGACATAAGTTTGTTTGTAGTGTACCGATGCGCTAAGTCAGGAGGGTTAGATGGGGACGGTTATATCAAAGTTCGCATGTGAGGTAGAGATATCGGATGTGAATTTTATAGCCGGGTGATAGTTGTTGATTATGCGTGACAGATCAGCCTCAGGTGTGTCACTAGCATTATCGATGTACATGTAGAGAGAGTCCCCTATAGGATTCACATAGCTGAAACTCAAGGTGGCCCAAACACAAGCAGGCATTGCTGGGTGTCATCTTGGTACCAATGACGGCACCATTGATTTATTCAAAGAAGTGCCCATCAAACTCAAAGGAGTTTAGAGTGGGCACAAGCTCCGCAAGATCAATGAGAGTATAAGTAGACAAAAGATAATGATACTCGTCAAAGAACATGAGAACCTCTGAGTGTTATATGGAGGTCTAAAGTGTTCATACGTCAAATATAGAGACGATAAGTGTGAGCGGGGATAGCGAAATAGAGCCAAGTTAAAGAAGGCATGGTTAATGTCTTTTAAGAATGTAGGGAGTTGCTCCATTAACGGTTGAAAGACACTATATAGGAAGTCAGAGATACGTTCCGTAGAGCAGGAACAAGCAAAGGAAATAGGTCAGCCAGGATCTATGGCTTGTGAATTTTGGGTAGGATATATAATACATGCTTACCCAAAGTATTTTAATTAAGACATAGATTGACTGCTGCAGTGGGGAGGAGGATATCAGCTATCAAGCCCTTGATGGTGGTAGAAACTGTGTCGTTGTGGTCTGAAATAGGGTCTTTCTTGCACGTGTTGGCATTGAAGAATAACAGATTAGTCAGCTGTCCATAGAACAGAGCACCCACTCCCTTTATCAGTCAGCTTGATGACAATGTCGTTACTGCTGCGAAGTTGCCTAATGCTACGAGACTGCCGGGGAGGCATTGGATATATAGTCTGACTTGAGGGTGGTGGAGACGTTCGATGTCACGCTGGGTGTTCTCTATGTTACGGCCCGGAATGCACCCGGTTTATGTGTCCAGTCGTGCAAGCGGAAGGCATGACGGGAGAATATACATCTCGGAGAATTGCTCATACGGTTCCCTGTTCTCTGTAGTATCAGCAGTCCTTTGCCGGCACCCTCCTCTTCTTCAGTCGGATTCCAAGACGCGTGATATGTTATGCGAATCCCCTCATATTGCTTACAGACGTGATAATAACCTCAAGAATATATTGGTTCGGAATTATCTCAAGCCTGACGTTCCTAGTCATCGGTAGTCTCTTTCTCCCCCCCCCTCCCAGAATAGAGGGGTACAAATATGGACACTTTAAAATATTTTACGCTCGTACATATGTTGCTGAAAAGAAAAGGGGGAGGGCGGCAACACTTGACCTACCGCGTATATCGTAAATAAGGCTCCGGAGGTGAACTTGATGATAGCTTCTTAACAAACTGACCCAAAAGCTCTGCTAGTCAGACCGACTCTAGATGTGTCTGTCAGCATGACATAAAACATCAGGATAGAAAGTGTTGCAGCTAGAACGCATCCTTGTTTGCCTCTATTTGTTACAGGAAAGGCTGGTGATGATTCTCTATCACTGATAACAACGGCCATCATTGAACTGTCGTACTAAATTGATACATTTGGGGGGTGGGGCGGCCAAATTTGGCGAACACTTTCCACAGCAGATCGCTGTTCATGGTGTCAACAATGAGGTCTACAAATGTTGTTAAAAGTTTCCTTTGGTGTTTCTAATAACTACAACATTTTTTTGGTGCTCTTGCAAACTTTGGTGTTTCTAATAACTACAAAATGTTTTTGGTGCTCTTGCAAACTTTGGTGTTTCTAATAACTACAAAATGTGTGTGGTGCTCTTGCAAACTTTGGTGTTTCTAATAACTACAAAATTTGTGTGGTGCTCTTGCAAACTTTGGTGTTTCTAATAACTACAAAATTTGTGTGGTGCTCTTGCAAACTTTGGTGTTTATAATAACTACAAAATGTGTGTGGTGCTCTTGCAAACTTTGGTGTTTCGAATAACTACAAAATTTTGTTGGTGCTCTTGCAAACGTTGGCGGTTTATTTTTCCTTTTATGTTCTTAAAAACTAAAGATACTACAAAATGGCTGCAGGCGAACATGTCTTCTACACATATAACCCATCTGGGTAGAAGGCTTCTCAAACCAGTGCATATGGCCTACTGTTGAAAGTTGGAAAATTATGGGCATGATAAAACCTCTGGAGAACATCATCATTTCCTCCCATTTGGACATAGGAAATAAAAGCCTAATTTATATTGAGTTATTTAGTCCGGACACGCCAAGGCATATGTGGATTTTTTGTTCCATAACAAACTGGGGATATTTCTAAAACGTCGGTGGTAACACTGATGTTGATGTAGCCGAGCATCCTAAACTATCGTACCACTTGTTAAAAACATGTCTCTCAGACCAGCTGATATTTGTGGATGTAATATCATCACATTTTATCTGTGTAACTTGGCCGGATGTACTTACATTGGGTATATAATGTTTTGAACTTTACGTGATGACCTTTCGTTTGTATTATTTCATTGCCCTTTCCGTTCTCAAATTTTCCAGTGTTTATAGTGCAAAACGCACGCAGCCTTTATCACACAGCAACTCCTTAACTGGAAACATGCAGTATTTGACAGGATATAACTCTATATCACTCAATGTCTTGTATGCTGCATATTAACACCCGTTTGTTGCCGGTTTTAAAAAAATGAGCAGATTTGTGTCATGGTCTGTCATACAAATCGTGGGAGACGGCCAATGTTTTGGAGTTGAGTATGTTGTCCCGTCCCATATTGGGTAAAAGTCACCCAGAAGCTATGCTGAAGTCAACTGTGTTGGGCTGAAAGTAGCGGTTGTCGCAGCCACTCTGTAAACCACGGCATAACGCATTTAGTTGTCTTGACTAGAAATAACAAGGACAAGTATGGAAATATTTTATCATTAAAAATATCTAAAAGTATTATAGATCGTGATAAATAGAAATGTAAACACACGATTTCGACTTCATCAAATGGTTTTAATCTATCCTACCTACCTATCTAACTATCTATCTATCTATCTATCTATCTATCTATCTATCTATCTATCTATCTATCTATCTATCTATCTATCTATCTATCTATCTATCTATCTATCTATCTATCTATCTATCTATCTATCTGTCTGTCTGTCTGTCTGTCCGTCCGTCCGTCCGTCCGTCCGTCCGTCCACTGGGTCTCTCTTGTAACAGGATAATGGTTACTAGACTTCCAGAAGGATGTAGTCCAGAAAATAGAAATGCGTTATGTCGCCGTTTTATTGGACCAATGACCCGACACATCCAACTTCGGCTGTCAATTCTCCTCAACGTCAGATATTAAAACTTCATTATAATAAAGCAAGCCTCTTTAACCACGGACATGAGTCCATCTTGGTTATATCAGGGCGTATATCCATTATATATTATTCATTCCTGCACACAATGTATGTCTATGTGTATTCCCAGTGTTAGGTTTATTCACTGCTCTTTTTGAGCTCTTTGTCAGGGTTCTCTACGGACAACGCGCATCTTCACTCCCAATTCGCGCATTCTCGATATTGACTCGTGCTTATCTGAAAATCCTCTGATCGTGAGAATTCACGAAGAACAATGTGTATGTCTGCTCGGTCCATAGGTTGACCATCTGTTGTGGTGGCGAGACTAGCTGATTAGTCGGCTCGTTCGTTTCCCTCCACACCCGCGTTTCCGGGGACAAAGATAAGCGTGAGTTTTCGTTGTGATGTCTGAGTTTTAGCTCTCTCTAATGACTCCACCCATTCCCTACGTACATCACCTGTTTTGACTTTATGAATCATGTTAATTGAGTCACTTAGAATGCACGTATGGGAATAGGCATGCGATTCCAGCCATTAAGTGCCTTCGTTACGGCGAATACTTCCATTGTTACCTCTAATGCGACGAATGCGGCCTTTATCACACAGCTATTCAATCCCCTCCCTGCAACACATGAACTGGTAAAATGCAGTACTGACAGTTTTTTGTGTGTGGACAGTTAGACTACTTGTTGTTGCGGTAAAGTCACCACTGGCTTCGTGTACTGTTCTTCCTTTTGATCTGGCAGTAAAGGCCCATGCACATCGGTGGTGACGGATGACTGACCCGTCCATGTAAATCACAACATCTGTGTCATCGGTATGCTAGCAGATGAGTGCCTTGACCTCAGCATCCACGCTCACGGGGCTGTGTTCCCCACACTCTCTATTGAGTGTAATGACGGCCTTGACTGCCTCTTGAAAGACCGTAGGAATTGGTATCCATTCCTCGCCAGGAATTACGTCTTCTTGGGTGCAGATATGTTTAACGGTATCGTTGACACGACCCATCCACGAATTGATTATTAATAATAATAAGACCGATAATCCATCAGAGTTGTAGGGGTGTCACACCGTAGACATCAGCACACAAATTTTACCATGCCTCTCTGTTATCAGTTATTTTGCGGTGGAAGAGAGAGAGAGAGAGAGAGAGAGAGAGAGAAACGATTACAGGCCTTCGAATACAAATGGTGCAGACGAATTCTACGAATCTCATATAGAGAGCGTAAGACAAATGGGTACCTAAGAAATAAACTAGACATGTATACAGATCAACAAGAAGCAATTCTTTCAATTGTAAACCGACGAAAAACGTGCTTAGAGTAGACATGTATGCCGGCATGATTTCATGGCCATTACTACAAGTGACCGTCGATGGTGGAAGAAGCAGAGGGGGCAAATAAAAGCATAGACAGACAACATCAAGGACTGGACAAGCAAGAACTTTCCTCACTATTCCGCATCGTCGAAGATAGAAATCGTTGAAGGACTGTGTGTAGATGAAATGTAGTACCCTATCACAGGTAGATCGACCCCTGCTACAACTATCATACCGTCCAGAATTAATTGTTCCACGTTGTTATCACTCTTTACAAGTAAACCCCCCTTCTAAAATTAATAGTAACGGAAATGAGTATATAACAATAAGAAAACATAAGAAAGCATATGTAAACAGTTATACTATTGGTTTGTAGGTACTTAGCATCCAATCAAAAGTTCGATAAGATCTTGGTCGCCGTTGCTATCTGTCCAGGAAGACACTCGGTCGCAGGTTTTCTAGTTATGTCTCTGTTGCTAGTTCTGGAAATTTGAGATTCATTGGCATGAAGGTACATTATGCACAATTATTACTAACTTATACTTAGTTAATTAGAAAGCATACTCGTTTTAGTGACCATGGATACTGGCAACTATTTTTTTTAAAGTTACGCCCTGCAGTAATGTAGCTTTCAATGCCCTGCAGTGAAGTTTAGGTATTTCCGTTTGTCTTAAGTTTTCCCGCATTAAAAATGAATTTGTTTATTTATTTATGTATCTTTAAATTCTCCGTGAGCATATATTTTTAATTAAACCTCTTTCGTTATTTCATGTAGATATTGATTTCTTCCAGTTCTTTTTATTTATTATTTAACCCTTTTCATGCTTCATGGGTCTTTCCTCTCGATCCAATAATAATATTAACTTATTAACTTTATTATTAACTTGTTTAGAAATTGCTTTACTTTATCCATTTTCATCGATTTCGTAATATATAAATTATAAATATATAGTTAGTAGACAGATAATTACACGGCTTATACGTCTTCAGCATTGTCATTCGACTATTTTCACTGCAATTCCCTCTTATAATTAGATTTTTGATCACTTTTTTGTGTGTGCAGAAATCGTTAGGGGAGTGAGGTTTGCACATCTTTTGTTTAAGTTATTAGTGGTAATGTTCCGATTTCCCTTTATCTACGAACTTGGATCATAATCATAGCTGCACACGTTCATAGACTCTGATCACATTCAATATGTTCCTCAACAGTTGGTAGCTGGCAGATGTATCAACATATATGATAGAAGAATTATACACTAGTTGGCTTGGAAATAGATACAAAGCTTCTGTCAGAACGTGATGACTATGGGATGCTGCCGCACTAGAATACCCAATACCTCTCTTCGATGACTAAACATGCATTCTTAAACTCCTCCCCATCCATGCATCTGAGACAACAGACATTTTATGAGTTTGGGTTAGTTTTTGGTTTAGTAAAATGTACCTCTTATAGTGCGGTAAGCTCTTTTCAACCGCGTAAGTTAGGATAATTTGGTTATATTAGAGCTTTACATCATCAAAATGTAGTGGAGTTATGGAATTGCCTTGGTTACTCAAATGAGGAGTACCTGTGTTTTAGTCAGAAAGGCTAAGATCTATCAAGGAGCAGCTACAGCTCACAGCTAAAAGATTACACCATCATCACTATTAGGTGTAGAGTTTAAGCCATTAGAGAGGAGGACGAGGTTGTATGGTTTAAACTCCACCCCTTTAGAAAAATGTATGATAATTATATTAAAAAAAAAAATTAAATGCATAACCTCCCAGGGTTGGTACTCCAGAAACATCAACACACAAGTACTGTCATTCTGCTCCGTTCTCAGTCCTTTGTTTAAGTGTAGAGAATCTAATGATATCCAGTCTTTGATGTTATCAATCCATACTTTCTTTTGTCCTTCTTCTACCCTCCTGTTCCCTGTAGGGATTAATTTGAAAAGGGAATCATGCATCATCATATGACTAAATCACTCAAGTTTGCAGTTGCTCATGACTATCATGAAATGTCCTTGTTTACCTCGAAGAGTATGTATTATATTTCTCATGTAGGTCTATATGTTGTGTATAATTGATGTACAATATTTATTGTAAAATTTGTTTGAGAAAAGGCTCTAGAATACATTTGTATACTTCTCTATCTCTGTTGTAATTGTCCACCTCTCACACTGGTACAAAAGAATATATATTATTAGAGATTTATGTAAGTTTATCTTCACAGCTGTACTTATTCTGCTCTTCCATATGGTTTCAGTCTGGACATTGTAGCCGAGGCTATTTTCAGTCTAGTTTTTATATCTTTGTTAGTGATCCTAAGTATTTCAAGGTTAAAAGATATTAACTCCATGTTTCCCAACATATGGGGCAAGTTGACATTTGGATGGGGAACATTTTGAGAATGATCAACTTACCCAGTCTTGGAACATCAATCCTAATGCAAACCGAAAAGCAAAAACAAGACATACAGTTAAGAAGAAGCTATAGATTCCTGCAAAAATGAAATTATTTTTTGGTAATAAGAAGGAAAATAGATGAAAATTTGGGTTAAATGGGGGAAAAATGTGGAAAAGAAGGTTGGGAAGCACTGTTTCAATTTATTTGTTTCTGTCCATTCTACCAGATATGAACTGGACTCTTGTGGGATCATATGGCTGATTAAACATTCAGCCAGATATGAACTGGACTCTTGTGGGATTATATGGCTGATTGAACATTCGGCCAGATATGAACTGGAGTCTTTTGGGCATCTGTGGCTGATTTATTTTGATTGTGAATTCTATTATTCCAGGATTTTTTAAATTAATGGCACAAATGTTCAGTGTTCCTTCTTTCTTCTTTTTTTTTGTGTTTATTCTCAAACTCTTACAGATTAGCAGGATGTCATCCAGAGAGCAGAATACACTGTGTCATGATTTACAGCTTGGCTGAAATAATTGTGCTTTACGGTCTGATAAATCTGACATCAACATGGATTTTAGGTTATCTTGGTCCTCAATGAGAAAACAAATTCAGAGGTTCTAAAAACACTTAATGTGAAGAAAGAATTACTAAGAGAAATAAAGATTAAGCAAATAATATATTTTAGACACATTAAAAGGCATGACACCTTATTGAAGACCTTACTTGAAGGTAAAGTCAAAGGGAAGCGAGCAAGAGGTAGGCAGAGATACAAGTGGGAGAGTAACATCACAAGATGGACAGGTTATAGTCTAGAAGAGTGCACAACAAGACAAGAGACAGGGGATGTTGGAGGTCTGTTGCAGCCAACTTTCGTTGCGGAGACGGCACTTGATTATGATGATGATCTTCATTTGGATGGGACAGCCAACCCATACGCACCTTCAAAACCTCCTTAATCATCTTCTACAATATGCATTGCAGGTAACAGTTCATTATTCTTTGCTCCGTGTTTGGTCCCTGGCAGAATAGAGTCGTTGCAGATTTTAAAAATATTATCAGAACTTATTGTTGTATTTATTAGGTTTTTATGTGTGTTTATTTGTCTAAATATAAAATAAAGTTTATGCAGCAGCAAAATGTATTGTTTCCATAAAACCAATTGTTTCCACAGAAATGGCAGCAGTGGTTAGCCAGCTAAAGAAGCACCAACTTTCCGATTGGTTCACAGATGTCTATTCAAAGTGCAAAAATGCAGAGCACCAGTTATCAACCTCGAACGATGTGAGCGCATATAAGTATATTTATATAACTTGAATCATTTATTATAATTTATAATATTTCTGCGATTTATACCTCAGTATTATTTCTGGGACTATGGAATCTACTTTGGATTTGAAATGAATATGATACTGCAGTAAAACTGTTAACCCCTTAGTTACGGAGGTATCCTTAAGGATACAATGAGGGGTTGCTGCCTTTTTGCTGAGATCTTCTTCTTCTTAGTTTCTCAGGAAAACAATTCATCTGATGCTTTATTATAAGCATCCAGATGGACTTTTTTCCCTTGGGAAGCTAAGAAGAGGAGGATCTTAGCAAAATGACAGTGGCTTTTCATCATATCCTTGAGAATATCTCCACAGCTAAGGGGTTAGTTAATCAAGTACTATGCCGAGTGACATAAGCGATCATGTTTCTCCGTAACTCTTTGTCTCTTATATGTTCATATGGTAAATAAATATAAGCCAAAATGAAAAAAATGGTTTAATTTGACAAGTGACTTTTTTCATCACCTCCCACTCCCACTTATAAGTTTCCATGATATAATTATATGTAGTATTTTAGCAGCTATTTTGCAGTATCATTTTTGACAAGAAACCATATCGGCATATATGTCCAAACCATGCAAGTTTTGACAACATAGTCACCAATTTATCACTTTTTAATGTATAAAGTATAATGACTTTTTTGGTAGCATACCCTATTCAGCACGTAGCCATCAATCCAGCATTTTTTGGCTGTAGTGATTTTCTAGGCAATATAAATATGTTCAGTAGTTTGTCATGGCTTTCTGAATGTTCCAGATGCACAATTGCCTGTGGTGGGATTTGAACTTGGTACCATAGCTGATATAGACACGCTCTATCTAAATGTATTAACTGCTGACTCAAAATAGTCATAGCTATCTCAACATATTCACCACTGACTCAACATAGTTTCAACTAACACAACAGTCATCACTGACTCATAATATTCACTAATGATTCAAAAGTCATCACAGACTCAACATAGTCACTGCTGACTCAACATAATCACCGCTGACTCAACAAAATCACATCAGACTCAACATAGTCATTACTGACATAGCACACTTTTAGTATTGTAGATTTATTATTGAATGATCACATAATGGAAATGATTTCATACTGACCAGCAGCAAGAGCATACATCTTGAGAATGGAAACAATTAGAGGCAAAGGAAGACCAAGAAGAAGGTGGATTGAAAGTGTTATTAATGTTATGGCATGTCAAAATAGCAAATCAAGTGACCAAACGTGCCTTAGCCTGAAAACCGATTGTCATCCGATCATGCGACAGTTACAGCAAGCGCAGAGAAAATACTAGATAAATACAGTATATTTCTTATTTCACTGTTGAATAAGTCTGCACCAGTGTTCTCAGCCATACAGTATATTTCTTATTTCACTGTTGAATAAGTCTGCTACCAGTGTTCTCAGCCATACAGTATATTTCTTATTTCACTGTTGAATAAGTCTGCTACCAGTGTTCTCAGCCATACAGTATATTTCTTATTTCACTGTTGAATAAGTCTGCTACCAGTGTTCTCAGCCATACAGTATATTTCTTATTTCACTGTTGAATAAGTCTGCTACCAGTGACTCAAGCCATACAGTATATTTCTTATTTCACTGTTGAATAAGTCTGCCACCAGTGTTCTCAGCCATACAGTATATTTCTTATTTCACTGTTGAATAAGTCTGCTACCATTGACTTGAGCCATACAGTATATTTCTTATTTCACTGTTGAATAAGTCTGCTACCAGTGTTCTCAGCCATACAGTATATTTCTTATTTCACTGTTGAATAAGTCTGCTACCAGTGTTCTCAGCCATACAGTATATTTCTTATTTCACTGTTGAATAAGTCTGCCACCAGTGTTCTCAGCCATACAGTATATTTCTTATTTCACTGTTGAATAAGTCTGCCACCAATGTCTGCCATAAGTCTGAACCAACCTTGATTGAATTTTAATTTAAAATAAATATATCACACGTGTCTAATCATAATCACGCAGTACCATGAGGGTTTTGTAAACCAGCTTTCTAAATGTTGAATGGCTAAATAAGTTGATAATTGTCAATTGCGATCCAAACGAAACAAATATAGATGGCATAGGCCTATCTTCAAGAATGAATAATCATGGATACGACCGGAATAAGGGTGCTATCGGCAGCGATACATCATTTTTATGAGTGGAATGAGTTAAACTTATTTCAGTTTATTTTCACAAGAGACAGGAAGTTTGCAGAAACATGATCTTGAGTCATCATGACACTTGATTGAGAAAATATGTAGTGAAAATTCTCTCTTTGTTTGTTTGTTCTCAAACTCCCATTGGATCTCTTAGACAATGGTCCTACTAGATTTCCCAGGGAATAGAAATATGTTGTGTCACCATTTTATTTGAGCCAATGGCCTGATACGTCTGACTTCAGTATGCTAGCTAATACATTCTGTGTGTTACCACTTTCACTGAACAGTGGTTGTCTTTAACCATATCGCTAGTGGGCCAACCATGAGAGAACTGATTTCTTTACTGTACACTGGACACCAATGTGAAAACTAACAACAGTCAAAAATGCTTGATTTTTTTGCCTCTGTAGGTATCTCTATCGACAAAGCCACAGACATTCAGATAATCGTTTTGTTGATGGAGAAATAGAAAATGATATCAGTACCTTTTTAATTTCACTACCAGGTACGCCAGGAATCGCGGTATCTGCGTAATGAGACTGACTCTCAGACCAAGTGGGACAATTATTCCACTGAAGTCAGATTAGCAGATCGCATAGATCACATGAGAAAATGTAAGGAGAAACTGGAGAGAATTGTAGGAAGACTAGATCAAGAAATTGCTGAACTTTCAGAAGCTAAAGAAACCAGTGAGAAAGCCTTAGCTGCCATGAATTTCAGAACAGATATTGCAATTGAGTGTCTGACACTTCGCGATGGACGCAGAAACTATGAAGTCATAGAAGATCAAACGGAGAATCAGCTACATAAGGTTAGTATGAAATGCTTTCTTTCACGCTAATAAACTTTTTATGCTAGCGAGAAATGAAACAGTATACATGGACAAGAAAATCCTCTTTTTTTCTTCCGTATTCCTTCTCATTCTGTTCACTACAGTGTGGTCATCTTCTTCAGCGGTCATTCTCAAACTCCAGCTGGATCTCTCTTGCTAGATGTAATCCAGTGAATGGAAATGCATTGTGTCGCTGTTTTATTTGCACCAATGGCCTGACACATCCGTCTTTGACGGTGGGTTAGTCATGACAATGGAACGTTTTTTATTATGGTTCAAACCACTCGTTCTCAACATTTGCCATAAAGCCCCAGAAAGGTAACAATCTGAACAAAATTTAATAAGATGTAGGCCTACAGAAGCAAGACTCAAAGATAGTTAAAGTTTTATTTTAAGGCTTCAGGGGACCATGGAAGAAATGTTGTCCCAAAAGAAGTGAGGGGCCACGAGTGAAAATATGTTAATATTTTAGTGTTTATTTTTATTATGTTTATTTGTGTACTGATCTTCTTTTGCGTTGGTTCTCATACTCCTGCAGATTAGCAGGATGTAGTTCGGAGAACAGGGTGCTTTGTGTCATAGTTTACAGCTTTGCTGTGATATTTGTGCCTTTTGACCTGACATATCCAACTTCAGCATGACTTTTGGGTCACTTTGACCCTATATCGGAAGAGACAGCTAACTCTACCCCAGACACTCTTTAGTCGTCTCTACGATATGCATGTAAGGTAAATAGTGTTGATATTCTATGCCCATTTTTTGGGCTCAGTAACATGCAGGCATGTTTACTGATAATAATTTGGTATTCATTTGTGTACTGTTAATATTTTGGTATTCATTTGTGTACTGTTAATATTTTGGTATTCATTTGTGCACTGTTAATATTTTGGTATTCATTTGTGTAATGTTAATATTTTGGTATTCATTTGTGTACTGTTAATATTTTGGTATTCATTTGTGTACTGTTAATATTTTGGTATTCATTTGTGTACTTTTAATATTTTGGTATTCATTTGTGTACTGTTAATATTTTGACGTTCATTTTTGTACTTGTAATATTGTGGTGTAGATTTATGTACTGAGTCCTTATAATCACATCACAGGAAATTGAGGTCACTGAAGGACTAAAGAAATGTCTGCAGCAGAGGATCTCAGATGCCTTTGAGCAGCTCTGTTTGCTTCAGGAGGCAAGACAGCAAGTTCAGGAAAATCTTTCGGACAAGAGCAATGCCATTAGTACTGACATTGATCAGTACAACCTGACTGACAGGTCACCGGGTATCACCTACAAGACTGATCCTCTGCATGTGCCTAAGGGGTAAGTCATACTTTCCTAATTATAGTATGTTATGTCAGAATTATACATGCAGGATGAGTAGCGAGAGGCTTTAAGGTAGTTCTCGCATATATCAGCTTCTTCTTCTGTGTTCGTTCTCATACCCCTACAGATTAGCAGGATGTAGTAAGGAGAATGAAATGCATTGTGTCATGGTTTACAACTTTGCTGTGATATCTGTGTCTTTTGACCTGACACATCTGACTTCAACATGGCTTCAGAGTCACTTTGAACCTATGTGTGATGGAACAGCCAATTTCACTCCATAATCCCCATAATCCCCACTTATGATATCCATGGAAGGTAAACAGTGTTGCTTATCTTTTCTCCGCTTTTGGGTCCCAAAAGTTACACATGGGCAATGCAAACATATTAACTTAGCTGGTTGCATGTACCAATATTGCTGGTGTGTCTCTTGTCCTGGTATCTCTGACATCAGTACCAATGCTTGCTTGGGTAGGATTGTGATCCTGCTTGATGTAATTGATGGCTTGACCAGTCTTAGTTGCCGTCTTCTGTTGGCTGGACTAAGCACCATCTCCATGTCAGGTAGCTGGTCTCAATGGAACCTGTCAGCTACCGGTAGTTCAGAATGATTAGGCATCAATGATTATTCCTGTATTGATCTTTAGTATCTATGGATGCTAGTCTTAGACAGTAAATAAATTGGATAGTTGAAAATTAGTTACTACAGAGAGGTGGTTCCATAGAATAATACTGAAATAACAAGATAAAGGTTGAAAAAGCATAGAGGATTGACTATAGAGGACTGACTTCATTGTACTCAGGTTAATTCCATTATGTACTCTGTTTCTCTCAAAGATGTGGCACACTGCTTATCAAAAGTACAACTCACAGCACATAACTCTGTTAGTCTCAAGCGATAATCAGCAGGAATCTCCAGAAAAATACTATTGTAAACAAGACGCTGTGAGTGGGATTCAAATCAGCGACCTCCTGATTACAAAGCAAACAGCTTAATTGCTATACCGGGGAGAATGCTGAGAGTCCATTGACAGCTAAAAAATTTAATGATGTGCTGAAAGAGTCAAATGTGAGATGGAGGTTACAATAATATCGGTGCTGTACAAGTAAATGCCAAAACATACACCACAACATGTTTAATTAATTCCCTTGTCTATGTTTGTAAATGTGATCTTCTTTATTTAATAATTTAAATATTAATTCTTTTTAGGGTTAGGGTTTGGGTTAGGATAGTTGTGTTTTACATAACTAACCCTTCCCCAAGATAAATAAATATTTAAATTATTTAATGATGAACAGGAAATGAACTGCTTCGCAGCAAAGAAAAATCGTCACATGTGAAATGAAGCTCTGAGAAAAGCTGCAATGGTTACTAAACTAGATAAAATAAGAAATGAAGAAATTAGGAAAAGAGTTGGTATAATATTATGTATCGAACATATTTAGAGACAGCAAGTAAAATGGTTCAGTCACCTAATGAGAATGAAGTCAAACCAAATACCAATAAGAGCATATAATACATGAATATCCGGGGGTAAGGACAAAGTAGACCAAGAAAACGGTGGATAGAAAACATCAAGATAGCCTTGAACAAACATGGACTAAATGCAACCACGGTGACACATCTGGCCTTGGAACGACAGCTTAAGCTCCAACCCTACGCTTAACGGCAAGTGTGAATGCAATCAACAATCATTCACCTGGGGAAAGACAATAGGCAATTTCACAATAAAACAGGAAATTTGCAAAAATAGAGAAGGGAAATAATTAAATATGTTGTGGGGTCTACTTGTTCAGTATCATAATATCAGAAAGAGATTTTTTAAAAATATTTCTTCCACATTAATAGACGAGGTGCTTGGAGAACACAGTTACAACTGGCAAGAGAGATTCAAGAACGGCAGTGAATTAAAATATTAGATAATTAATATCATAGTAGGGCAATGAGTCAATGACGATCCAGATTCAAGGTCAAGGAAATAGAGAGTTGTGAAGATCTATGATTACCTATACCAGTTGACATGGTACTTGATAATGATTTATTTTTATTTAAGGCACTTTATATTCAAGGGTTTTTCACGAGGTCCTGAGACAGATTTTATTCTGGAATGAATGTGTAGCAGTTTGTATTAACATAATGCATGGGAGAACCACATGCCGATATATGTACCAAATGAAGTAGATATATATACACAAGCAAGCCTCATTGCATTTCAAAAATGGGCATCAATATATAGCAAAGTGTGTGTACTGATTTATGTTTTTGTTTTTGGAAAAACTGTTTCGGAAACTTTCAAAATAATGCAGTCAGCTTTCAGAGTCCTGTCTATGTCAGTCTAAAATATTTTTCCAGAATATGAAAATATCTAAACATTGGATTCATTGATAAAGAAAGAACACTTGACAGTGGTAACAGAAAAATTGTGGCTAATATGGAAGACTATGGACTCCATGAAAAATTACTGGACAACAAAAGGACTTTTTAGAAAGTACAAATATTGCCAAAGAATAAAATCAGAACTACAGAGGGCACAACAGACCCATTTAAAATAAAAACAAACATTGGACAAGGCTGTGTATGTCCTAATCACAACTTCTGTTGCTCTGACACATGCCTGTCAGAGAGGTTGCTAATGATAATTGATATCAATCAGTGAGTGCCATAAAATGTAACTGAAATTTTCAGGAGATAGGTTGGTTGGTTGGTTGGTTGCTGATCCAGCGATCCATGGGCTCTTGCCCTTTGACCCAGGAGATAGGTGACAGAACCATTTTTGTCCTGAAGAGAATCAATCCAATGCATCAAGACAATTGACGGCTGTTCTGAAAAGTTCCTACTGAAACGTACTTCCTTCAGTGGCAGGAATAAGTGTACACATTCACAAGAGACTTTCAAAATGTTGATGAAATAATTTCTTTAGCTGTGAGTACTGTAGGTAGCTCTTGACAACCCATAGTCATTCTGACAAAAGTACAGATACTTCTCAATTGTGTAACTGAGGTGACACCCAGACTAATATTGTTGTCTCAAAGGCATGGTTGTGTCCGAGGAGGGGCTGTATGGATGTATGTTTAGTTTCTAAAGGAAGCCATTTTAGTGCGTCAGGGTATCCCAGGATCATCAAGTCCTGTTAGGAGAGCAGTACCCACTTCCAGTTCAACTATCTTATGATTCTTCTGTCAGATTTGTTGATCCATCTCTAGTGATGTCACATCTAGCATTCCCCTTCACCTATGAGTCTGCCACAAAGGACAAAGATGCAATGTACACTGGCCTGCATCTATTCGCCATGTATGGGATCATTTGATTGAAGACAGAAGTAATAAATTGAGACAAGACCAGCAGTGACAGTCATGGCTATTTTCACAGGGGACAAGTTGACAGCTATCATGGAAAGACAGCAAACCAGGTGGTTTGGTCACATTATGGGAATAGAACCAATGCAACCAGCCCTTTATGTATACAATAACAGATCGAGTTACAAGGCACAAGGAAGACCAAGAACTAGATTGTCTATTGTCTTTTCCCAGGTGAATGATTTTTGATTGCATTCACATTTACCGTTAAGCATAGGGGTGGGAGCTTAAGCTGTCGTTCCAAGGCCACATGTGTGTCTGAGGTTGCATTTAGTCCATGTTTGTTCATGGTTATCTTGATGTTTTCTATCCACCGTTTTCTTGGTCTACCGTTGGCCTTATGCCCGGATATTCTTGTATTATATGCTCTTATTGGTATTTGGTTTGGCTTCATTCTCATAAGGTGACCAAATCATTTTACTTGCTGTCTCTCAATATGTTCGATACATGATATTATACCAACTCTTTTCCTAATTTCTTCATTTCTTATTTTATCTAGTTTGGTAACCATTGCAGCTTTTCTCAGACACTTCATTTCACATGTGACGATTTTTCTTCGCTGCGAAGCTGTTAAAGACCATGTTTGACATTGGTATCACAGTGTTGGTATAAAAATTGTAGATATTATTTAAGATATTATTTAAGAACTAGATGGATGGAGACAATCAAAGAAACTTTAAAGAGACATAGGCTGACCATGGCCAATGTAACCCAAATGACCAAAGACAAACAGCCCCAACTTTCCCTTCTGATGTTTAACAGCACAAGTGAAAATGACAATAGAAAACATAGAAAGATACAAAACAAATAGCAAAGAGATAGACAATTGTCATCCCATCCCCCAACTTGCATTAGTTGCCTCATACAACATGCCTGGAAAGAAAACAGTAACCCAATTCGATTCATATCTCATGTCCATCCACTTTATGGATGGCCTGTTTTTCTCTGACCATGCTAGTGAACAATTAGTTACTGGTAGTGATGCGCCAGTGTGGGAAGAAGCAACAAATAAAAAGACTGACCTGCCATGTATGTCATAAGTGGTGGCTAAGGAAGTTTTTTTTTTAATGGATTTAAAATATGTATTAATACAGAAAATCCATACTAGTTGACACCTACTGTCAATTTATGTTTCATAAATCCGTATTTTTAACAATTTCCGTATTTCAATAACAATGTCCGTAATTAGCACGTAATTAGCCAAAATATTCACCAAATTTTTTTATATATACATATATAGTTTTTTGCCCCTCAATATAATTTTGTGACTTAAAAATGTCAACATTAGTAATAATTACTATGAAATTTAACACCAAGTGGTCTTTTTTTTAAAATAATTTTGTTTAAAAATTTGGTTTTTTTAGGGCCCGAAATACATATTAACAGGAAAAATCCATACTAATTGACACCTATGCTTGTCTTAAAGTGTATATTACTCATAGATACCTAGGGATTATTGCTTGAAGCTACACAGTAGTTGGTTATCTTGGCAAGCGGCATGCCACTTCATTGAGAGGGGAGGAGTACATATGGAGATAACCAGAGTTCAATGAAGTCAGTCCTCTGCACCTTTTCAGCCTCTTTGATGTTGTCAGAAAGGGTTTACTAAAGTATGATTTTGTAATAATATACAAACTGAAAAGTTTGTATAAACTTGTAGTATTCTATAGTGTTTGGTTTTGATTTCTCGTCTATGTACAGGAGCACAACCTGCCATCAGTGGAGTGACTTTAGCAGTTATGTCACAGAGAGAGCAGAGACAGAATTGAAATCTGCAGTCAAACTAAAGGAGCTAATGCATTATACTCTGCAGAATGGATCAAATGTATTAGAGGCTCAGAGACAGTCCACAGAATATGCTTTCAGAAAGAGAATGCATGAGTATCAGCGTGCAGTGGGTGAATTGGAATGGCTGAAAAGGAATGTAAGTTATTTTTTAAAAAATCAGGCTAAAATATTGCCAAATGTTTCCAGCATTATATTATTACGCTGCTCTTGTACCACAACCAAGCTGAAACTATTAGATTGTTTGATAAGTGAAATTGGAAGCAGGATAATGAGGTTTTGCTAATTAGTGGAAACAGATGAAAATGCACGCATATTGACATTTTGACTAAAACAAAATTTATCAAAGAACACAACAGCACACAATTAGTAATGGAGGGCATGGTCGAAGATCACATCACGGAGATAAAAATCATTGACATTGCTGTTCATTACTCATCACATGCCATTTTGTGTTCTTGATAAAGACCTTGTGGTCAATACGTTGATTTTTGTCTCTCTGGTGATTAACAAAATGTCATTATCCTGTGTTTCCTATTTTGCCTGTTGGATTATAGTTTTGCATCAGTTGTAACCTAGATTGTCGTACTAACCCCTCTATCACAGAAGTCACTGGGTTACTAATTTTTATGGCAGTAAGGAAATTCTCAGAGTCTTTAGCCATATTGAATCTATGTAACCATATTGACTGTGTAGTCAAAAGTGACCAACACTGATACCATCACATGATTACAGGCTTCCATGTGATTGGATGACTCTATACAAGATGGTGGAACATCCCTGATACATGTGCACTTAGACCCTTTCTTCTTCAGTGTTTGTTATATATCTCCTGCAGATTAACAGGAGATAAATTAATGCTAGAATTATCAGAGAAATCTTCCAAATGTTTATAAATCTCCGATTCATTGAGTTTATGTTTCACCATAGTTTTAGTGTCAATGCAAAAAGGCCACACAAAGATAGGCCAGCTGTGTCAACACACAGAAGTAGAAATTATGCTTTCATATGTGTACAATTACATAATCTCAATTGTTACCAGTAGATGCTTTTCTTTCACTCCTCATGATCATGATGGTGGCAACCCTTTTCATGTCAATTAAAGCCAACTGCAACTTCCTCTCACGAATAGTTTTTCTTCTTCATCTGTGTCATCTATACTTTTTACTACTCATCATCATCATCATCATCAGGTGCCATGCTGACTGGCATATGTGATCACGGATCTCCACAATTCTCTTTTTACCAGTTTCTGTTATCAGGATCATTGTTGACTCTTTGCCATGCCACGATGTCAGATTATCTAAATATTTTCTCGCGTTGTCATCCTCGATCTCTCATGTACCTTCTATAATTCCTGTTGTAAGTATATTCTCCAGATCACCGTCTCATAATGTGTCCAAAAAAATAAAATTATAAAAAGAAAAAGGGTCACAAGTTTATATTTAAATGTTATTATCAATATATTGACATAATTTCAATTCGGCTTACATACAGAATAAAAATTTGTGACAGAAAAGGGTAGTTTCCTGTTAACAAGGCACACAAATTTGCATTTTTATGATAAAAATTGTATTTTTGGTTTTGGTTTGAAACCTGTGTCTTCTTGCTTTTTTTAGGATTAATTCATTTAAATAGTATTTCAATAATTAGTCAATAATTCATTTAAATATTAATTTTTAGGGTTTGGATTAATGGTTTTACATAACTAACCCTAAAAAATGTATATTTAAATTAGTAAATGATCTTCTTCTTCTGCATTCGTTCTCAAACTCCTGCACATTAGCAGGATGTAGTCCGGAGAACGGAATCCGTTGTGTCATGGTTTACAGAATTGCTACAATATCTGCGCCTTTTGGCCTGACACATCCGACTTCAGCATGGCTTTGGGTCACTGACCCTATATGGGATGGGACAGCCAACTCCATTCCATAACCTCCTTAGTCACCTTTTATGACATGAGTGGAAGGTAAACAGTATTGCTATTCTTTGCTTCCCTTTCGGGCCCGGGCAACACACGGGCGAATTAGTAAATGATAAACATAAACTGATAAACATAGCCAAGGGAAATAATCAAATAGGAAGGCACTGATTTCAAATAGAACCATACTTTTTTTAAGATGAACTGTTCTGAAGGGATTACATGTCAATATGACATAATTTTTCATTCCTATTGAACCTTCCTGGAATCGAGAAGTAAGAAAGAAATATATTTTCTACATGCTGCAAGAGACATCGTGGAACATCTAGACAACACCAGAAAATTATCTACCTAGATGAATTATAGCAGCACAGTAGATCCCACGTGATGGTATACTGAATGATAGTAAATAATACTGGTCCTAAGAAAAGATTGCAGTTTTGTTCTATTTTGTATTCTCATTTTGAATAAATATCAATTTCTGAATTGATTGCATCCCCATGTAGCATTTTGTATTATAAGTTGTTCCCCTTGGTCAGAATATATTTCATTTCATATTACAATTTGTTTCGCTAAATGTGTGTGCCCGGTTAACAGGAAAGTACCTAGAAAAGTACTATGCTTTAAGCTGAAAGCTGAAGTCCTCTGGGTATGAAAGAAAATTCCATGAAACCACCCCACTGCACATAGGAAGTAAGAGCAAGTTGCTGACAATTTCTGGAGATATTGACAAACAAAGCACACATAGGCCTATGTGGTAATCTTTGTCACAATTTTTGGAGATATTGACAAACAAATCACACATAGGCCTATGTGGTAATCTATGTCACAATTTCTGGAGATATTGACAAACAAAGCACACATAGGCCTATGTGGTAATCTTTGTCACAATTTCTGGAGATATTGACAAACAAATCACACATAGGCCTATGTGGTAATCTATGCGTTATGTTTCATTACATCTTTCCTTAAATGATAATCTCTTCCATTTCTTCTACATGTTGCAATTTGTGTAAATTTAAGTTATACTTTTTATTTAGACAGAAGAGGAGATTGCAGAGATAGAGAATGATATTCGTGGACTTCATGAATCTATCAGGCAAAAAAATAGAGCCACTATGAAAGCAGAGACGAGGCTGACCAACAGATCCTATAATGTCAATGTGGAGAAGTGTTGTGATGCAGTCCACTTTGGTCTGGTAGATGAAGCATATCAACTCGGAGCTACTACAAAAGCATTGGAGGAGAAGCTTCAGCAAGCTCAGTATGTTATTTATTTTTACAGTGTCCAAAAGCACAGTTTTTTTTCTTTCTTTCTTGTTTTGTTCGCTAACTGTCTATATTATCATCATCAAGATGGTTGTTGTTTTGAGTTTGTGGTCATTACCTAAACATCAAATGTACATTTTTAAGTTGAAAATGTGTGTCTGCTCTGTAGGGTAGTCAGAATTGTGTTAAGTCAGAAATAGGAGGATATATGTTGTGGTGTTTTGTCAATCTAATAGGATAAAAACAATGCATCATTTCTCCATTTTTGTTATTCAAAATTGGCAGTATCTATGGACATTTTATAATGGCTGTGTTGTTTAGCAAGTGAGTAGGGGTAGCAAAAAATGAATATTTTCATGTAAGATCATACAAGAAGATTTGGAGAGATTGACACCACCAAGAAAACCACTTTGTCCATAGAAATATCATAATGAATGAAGAAATTATTTTCCTTTTTTTCCTTTTGCGTTGAAGTTAGCGCATAGGGCAGAGATCAGATCTCTCCAATTCTGTCTGTTCAAAGCTATTCTGTGCAGTTCTTGAATAGTATGGATATTGATTGTTTTACTTTCTCTAAGTATTGTTCTTCTGAGTGTTTCTTTTGGTCTACCCCTGGCTATAGAAATTATGTCTTGATAATATTAAAGACTTGACAGAATTCAGATTCTTCACATTTAAACAAGAAATTGAGAACAGTAGGCATAGCAGAATTTTTGTATTGACATTTTCAGATTGGTACTCCTATGACCCTGAAGGATTATGGCTTTCTGTAGAGTGTTGTTAGTTGTATAAATTGGACAGCGTTTTCCATTTCTTGTTTTGTACTATAGCATTTAACATACATAGACGTATCAGAAGGCCAGTATGTTCACCTTAGTGTGTCATAGTTTGTACATTCTTGAAGGATATGATCTGCAGTTTGGTTGGCTTCCCATATGTATACTTTGCTGATGTGCCAATTTTAAATTTTCTACATGTCTACTTAGTCTATTGTGTCCAGTTCTGAGTTGATAGTAGATTGTAGTCATTCCATATAGGTGAGTTTAGCTTTCATTGTGCCTTTATCATGGATTTCTTTTAGTAATAACTATTTGATAATCAGGTTGTTGCATATTAGAACCTTCCATTCAGTTGTATGGCCCAAACGCCTTTATTAAACTCTACATTCAAACATCTGGAGATCGAAGATCGCAAGTAAACACATCAAACTGCGACTATTCAATGCAAGTGTGATTCCATCATTAACATATGGATGTGAAAGTTGGAAATCTACCGCAATAATGGATAAGAAGTTAGTTGCCTTCGGGAATAGATGTCTCAGAAAATTCACAAATACTAATTGGAAAGATTTCCAATCAAACGACATACTAAGAGAGGAGACAAAACAAGAATATGTGACAAAAATCATCAGAAAACGTCGCTGGACATACATCGGCCACATACTTAGAATGAAGGAAGTCAGAATTCCATGACAAGCCATCATGTGGACACCAGACGGGAAAAGAAAACAAGGAAGACCAAAAGAACCGCTCAGAAGAACTGTTATGAATGAATTAAAATCAACAGGCATGAAGGCACAAGACCTTCAATCCTTAGCAACTGACCAACAGGCATGGAGAACTATGACATCCACCCTATGTGCCAAACTTGGCAAAAGAGGAACTGACTGACTGATATTCAGTTCATCAGCTCTATCATTTCCTGCTATTCCACAGTGAGATGGAATCTATTACAATATGATTCTATGCAGATGTTGCACTATGGGCGATACATCTGTTAACTCTAGTAGCTTATTGAATAGTTCTCATGTGACATATTCTTTCCAGAACGTAGTCTTCCTTATGGATTCTTTGAACACTCAGCGATTCTGAGAGAGTTGACCTGCCGCAGCTATAGACATGTTTAAGCAATCTGATATATCACTGCACCATCGCCATCTTGGGCACCCTCTTCCCTTGTTGTCGTTAACTCTACCTTCAGCTATTAATATTTCCAAGCTATTATATCTCTTTATATGACCAAAAACACACTGCTTTCTTGTTAGGATGTTGTTAAGGAACCAGTCCTCTTCAACATTTGTTGATCTTAACACTTCTATTTAATTTTAGTGCTTCTAATATTGATTGTGCATCTGTAAGTATTACAATATGGTGTCAAGTCCAGTCATATTTTAAAAGTTTCTCTGCATCTGCTTGAATAGCTTCAGAATCATAGTTGTTGCTGTAATTCCCCATTGGTATGCATGTGGTATATCTGTAGTAATATCTGGGTATTCCACATATACACCACTTCCTCCATTTCTGTATTCTGTGCTGGTCCATCTGTATACACTCTGATCCATATATCACTTGGGTGAGCATTATTGAGGAAGTTGAGAGCTTATACCCAATTCTATAGATTATTCTACTGCTCTTCCCCACACACACACCTGTTATTGTTGTTTGGATGGTCACTGGTAAGTGTGTATGTTTTCTCCAGGATGTGTACTAGTGGAGATATCAGTGGTAATGTTACCTCTGGAAGATCTGATTTTAAAAATACAGTAAATCATTAGTTGTCAGATCATCATCATTTTACACATAATACTCTTCTATCAGTGCGCTCCGATTTTTGCAATTACACGACGAATGATAATTTCAGAAAGTGGAACTGGAAAGTGTTTGTGTTATCTCTTTTGTTATGTCTGGTAGTTCTTCCTTATATTCTCTGTTCAGTTTTTTTTCACAATTTAGATATTGTTTGTCTTGTGCGAAATAAATTCCCATTTCATCTCAATTTATACTACCCTGGAGACAATTCCTAAACCATTGACCAGGTGTTTTGCTCAATCTTTAAAACTGATCGTTACCATGATGCACCACAAGTAGGTGCTTTTAAGGTCTTGGCTAGCTACTAATCCTAGAATTCGTACAATGACCTTTGCATCATGATTGCCATATAACAGCTGCATTGCTGGAATCCGAAAAGTGAGTAAATATTAGTAACAATGTGACCAACCATGCATGTTGTAAGAGATGGCTAAGAACGGTTGAGTGTCAAGTTGCCTACCTTACCCCATAATAGGTTAATATTAACCATAGCCGTAACCTTTGATAACAGTTACCATGTTGTTCCAACAGGCCGACGTTGTGCTTGAACTAGTTGCAGGCACGGTGTGGGTGGGCGAAACAACAAAGAAATTTGTCGCAAGGGCCAGAGTTGTGCCCTGATGTCGACGTCTGTTTAGACAGCAATAGACTCGAAACACCATCGAGTCGGATTGGCTGCTGGAATGGAGGGCGGAGCACTTATGGGAATGCCCAATGTGCTGTGAGGCCAGTTTCTAATAAAGAATCAAGAGGTTAATATGATTCAAAATGTCTTTCTAAAGTCAAATACCAGGATGAAAGGCACAGATACCTTAGCTCAACTGTAAAATTATAACACATTCCATTATCAGGACTGCATCCTGCTAACTCATCAGATATGATCTTAATTGATATTACTCTAATGTTGAATGTTAAAATTTGTTCTATAGAACCTCTATTTTTACAATAACCTACCTGTTATCTGACTATAATTTCTTCTGATCTTTGTCTCAATCTGTTAAGAAGCTTCCTCAGCATTACTTTGCTTACGTGATTGATAAAGCTAATAGTTATATAATTTCTGCACAAAATTAAATTCTTTTTTTGGCAGTGGTATCACCAGAAATTGTGTCCATTCTAATTGCTACTTTTTTGTTTACCATATACATTGACAAATTGTACTTATAACATTTATAGTTTCAACATCTCTGTGCTTCAAGAATTCTGCAGAAGTATTATTTACAGAGGTTTGAGCATGTAGTACTTTTAGATCAGCCTAGCTCATGTGTTGATGGGTCTGAAATGGAAGAAAATAATAGGAATACTTTACCTTCCATGCATGTCATAAGAGGTGACTAAGGAGGTTATGGAGTGGAGTTGGCTGTCCCATTCCATATAGGGTCAAATTGATCCAGATGCCATGCTGAAGTTGAATGTGTCATACCGATCGTATGACACATATGCGAAAGACGCATATAGACCTATTGCAGAAATGCTGTAAACCATGACAGAACGCATTCCATTCTCTGTATTAAAACCTGCTAATTTGCAGGAGTCTGAGAACAAATGCTGCAGAAGAAGATCCTCCTAGCAGGCCAGAGAAGCAAATGACTTGGTAGGTCCAGATTAGGCTCATGTGCTGTATCTTTCCCACCACTTATATACATAAACAAGATTTCTAAAAGAATACTATTTCACTTGACCAGGCATGCCTTAGATGGACTATACAAGAGCTTGAGATGTCTGAACAGTGACATTGCCCTCAAGAACCATACTCTTCATCTGGACAATCAGTGCATGAACATTCGTCAGATACTGAATCCACCAACCGCCAGCAATACTCAAAACAATCTAAACCTTATGGGAAATGAGAAAACACAATTGGCCATCCTGAACTAGTTTGAAAATTCCCTACTACTACTGTTTCTTTCCATTTGTTCTTCTTAATGTGCATCATTATTGACAAAGCAGAGAATATGCTGAATGACAGTTCATAATTTTCAAGCTAAAGTATGAATGTAGTAATATAGAAAAAAAAACAGGAGATAGTAAAGTTTATTCATCAGATTAAATGTTAATAAAATGAATCACACGAGAACAGAAGCAACAAATAATTGTTGTCAAACATAAAAATAAGTTTGATCTTCAACATCCGCCTAACTCAGATAGAAGAGATTGGTAACTGTGGTACATTCAAGATTCTAGCTAAGTATATTATTGAAAGTGCATCAAGAAAGAAGATCAGTTATGAAGCAGGAAAATAATTCAAACTATTTTATGAGTAAGCAAAAGAAATGATGAAGCCTAATTTGAATAGGTTATTTACGACTTAATTCTGAAATGTTCAGACTGTGCGTCGCTCGTTCTCTCATTACACAGTAAAATTGCAGGTTTTAATTTGTCTGTAGGTGTCTGCATACACTTTTCATCTAATGAGAACATCTTTAACAACTTCTAATTATTTGATCTAATGAAGTTTGTCATGAAATAAATGCTATGTATTAAACATGTGCTATTTTGTATATCATTGCTTTTGATTTATCAGTGTTTACTTATCTCTGTCAAGTTGTTAAAACAGTCAATTAAACAGACCACTTCTACTGGTTAACTGTTAAAACAGTCAGTTAAGCAGACCACTTCTGCCGGTAACCTGTTAAAACAGTCAGTTAAGCAGGCCACTTCTGCCGGTAACCTGTTAAAACAGTCAGTTAAGCAGGCCACTTCTGCCGGTAACCTGTTAAAACAGTCAGTTAAGCAGACCACTTCTGCCGGTAAGCTGTTAAAACAGCCAGTTAATCAGACCACTTCTGCCGGTAACCTGTTAAAACAGCCAGTTAAGCAGACCATTTCTGCCGGTAAGCTGTTAAAACAGTCAGTTAAGCAGACCACTTCTGCCGGTAACCTGTTAAAACAGCCAGTTAAGCAGACCACTTCTACTGGTAAGCTGCTGAGACCTCTCTCTATAGAGTTATTTCTATAAATACTAGTAGGTGGGGTATAAAGACCACTACGACGATAAAGAGTTCATGTTTCAACTTTCATTGGGTCTTATTGTCATAAAGTTGCTGAGATAAATCTACAGAGTGTAAGGGATAACCCAACATATTGTAAATATACGGGCTGTGGTGATACAGGGCATAATAAATAGGAGTATGAAAAAAAGATAGGTAATTTTTTTATTGTATTCATTTTATTTGCTCTAATTCTTAAACTCCCACTGGATCTCTCTTATAGTAGGACAATGGTCATACTAGATTTCCAATAGGATGTAGTCCAGAGAACAGGATTGTATTGTCACCGTTTTATTTGCGCCAATGGCTTGGTACATCTGGATTCAGAATTTGTAACTAATATGTTAAGTATTTTTACCACTTTTACTGAACCGTGGACGTCTGTAACCATATCGCTAGTAGGCCAACCATATGAGAGAACTTACATACTGGTCACCAAGCTCACAGCTAATCACAATCGTGCATGTTTTAACATTTTCACGGCTATCTTGCATCGCTATCAACAAAGCCATAGGCACCCAGCAAGATAAGTAAATTAAAGTTTTAGTGGAATTATTGTTGTTCTGTTCAACAGTAATTAACTCTTACTGTCTATATGAAAATGGGTGTGGTTTCTCCAGAGCTATATTTCATACACAGAAGAATCCAACTCTCACATCTGTGTGCGATGCTTTGAGAACAAGACTTCCAACTCTCAGCAGTATGTAGTCTGCAAAGGGTTTCGCATTTGCTCTCATGCGGACCCAGTGTTAGCAGATAACCAAAGCCCTAAAAGTACCTCCTCGTGATGCACCCTGGAAACTGAAACTAAATAAATACCTACTATTGCTGTGTTTCTGGCCTACACGTCTAGGCTTGTATCTGTGGATGTGGAGGTTGTAGATGGAATGAGAACAACCTGCAAAGAGACATGCAATATCTCAGAGACCTCATTGACAACACATCCATCAGCACTGTCAGCACACTGTGACGTAAAGCATTTGTTCATTTGTCTCCATCAGCCAAAATGCAGAAATATTGGAGGGGTGGCCAATGTCCTCGATATGGGTAGATTTTGCTAGAATATGATGACCATAAGAGTACGCATTGAGTTAGGGAAAGGCTACACGCGCAAGAGGGCAGCGTGGTGTATGTGAAATGATATAGTGGCAACGAAGCTACAATTGTCAAGCACGAGACCGACTGGTGAAAGTGCTGTGCATGCTTGAACACAGAAGTGCACATGTCCCACCACAATTGATCCCATTCAAAGTAAGATCCTATTCAAAGTAAGATCCCATTCATGACTCATGTCTTGGATGCACCAACTTGAACATGTACTCCTGGGTATGGAAAAAATCTTTGAATGCAGCTCCCCATTGCATGCAGGAAAAGCATTGAACAAATATGACTATATCAGAGAGGACATTGTTCAAACTTCTGTCTGAAACAGTGTTGAGACTTGGGCAATGTAGATGGGAAGCAAGTCCTTGTCTTCGAGGACATCACAAATCTATTCTTAACTCGACTGTCACAGTTGCCCAACATGGCTTATACAAAAAGAATTGGGTTCAATACTCAAGGCATAGAGAGGAATAATGATGTCTTTCTTACACGAGAATTGGTCACAGATTGCGAAGCTCCTCGTCCAAGATAGGCTTAATTTACCTACTTCTTTGGGTGATAACGCAATGGCGGAGAGTCAAAACACAGACTACATCTGACATTGGATTGGAACGCCATCACAGTCGGATGAGGCAAGTGCATAAGAAATGCACAGGTAAAATCCCAGACTAGACCCCCAGCGTGTTTGGCAAAGCAGAATCTCAACTAGGACGGTGTATCAACCCTGAGTCTACTTTGACTGTCACCATTTGCCCAACACGGCTCATGCAAAAGAAATAGATCTGGAACCTAGGGACATGAAGGGTGGTAATGGAATGATCTTCCTGCACATACCTCATCGGAGGAAAAACACTCAATGGGTGACTCAGGCAAACTATCAGCTCATCTCATGACATAGGCCCTATATCCCCTCTGAGTAGAAGGCTTCTTCAATAGACTATTTAATAATATTTATTATAATAATAATTAACTAAGGCAAAAGCTGAAGTCTCCTGGGTATGAAAGAAAGCTCTGAGAAACTACCCCACTGTGCACATAAGCAGTAAGAGAAAATGGCTTGCAATTTTAGATATCAACCTGGAGATAGTAACCATCCAACCAGCTGTATACAATGATTTGAGAAGACTTCAACTCTGAGAGGATTAAGTGGACATATAAAAAAAGGCAATAGGCTAGAAAGATTAATTATGAAGGAAATGTTTCCAGGAAAGAGAACAGCGGGCTGCCCAAGACTCGAACATAGGATATTTAGGACCTTTTAAATGAATTATGAACTGAGACATTATCAGAATGAACATATTTATTGGTGCTCAGATTACCTCAGGAAATGTCAGTGGGTGTGCATGTTAATGGTGCCTCTGGATCGCTGATTGAATTTGCTCCTCAATCTATCATTGCAGGCGTCCAGATGTACAGTTCACATTTAATATCAATTTCTCAGCCTTGATGTCTCGTCAATCCCTGTATCTGCATCCAGCAGGCGCACGTGATACAGTTTCAGTATTTCCCTCTTGTCATCTCTGTCTTTTGGTGCATTAGATGCACGTCTGTCTGCTCTTTCATTACTGCGAACGTCTGAATGTCCTGACCAGTAAATCCATTTAATGTCAAGGAGGTAGGAAGTAGCTATAGATACCAGCCAATCATATTGATGTGATGTCACGGAGTAACTATAGATAACAGCCAATCATATCGATGTGAAGTCACGGAGTAACTATAGATGCCAGCCAATCATATTGATGTGATGTCACGGAGTAACTATAGATGCCAGCCAATCATATCGATGTGATGTCACGGAGGTAGGAAGTAGCTATAGATGCCAGCCAATCATATCGATGTGATGTCACGGAGGTAGGAAGTAGCTATAGATACCAGCCAATCATATCGATGTGATGTCACGGAGGTAGGAAGTAGCTATAGATGCCAGCCAATCATATCGATGTGATGTCACGGAGGTAGGAAGTAGCTATAGATACTAGCCAATCATATCAATGTGATGTCACGGAGGTAGGAAGTAGCTATAGATGCCAGCCAATCATATCGATGTGATGTCACGGAGGTAGGAAGTAGCTATAGATACCAGCCAATCATATCAATGTGATGTCACGGAGGTAGGAAGTAGCTATAGATACCAGCCAATCATATCGGTGTGATGTCACGGAGGTAGGAAGTAGCTATAGATACCAGCCAATCATATCAATGTGATGTCACGGAGGTAGGAAGTAGTTATAGATGCCAGTTAATCATATCGGTGTGATGTCACGGAGGTAGGAAGTAGTTATAGATGCCAGCCAATCATATTGGTGTGATGTCACGGAGGTAGGAAGTAGTTATAGATGCCAGTCAACATATCGGTGTGATGTCACGGAGGTAGGAAGTAGTTATAGATGCCAGTTAATCATATCGGTGTGATGTCACGGAGGTAGGAAGTAGTTATAGATGCCAGTTAATCATATCGGTGTGATGTCACGGAGGTAGGAAGTAGTTATAGATGCCAGTTAATCATTCCGACATCTATAGCTACTTCTGAATATGACACTGGAGAAAGCAGGGCAGCTTGCAAAGAACTGAGAAACTTACAGATGATGTGTGCCCGTAGATTGCCAGACTTCCTTACGAGTAATAACTCAATAAACAATATAGAAGTGACATAGGAAGAAGGTGGGTATTATCAAGGCTAAAGAGTCCTACTAGAAAGTCTGAAACATGATAGTTAGTACTAGAAAGCAAGCTAAACAAATTGGATAACATCTTTCTCCCCCCCCCCCCCAAATGTTTTCCCCCAGAATATGGAGTTTAGGCAACAATAGCAGCAAAACTTTATCAAAGTTTCAGGAAAAAGAACAAAAGACTTTTAAAAAAAAGAGGTGTAAACCCGTCTCCCTTACTGTAGAAGTATTTACTGCTATGTTTAATCTATTCTCATATAAGCTAGAGCTATCTATTTATGAAAGTCTCTAGTTTAATGGTTGTTCCAACTTCTATCAGTTTGGACTGTGTCAGTGGACCTGTGCATGTGACACATAAATAAAGCAGACAAATCATTGAGAGTGATAATTCCTTTTCCCACGTCTAGAATAAAGGAACTGGGCTTGAAATGTGGCATTGCTAGAAATTAGCCACTGATGTGGTATGAAATTTCGCATTGCCAGAAATTAGCCACTGCCGTGGAATGAAATTTTGCATTGCCAGAAATTAGCCACTGCTGTGGAATGAAATTTTGCATTGCCAGAAATTAGCCACTGCCGTGGTATGAAATTTTGCATTGCCAGAAATTAGCGACTGCTGTGGAATGAAATGAGGCTTTGCCAGAAATTAGCCACAGTGTGGGCTTAGAAGAATCGTTGTCAACTGTCAGAGAATTAGAACTGTCAGTCATTTAATGGTGAATACATTCAAATGGAGATCAAAGCACCCTTGGATGTGTCCAGAGTGCAATGATGATGATCTAATGCCTAACTAACTAGACAAATTGGGGGCAGCGAGCACAGTGATTAGCACACTGGCTTTATATGAGTGGTCCTAGATTCATTTCCCAGTTGAGATGGAAATGCTTTTCAGACATTAACGGCTCCCAGGCCAACCCAGCCTTAATTGGGTACCAGATCAGTTTGGGAGGTAAAGACTATGAGAAGGAAGAGATGGCTACCACTCTCATAAAGCAAAGCCACTGAAATGTGAGACCGCTAACATCTCAAGCCCCTACGTTAATTAAATGCTATCGGTTACCTTAACTAGACAAGTAATTCAGAAAATTCAATTAATAATGTATAAGTCTGTTTATTGAGATTTAATTTGTCAAACAACAATAACATCTTTGACCTAAACATATATATATAGATAGTATAATCATAATAATAAGATCCATAACCTGTCAGAGTTGTAGGAGTGCTATACTGGAGACATCAGAGTTGTAGGAGTGCTATACTGAAGACATCAGAGTTGTAGGAGTGCTATACTGGAGACATCAGAGTTGTAGGAGTGCTATACTGGAGACATCAGAGTTGTAGGAGTGCTATACTGGAGACATCAGAGTTGTAGAAGTGCTATACTGGAGACATCAGAGTTGTAGAAGTGCTATACTGGAGACATCAGAGTTGTAGAAGTGCTATACTGGAGACATCAGAGTTGTAGAAGTGCTATACTGGAGACATCAGAGTTGTAGAAGTGCTATACTGGAGACATCAGAGTTGTAGAAGTGCTATACTGGAGACATCAGAGTTGTAGAAGTGCTATACTGGAGACATCAGAGTTGTAGAAGTGCTATACTGGAGACATCAATAGCAATACTGGAAACATCAGCACACAAAAGAACTCTCCAGACAACCCTGTTCTCAGTCACTTGGACGAGTGTAGAAAGATCATACCCAGGTCACTTTGACCCTATATGGGATGGGGCAGCTAACTCCATCCTTAAAATCTCACTTTTTACAACATGAATATAAATAACCCAAATATCGGAGGATGACCGACAAAAAGGAAGTGCTGCAGTAACCATACAAATAGAGGTAAATGCAAATAAAGTGAAAATAAAGTAAAGTTTGTTGTCTTTAAAGGTCCCAATTGGACTGACATGTTGACTTGTGTTTGTTCCTTTTATTTATTGTTATTTTCTATATTTTATTATTTTATATTAGAAGTATAATATCTATCTCTAATCTGTCAGTCATTGGGGTACCACATTGGATGCTTCAGCACACAGTCCTCCAGCGATTTCTATCTTCAATGATGCGGATGAGTGAGGAAAAATCTTGTCCTGTTCATTCCTTGATGTCTGTCCATGTCTTTATTTGGCCTCCTCTGCTTCTCCCCTCTTAACAAAGGAATCATGTCTGCTATATGTATGACTAATATATATATATAATATATAATATGCGTATAATATAGTATAATATAGTATGCTGGTTTTTCTGGTAGGACAATGGTAAGACCAACAGACCTTCTCCATGCAGGTGCCAAGAGAAAATGCACATACATTGACAGCTACTTTAAAACTCCTTAATGTGAGAACCTTTTATTTTATGAAATAAACTATATCCAATGGATAAGCATGACAATATGGTAGCATCCATTAAGATTTCTTGACAATCAGATACATTACTACATGTACGTCTCTCCCACCAAACTTTTGTGGATTTTTTTCCACAAATTCAACAGTGCATTCTGGCTCTAAGAAAATAAAAGAAATAGAAATTATTTATAAATTAAAATATGATAATTTTCTACATTGTAGAAATAATTCATACGGAAATTGACATAACTAACTTACTAAGTAAATCAGAATAAAACAGACTGGATTTTAACCAGGTTCATTCAGCTAGCACTAATTTGCCATGCAACGAGTCAACACGTTTTCTGAATTGAACCAATCCACTGCTGAAGATGGATGCGTAAGGTCATTGGCACAAATATAATTGCAACACAGCGCATTTCCATTCTCTGAACTACATCCTGCTGGAAATCTAGTACAAGAGAGATCCAGCGGGAGTTTGAACACTGAAGAAGAAGAACCAATCCATATTTCTATGGACCCTCAAAGTTGACCAATCCTCATCAAGATTGGTGGATTTCTGAGAACTTGATGATTCAAGTTGTGAGACACATCGATGCCAGTTGAATGGTCCTAGTTCATATCCAATCTGCTATCTTATGATATTTTCAATAATTACTTAATGTTTCCTGTTTGTATGATAGAAAGTTGGTAGTATAGAGTCTACTCTATTCAGAGCATAGCCATCAACCCAGCCTTTTTTGGCTGTAGTGATTTCCTTGGCAATATTATACATTCATTATGTTGCCATTGCTTTCTAAAATGGTCAGGCAGCACAGTTGCCTGTCATTCAAACCTGATACCTTGGCATTCTGAGATATGCAATTTACCATTGCACCACAAAAATTAAGGTCTGTATTTTAGTTTGAAATAATGTAACATCTCCATAGATCAAGACTTGATCTGTTCAAGTTTTATATGAAATAATGTAACTTCTCCAGGGATCAAGACTTGACCTGTTCAAGTTTTATATGAAATAATGTAACTTCTCCAGGGATCAAGACTTGACCTGTTCAAGTTTTATATGAAATAATGTAACTTCTCCAGGGATCAAGACTTGACCTGTTCAAGTTTTATATGAAATAATGTAACTTCTCCATGGATCAAGACTTGACCTGTTCAAGTTTTATATGAAATAATGTAACTTCTCCAGGGATCAAGACTTGACCTGTTCAAGTTTTATATGAAATAATGTAACTCCTCCAGGGATCAAGACTTGACCTGTTCAAGTTTTATATGAAATAATGTAACTTCTCCATGGATCAAGACTTGACCTGTTCAAGTTTTATATGAAATAATGTAACTTCTCCAGGGATCAAGACTTGACCTGTTCAAGTTTTATATGAAATAATGTAACTTCTCCAGGGATCAAGACTTGACCTGTTCAAGTTTTATATGAAATAATGTAACTTCTCCAGGGATCAAGACTTGACCTGTTCAAGTTTTATATGAAATAATGTAACTTCTCCAGGGATCAAGACTTGACCTGTTCAAGTTTTATATGAAATAATGTAACTTCTCCAGGGATCAAGACTTGACATGTTCAAGTTTTATATGAAATAATGTAACTTCTCCAGGGATCAATACTTGATCTATTTCAGTTGTATATGAAATATTGTAACATCTCTCACTCAGAGTGAAATTTTTTAACAATGAGGAGATAGAAAACAAATAAAAGATGGGTTAATTCATCAATAGCAGTGAGATAATGAAAGAAGTAAACATGTACGTAGCAGCTAAAGGGTTAATTGACTTCAAAAGATGATGCTTGAGAAGAATTTTTCAAATGAACTATGTTCAAAGAGTTTCTAACACTGAAATTAGTCCATGAACAGGCATCTATAATATAAATGAGGAAATTAAAACAAGGAAATGAAATGCCTGGGACACAAATAAAATACAGATCAGACACCCACACATGGTTTTAAAATATTTTTACTGTGTCAGAAAAGGTAAAGGTACAGAGAGATCTATAGTATCGTAAAGGACAAGCGTTAGTGAATTAGAATGAATTAAACTGACCTTGAGAATATATATCACTAATAGATATGCTAAGTGTCACACGTGGAGATTTGGCTCTCTTTAACATTTTACTGACCAAAATCAACGATCATCGATTTTCTGTTATATATCTTTTAGTGACCAACTTTAAAACTTGTTGAAACTATTATGATACCTCAGACATACGAGGCGTGTTCAAATGAAAACGGGACTTGTTACACCACGCGTGATAGAGCGCACTGATATTGATGACATTTTGCACTAGTAATGAGTATCCAATAATTTACATACGGTCACGTGTTCATCTTCCCAGCATGCATATGTGCTGCAGAAGACTGTTAACAATATGGCAGGTGTGATTCCGAACCCGTCCAAAGTGAATCAGCGTGCTGTGATCCAGTTTCTTTCATTTGAAGGATGTCAAGCAGTAGACATTCATCGGAGAATGAAGGCAGCATATGGTGACAAATGTTTGTCGAGGACCAGAGTGATGGAGTGGGTGCGTATGTTTAAAGACGGACGTGAGTTAACGGCAGATCTTGCACGGCCAGGTCAGGCGCATATTGTTGCAACAGAAGAAGCCATAGCCGTGCTTGATAAAGCAGTACTGACTGACCATCAAGGCTAAGCGACCAGGCAGACTTTCTCAAGGTGTGATTCTTCTCCACGACAACGCTCGTCCGCACGTCGCAAAAATTGTGCAGGAAACATTGGCAAAGAAGAATTGGGAAGTTCTTCATCACCCAGCCTATAGTCCCGATTTATCCCCGTGTGATTTCCATTTGTTCGGACCGTTGAAGAAAGCACTAAAGGGACAGCGATTCAACAGCGACGCAGACGTGAAGACAGCGGTGACCACATGGTTCAGAGAACAGCCACGCAACTTTTTCTCGGACGGCATTCGACGTCTACCTAAACAGTGGGATGCTTGCCTAAATGCATACGGAGATTTTTTCTGATGAACCCAGGTGCATTCTTATTCACAAGTGGTTGCTTTGTTCAATTCCGTTGAAAATATTAAATTGCGTATGATACTTTTTAAATAAATCCACAAGTCCCGTTTTCATTTGAACACGCCTCGTATAACAACTGTAGGGATAATGTTACCAATCATAGCTTATCTGGGATAGTACATTATTAAGTAATGATGCAACTTTTGCAATGGTGACAAACTGACACTAAACATACCAAACAATTGTTTTATTTCCTCCTCATACATTGGGTAAGGTGGTGGATATTTTACAGGCCCTGTCACATCTGAAAATAGAAAAAAAATAATGTTACATACAAAACAATAAGTATTTAATGCTAATTAGGGGCCTATATAAGAAGACAATGGCTAATTCCACATTAAACCAAATGAACTATTGTCACAAAAACATCAGCTCCAATTGTGAATATTTAAGACTTTCCTATCATTGTTCACAAAAACAAAGTCAGCCCCAATTGTGAATATTTAAGACTTTCCTATCATTGTTCACAAAAACAAAGTCAGCCCCAATTATGAATATTTAAGACTTTCCTATCATTGTTCACAAAAACAAAGTCAGCCCCAATTGTGAATTTTTAAGACTTTCCTATCATTGTTTTATTTAATCATACTAATCTTATTAAAGCTAACCTAAAGACAATCATAGCTAAATTATGGACAATATAAATATAAGCTAAAGGTGATTTCCTGTTAACTCTGCTCTTTCATTTAACAAAACATATTGTATAATAATTACGGTACTTGCAACAGAACACAACAATGTTTTACCGTTGACTAACGGACACACAAAAAATATAGATGACAGTATACAAAACAGACTAAATCAACGTTTCAACCATAAGGTCTTTCTCAGGATGAATACATAATGACTAGTTAACAACAGAAAAATCAAAGTTAACGATGATGTACATACACAAATAATTCATGTACTTTCATATAGATGCAAATTAAAAACACGGGAAAATTACAACAAAATAAAACAACTATGACAACACAAGATGCACCCTCCTCCCCATATAGCAATCCCACTCTAAGTGAATGATTGATTTGTATTGACTAACGGGCTTAAGGCAGGGCTATTCAATTGGCGGCCCGCGGAGGCATAGTAAGTGGCCCGCGGATCATTGCTAAAACAGTGAAATAAAGTTTTAAAAAAAATAAATGTATAAAATTATTCAATTTTTTAAAATAAATCTGGTCCATGATGATCCCCATTTTCTACATTTTGGCCCCAGAGTAAGTATATTTGAATAGCCCTGGCTTAAGGGTACCATACTGCAATAGAAAATGATTTTCAAGTGCATACTTAGAACTATCGTCTGTGGAACAAGATTTGATTGCAGCGACCTGGATGTTATGGGCACCAAAGTAATTAGCACTGTTAACATATATAGTAACAGAAGTATGAGATCTATTGTTAATAGAGTTAAGATGTTGGCATAAAATGTCACTTAGTCTCTTGCCAGTTTTCATGATATATTTCATATCATTTCATATATCACAGCGTTTACAAATGCTGACGTAAGTAACATTACTGGCATGTAAAGCCATCATGGATGGTGAAAAAGACATCAAAGTCATAAACCATTTGTTCATTTATATTGGTTGAAGTGTGAGGGGACATCTTGTGTTGTCATTAAATTTGTTTTGTGATAGTTTTATTTTGTTATAATTTACTCATGTTTTTAATTTACATCGATAATAGTATATGAGGTAATTTATGTATGTGCATTATTGTTACCTTATATTTTTCTGTTGGTTAATGTCAGCATTCTAGTCTTTGTGATATTACTGTTATATTTATCATGTGTTCTCTATATTTACCTTGAGAAAGACCTTATGGTTGAAATGTTGATTTAGTATATTTTGTATACTGTCTTCTATATTTTTTTTTGTCTGAGTCTTATAGTCTGTTTGTCAAAGGTACAACTACCTTGTTTTCTGCATAAGTACATCATTGGTTATACAGCATTACTGCAGTCTTACTTATTACTGATGGACACTTACCATTGTCCCCAGGTGGTTTGTGATCCACTCTTGCCGTTAAGCGTAGGGGTGATTGGAGCTCGAGCTTGCGTTCTAAAGCCAGATGTGTGGCCTCGGCTGTGCTATGACCGTGTCTGTACAGGATGTCCCTGACGTTTTCTATCCATCTTTTCTGTGGTCTTCCTCTGGCTTTAAACCCTGATCTCATTTGGTTATATGCTTGTACGGGCAACTTTTTGTGATGCATTCTCATAATGTGGCCAAACCTCTTGATCTGTTCTCTCTCTATGTAATCTGTACAAGATATTATACCTATTCTTTCCCTGATATATTCATTCCGTAATCTGTTAAACCTGGTGACCCCAGCAGCTTTCCTCAATTACCATATAATATATAATAATAATAATATCCATAGCCAGTCAAGGTCGTAGTCAATCATGCCCAGGATATCCATAGCCAGTCAAGGTCGTAGTCAATCATGCCCAGGATATCCATAGCCAGTCAAGGTCGTAGTCAATCATGCCCAGGCCATGATTTCAATCCAGGATTTCTTTTACCTCTTCTGTAATTGTTCCTTGAATAATAATTTTATAAAGTGAATCATGTCTCGTTACATGTTCAAACCAAACAAGTTTATGCCGTTTCACCACTGCCAGAAGTGGTTCTTGATAGCCTGCAAACTTGTTTATTTGCTGCTGCATGAATATATTTGTCTTTTGTTCTATGTAGCCCATTGTTACCACAGTCCATTCTTACCATAGCCCATTCTTACCATAGCCCATTCTTACTATAGCCCATTGTTACCAAAGCCCATTGTTACCATAGCCCATTCTTACCATAGCCCATTGTTACCATAGCCCATTGTTACCATAGCCCATTCTTACCATATAAGTTAAATTAATAACAGTTACCACATCCAAAGATAAATTAGAATTATTGATGGTTATATATTTTGATCGTACCTGCAAATATAGAAACATCGTATTCAAAGACCTCTAACAGAATTCGACCTCTGGAACTTAGAATGTTCTTCATGACTTGAACATATCTGGTAAGGAAAACAGACAGAATAACAGCAATGAAATTTTAAACATTATTAAAACTTTACTGACCAAATTTGGCGATCGGGAGTTCATGGATACATGTTTAGTCCTCGAAGGGAGACATTCCAGTATAGCAGTATCCCAGAATCATCATGTTTCACCCGAAATGCAACATATACATTTAGGCTAACTAAGTCACCATTCTCCCGTCAGATCTGTTGATCTACCTCTGTCATGACACACCTAATATTACCCGCCACCTAGCAGTCTGCTACAAAAGGACAAAGGTTCAATGTCTGCTGGCCTGCATCTCTCTGTATCCCATGGGGACCATTTGACAGAAGACAAAAGTAAAAATCAAGGCAAGACATGCAGCGACACAGATTTTTTCACAGGTTGTCAGCCCATTCTACCAACTTACCTCAGTCATCTCTTATGACATGCATGGAAAGAAGATACTGGACTTAATCTTTGCACGCTGAGCTAGAAGTCTAGTCCCTGGTTGCTAAACGGACATGCTGATTGCATGTCATAGCATGCACATAGTAGCATGATTGGATGACATTAACACTTTTGCTTCTGCAGACGATAAAAGTTGTAAAGCACACAGTCGCTTTCACTGACACAAACAATTTTTCTGTCTGGAAATGTGATTTTTTTTTCATGGGGAATTTTGATAACTTAACACCAGCACTATTCAGTGCAGTACTTCCCATCTATTAAAAAATTTGTATATGGCAGGTCCATGATTAGATATAACATCAATAATCGGAGGTTTCATGATTGTATAACTTTTTTTAATGAACACTTCAACATAGTCATGTATCTGATGATACCCAAGGATATAAATGACTCTGATTCTACAGATTTAGTGAGAAATATCCATCAAAGGCAGATGTGTTGGGCCATTGTCACAAATAAAACGGCAACACAATGCGTTTTCATTCTCTTGGCTACATCCTGCTGGAAATCTAGTAGGACCATTGTCTTCGTACAAGAGAGATCCAGCAGGAATTTGAGAATGAACGCTAAAGAAGAAGATGAAGTGAGCAATAGCGATAAAACAGAATAATCGTAAACTTATTTGTGGTCATCATGAGTTTCAAATCTATCAAAAAATGCAAGCTAACATATTTCTGACATAAAAAAACACAAGCATATATATTTCTGACATATAAAAAACATAAGCTAACATATTTTGGACATATCAAAAAGTGCAAGCAAAAATATTTTTGGAAATATAAAGAGGCACAATGGTTTAGAAAGAGTAATCATGGAGGGGAAAGTTCCAGGTAAGAGAACAAGAGCCAGACCAAGATTATGATGGACAAAGGATATCAAGACCATTTGAACATGACACTAGAAGAAGCTGGGCGTTTTGCACAGAACCGAAAGGCATACAGAGTGGCAGTGACGACAACATTCTATAAAGGACATGTCATATAGATGGGGAATAGAGATACAGAATTGGACCATGGTTCAAATAATTGCAGTCATAAATTGATACGAAATGGCTCTGCGGATCCAGAATCAACTGATGGAAGCATAGCACTAACACTGTTAGACAAAATCATTCATAAAATAAATGGAATTGAAACATTTCAAACAAAAACTTGAGTTAAATGTTTTTTGGAAAGTTTATTCATGTCTGAACATTTATGAGTTTTAATGTTCTAACTTTATTGCATGATTTTTAAAAATTATCATCCGCAAAATTTATCATACCCCAAAAAATGATTTCTCTGTGAACTTTCTCACACGCCTTGAATCACACAGACACAAACAAAATTTACACCAATATATGCAGAATTCAATTTGTTATTTATATGTGCAAAAATTATTTAAATATCTCTAACAACAAAAACGTTATCACGTATTCAAAACAGACACCAACGATTACGTAACATTTCCAAAAAATTAATTCAGTTGCAGGAGAGAAATTATGTAATTGTAAATTAGAGTGCTAAAGGATATTTTGAGTTCAAACAATAACTGTTTTGGAGCGATTCAGTTGTGGACTAGATCTAGCTTTAGAGAATGATTTTATGACAAATATATAATGTTTATTCATTTTCCCTAGTGAAATATGACAATTTTACCATAAATACTGTAGAATTAGGTCTGTATCAACTGTTGCCACTTCAAGAAATTTCCCCCCAAAACGTCAGAAATTTAATTTTTTTAAATATTTTTTGTTATAATTTTTTCTATTTTTGTGAAAAACGTCGTTACGACTTTCTCACACATCTTGTATCACACACACAAAAACAAAATTCACACCAATATATGCAGAATTCAATTCTTTATTAATATGTACAAATATTATTTAAATATCTCTAACAAAAAAAAAGTTATCACGTTTTTAACACAGCCACCAACAATAACACAAATTCTCAAAAAAGAATCTGGCTGCTGGAAAGAAATTACATTTTTGTAAACATGGCATGCTAAAGGTTAATCAGAGCTACAAGAAACACAGCAGTCACTCACCCTGCAACATCCTTCCTATATAGTGCTACAAGTGAGCCTCTGTCCCACACTGCATCTATGCTTCCTTCAAGCTCACTAACGAGAAATAATACAAAAATAAATTAATAGATAATTAAATGATCATATGCATAAGTAAAACTGTTCTAAATCAGTGTTGAGAAACCTTTCATGGATTCTCAGGCTGGATTGAGCATTTCCAGTGTGATACAATTGTCTATGTTAAATCCTCGGAGTAACAATAAGAGACAGAACCAGGAACGAAAACATCAGAAGACTAACAAACACTATGTCAATTGTGGATTACATCAGAAGACAACAGATTAAGTGGTTTTTGCATGCTTATAGACTACTATCAGACAGTACCCCTCAAAATGCATTACTATACAGACACAATGAATGCAAAGCCAGGGGGAAGACCTTGCAAACAATGGATTACAGAAATAAAAGAGTTAACGAAAACACACACACACATATATATATATAGCACACAAAAAAACCATCTCCATAGAACCCTTCAACCCTTGACACTGCAAGGCATATAGGAGTATAAACGAAAAAGAGAAGAACAAGACAATTGTGTTGTACTTTTTCAGAATATATTCCCCAAAAAATATTTAAGGTATTCATTTGAAGTACCCTAGTATGTAATAGTTCTCATCAGATACAATGTCGTCCATTTGTTGCCGGAGCCCATAAGGGGGAGCAAATAATAGAAACACTGCTACTGGCTATGCATGTTGTACAAGGTGACTAAGGAGGTTAATTTAGGGGTCAAAGTGACCCAGAGGCAACAGTTAATTCATGTGTTAGGCCAAAAGGTACGGACATCACAGCTAAGCTGTAAACCATGACATAACAGCATTCTGGTCTCTGAATTACATCCTGCTAATCTGCAGGAGTTTGAGAGTGAACACAAGAAGAAGATTAAATCATTGAGCATGACTGAATTTTGCATTTGTAAAGCAAAAGTCTATTATCTAAAAAAAAACTTTCCAGAATACTACTTCATTGTTCATTCTCAAACTCCCGCTGAATTTCTCTCGTAGCAGGACCATGGTACTACTAGATTTCCAGCAGAACGTATCGGTAGTCCAGAGAATGGAAATGTGTTGTGTTGTGTTGCTTATTTTATTTGCACCAATAGCAAGATGCATCTGTCTTCGGTGGGCTAGACCACAATGTCGATCAGCTTTACAATGAATGCACAGACTATAGAGTACAGGTATGAAAAAATGTAGATAACAATATACAAGACAGTTTAAACAGACCATGTCGTTATAAAAAAACTACAAAACAAACAGTGTACAAACCTAAAAAATGGTAAGATAACAGTCTACATTCCATGTCATTTGGATTTGATTGAATGTTGACGATGATTCCTCTACCAATCACTTTTAAAGAAAATTGTGATACTAAAATGTTACGATAAATATGCCTCTATGGCTAAAACAATAACATGTAATTGCACTGACCTTGTGAAGTCCAAGATATCACAACAATAGATTCTGATTTGACCATCTGTACTCTGTGTGTTTATAAAGAAAAGTATAACATCTGTACTCTGTGTGTTTATAAAGAAAAGTATAACATATGTACTCTGTGTGTTTATAAAGAAAAGTATAACATATGTACTCTGTGTGTTTATAAAGAAAAGTATAACATATGTACTCTGTGTGTTCATAAAGAAAAGTATAACATCTGTACTTTGTGTGTTTATAAAGAAAAGTATAACATTGCAGTGTGTTTATACAAAAATGATAACAATGCAGATTCACACATTTTACAAAATTTATTTTTTTGTATACATTCTCACCACCGAAGATGGATGTGTCGGGCCATTGACGCAAATAAAACGGCGACACAATGCATTTCCATTCTCTGGACTAAATCCTCCTGGAAATCTAGTAGGACCATGGTCCTGCTACAAGAGATATCCAGTGGGAGTTTGAGAATGAACACTGAAGAAGTATACATTCTCCATTAAATAATAAAACGAGTTATCTTGCAAATATCACATAAATATGATGATGAAATAATTCCTTTAGCTATAAGCAGGTTGCTCTCAAGTAACAGTCCATAGCTTTCTGACAAAGGTATAGGTCCTCCTTGAGTAACTGAGATGACACTCAAATGCATAAGCTTTGCTGTCTCAAAGGTATGGTTGTGTTAAGGGGGATTTATGGATGCATGATTACCTTAGAGATGAGATGTCAAAAGACAAATGAAGTAACATACCAACTGTCACCACTACTTCTTCTTCATCCCAAGATCAAGATGGAAATGATTTACAGTATATTCCTACCAATACTTTGTTACCAGTGCCGAACCTTGTCTCTCTCATCTTCACATTACAGAAAGATAGTGACGTTGAGATTAAATGCTTGAGGAAAGCTGCAGGGGTTACCAGGCTCGATAGATTATGAAATGAAGACATTAGGGAATGAATAGGTATAACGCCTTGCACAGAATACATAGAAAGGCAGCAGATCAAGTGCTTTGGCCATATTATAAGAATGCATCACAACAAGTTGCCCATACAGGCATATAACCAAATGAGATCAGAGTACAAAACCAGAGGAAGATCATGAAAAAGATGGATCAGAAACATCCTGAACAAACATGACCATAGCGCAGTCATAGTCAGACATCTGGCCTTGGAACACAAGCTCACGCTCCAATCACCCTTATGTTTAACGGCAAGAGTAGGTAACAAACCACCTGGGAAAAGATAATAGATAGATTACTCCCCAAATGGAGGCATTCCAGTGTGACAGTATTCCAGGATCATCACGTTCTGCCAAGACTGCAGTAAATACATCTTGAACTGCTAGTTCATCATTCTTCCGTCTGATCTGTTGACCCATCTGTAGTGATGGCACATCTAATATTCCTTACCACCTAGGAGTCTGCATTAAAAGGACAAAGGTGCCATATTCACTGACCTGTATCTCTCTGTCATCCATGGGAACTATTTGAAAGACACAAGTAAAAAATTAAGGCAAGACAGGCAGTGACAATGATTTTTTTCACAGGTAACAGGTTGTCAACTCATCCCACAACTTTCTTTACTCACCTTCCATGACTATCTAAAAATAAGACAGTGACCCTATTCTTTGCACCCTGAGGTCAAGGTCCCAAATTCCACATGGATGATCAGATAAATATAAAAGCAATGAAAAAATCTGGGAAGGTTAATGTGAGATAAGTAATGATCTGAATTGCTTATCAGCAAAGTATTAACATGTACAAATAAGACCACATGACATTATAACCAAAATGACAATATATCACTTACTTTAAAAACTTGAGCATTTTTTCCAACTTGGGGAACATCTTCAACTGTGAAACCAAGACCATGTTCTTTCATAAAAGCTTCAATCACTGATGGAACTCCTTCTACTCCCACCACAATGAAGCCCATGTCAGCTAACCTAATACAGAACAAATGTTTTCATAACTTGACAATCAATAATAAAAGAGACTGTTGTAAAAAATTATAAATATATAGATAACTTTATATAAAGGTTGTGTTTCTTAATCCTCTAAACATAAATAAACTAACTTTACATTAATAATAATAATAATAAGACCCATAGCCCATAAGGGTGCCACACTGGAGATAGCACAAAAAGCTCTCCAAACATCAATATTCTCACCAATAATACAGTTGGTTTTAGAACAATTAAAACTATTCATCGTTTGTGCTGATACTCCAGCGAAGTGTAGCATTTCCATGAGCAGAATTTTACTTGGTAGCTTCCAAATCCTCTCCAGAACTTGATTTATAGGCAAGCAAAAATTATTCTACTCCATTGTGACCAGAATTCCATTGTGACATGAAATAACGTGTGATACATTCTACATGAAATAATGTGTGATACATTCTACATGAAATAACGTGTGATACATTCTACATGAAATAACGTGATAAATTCTACATGAAATAACTCAAGATATATAGTCTTTTTATTGCTTTATTCAACTTCTTTGCAGTATGGGCAAGTCTAAAGATGTTCATCTTCACATAGCAGATGTTGTAATAAGACATATTGTAGATCCAGTGCTTAGTCCGGAACAGTTCGAGTTCAGAAAAGGAAGAGGATGTACAGATACAATATTTTCACTAGGATAAATTAGTAATAAGACAATAGAATACAAAAACCCAATGAATATTGCTTTTATTAGATCAGGAGAAAGCTCTCGACTGAATAAATAGTGAACTACTATGGAGTATTCTAGAAAAGCATGGGGTAAAAGGAACATTATCAGACAGTGTCAGAGCCATATACAATGATAGTGAAAGTTAAGTTAGAACAAATGCAGGACATCCTCACTTGACCTTTAAAATGTGCCATCCATGACATCCTCACTAGACTTTTAAAATGTGCCATCCATGACATCCTCACTAGACTTTTAAAATGTGCCATCCATGACATTCTCACTTGACCTTTAAAATGTGCCATCTTTGATATACCTTGCTTGATAAGATGTGCCATCCATGACATACCTTGCATGATAATCAAAATGTTCCATCCATGACATACCTTGCATGATAATTAAAATGTGTCATCTATGGCATCATCACTTGGGCTTTAATATGTGCCATCCATGACATGCCTTGTGTGATAATCAAAATGTGCTATCCATGACATTTTCTGCAGGAGTTGCTGCAATCCTTCAACTTATGCAAACCTCTGTTATACAATAAACCTTCCTTATTATAATGTTGTATGTAATATAGAATCTATAACAATCAAAGACAACTAAAACAGAGACTTACCACTTCATATCCACAGCTCTTCCACAAAGTGGAAAGAAGACTTTATTGGCTTTACCATCTGGGATCAATTTGTCTATATGTTTGCTCATAAATCTGTGGACATCAACATTTTGGTTAGATCTGAACCTTGGACAAGTCACTTTCAATATTGGTATACAAATTCACAAGACAGCTCCATGGATTTATTCTTCTCAGTTTGTTCTCTAACTCCTGTTAGTTAGGAGAAGGTAGTCTGAATACATTCGATCTGAATATACTATGTAACACTATGTAATAGGTTACAGCTTAGCTGTGATAACAGAATGTTTTTGCATAGCACACCCAACTTCAGAATTTCTTTTTGGGTCAATTTGACCTTCAACAGCCAGACCCAACATCCTTAATCCACTTTTACAATATACATGGCAGATGGCAATACAACAATCTTTTTTCCTCTTTTCAGGTGGTAGTAATACATGGGTTGGCTAAAAAATATAAAAAGTGGATATGAGAAATAATAATAATAATCAGATTCTTAACTCATCAGGTCCATAGGGATACCACATTCAGCACACAAAGCCCTACAAGGAAACACCTCTTAACTCATCAGGGTCATAGGAATACCACATTCAGAACACAAAGCCCTGCAAGAAAACACCTCTTAACTCATCAGGTCTGTAGGGATACCACATTCAGCACACAAAGCCCTGCAAGCAAACACCTCTTAACTCATCAGGTCCGTAGGGGTACCACATTCAGAACATAAAGCCCTGCAAGAAAACACCTCTTAACTCATCAGGGCCATAGGGATACCACATTCAGCACACAAAGCCCTGCAAGAAAACACCTCTTAACTCATCAGGTCCGTAGGGGTACCACATTTAGCACACAAAGCCCTGCAAGAAAACACCAAAATACTCAGTAGCTCGGATGAGTACAAAAATCATGACGTCCATTCCTCAATGTCATTTTAAAATTATCTTCTTTGACCTTTCTCCTTCCATCCCACCAGTTTCTCAGTTCTGTGCAAAATAATTTCGGAAACTCAACTATGTCTCATTCCATGCCCAAATCAAGCAATCTTATGCAGTTTCACAATTGCCAAAAGTGGTTCATGACACCCTGCAACTTTGTCATTTATTCCTGAATGAATATATACCTATGTTGTATGTTCTACATAATTTATTTGTAACAGACAACTGCAGAAGTTATATTCAAAAGCAAAAGTGAAAATTGTGGTACAAGAAACAAATGGATAAAAGCAGAATTAAAGGAAATGATAAACAATTAACATTTTCAAAATATGCAGCTCTGTCAGGTGGATTAGATAGTACATACTACCTATGCTGTGGGCTTGCATAATCTATAAAGACCTATGCCATGAGTACCATCTCCAGTAAGATCTGTTATCTAGAATTGTCATGAAACCGGTTGGGGGCTCTTGTTGGGCTTTCGGTTGGTCACTATTTATATACTGGGAGTTGCCATGGCTATTTTTGGCATGTGATTCCAAGTATGCAAATAGTGACCAACCAAATCCCAACAACAATAATATAAACCATAATGAATAGGGTCCTAATTCAGTTGAAAGGATCTTTATTGGAGACTGTCATGCCTGTGCTGCGGGGGTTACATTGCATTTAGGGACCTAGACATGTACCTTTGCTGTGGTATTGCATAGTACATAATACCTATAGGCCCCTATTGTGTAAATATTAAACAACATGGCACAAGGAAAGCCTGTAGCTGTCCTGGACATATGTAAATGGCTTCGGATGTTCATAAAAGTAATGCAACAGTTCTATGCATGATATTATTAAGTGTGTGTTCTCAAACTCCCCACTGGGTCTCTCTATTAGCAGGACTATGCTCCTACTAGATGTTTATCAGGATGTAGTCTAGAGAATAAAGATACACTGTGTTGATTCATTTTGCACCAATGGCACAACTCATCTGACCTCAGCATTAATAGGCCTACATATAAATTTAGTGCGTCACCAACCTTACTGAAAAATGGAGGTCTGTATCTAAATCCCTAGTATGCCAGCCTGTGTGTTGCAGCCTATTTATCAGCATTGCTCACACAGCAAACCAAACCTTTTCTGTCACACATCTGAATGCTGGCCATAGTTATTGTTGATTTATCTTCTGCTTCTGTCTGGGTAACTATCGACCGGAGCACAGATGGCCACTATCTATGTTAACAAAGATAGGTTGAAACGTATTATATAGCATAACACTGTTTGTTTCTTTGCCACTATTCTCATGAATTAGGAACAACTTGCTCTTCCTATGTGCAGTTGAATAGTTTCTCAAAGATTTCTTTCATATCCAGAACGCTTCGTTTTAATGCAATGCCTGTTGAAGAAGCATTCTACTCGGAAGGGTGGGTCAACATGATGCTGCAAAACATCAAACGTCTGTAAAACGTCTTTCTGCACCTAATGACTCAATGTGACACCCCCTAGGACTGTGGCGGGTTATAAGTTTTATTATTATTATTCTGAGGGTTCTTCTGTAACATTTTGCTTAAAATCGTGCAATTTTGTTTCTCGCTATTGGTGATTGTGTAATGCTCCCATATAGGTTTATTGCCATTGGAAATAGACCTATGCTGCTCTTAAGGAAAGTTTGTTCAGATATTTTGTTGTTGCCCAGTAATGTGTTTTTTGTATCAGTTTTTAGTACCATGAAATGCAACACACACAAAAACAACAATGAAATATTTACGGGTGTAGATCCTTGTAATGATAGCCAGTCTGTCCTGCAACCCATCTGTCATTCCAGTAGACAATACGTTCGCTTAAGGATGTTGTATCAGATGACATATTTCCTCACACAAATAATCAGCAACTGAACAGAAGAAGGATATATGTATAAACTATGTATTATAATATATAGGGTCTGTATAATGCCTGCTAACACATTTTGTACAATTAATATTGTCAAGTAAATCCTGTATTCTTTTTTTGCATACACAATCTGGCTTAAATGACAATACATATACAAACCTACATAATAAAGAAAGCAATAGCTATTCTGAGAGTTCTTGGCGCTATAACAGAGGTAGATGTGCACGTTACACAATTTCAGATGTGCTTGCAATGTGATAGGACGCACTTTAGTCTCCTGATAGTGATGAACTGATGGAACTTAGAGTGGGTTACTTTACTTACGTCAGATAGCGTTGCGGTGATATAAACATTGAGGTCAGTATGAGGATTCTATGGAGGGAAACATGCAAATAAATAAAATTCAATGACAATGTTGTTTACCGTTGTTAGTGAAGTGTGGTATAACTGCTTATTATTAATTCTGTTTCTTTTATTTTGGGTGAAGGGGGTGGGTGGAGACTTGACCTCGATTTGTTTACCTTGTCGAGAGGTCGACCAGTGTTGCCAAATTCGTTTCGTTTAAAAAGTACTAGTCTCCCACTTTTTTTGTATAGTACTCCCAAAAAAAAAAAAAGCCATTACTCTTTCATCTTACAAAATACCACACTGAAATTAAATTAATATCAGTTATTATTATAATCAATGTTCTTTCATATATGCGATGTTGCAGTTAGACAACACTTCCACAATTAATCTATAATCTATCCCCAGGTGGATGATGGTAAGAATATTAACACTTGCCGTTAAGCGTAGGGGTGGTGACTGAGAGCTTTAGCTGTCTATCCAAGGCTAGATGTATCACTTTGGCTGCATTGAATCAGTATTTGTTCAGCGTTGTCTTGATGTTATCTATCCATCTTGTTCTATATCTTTCTCATGCCTTGTATCCGGATCTTTTTATGTTATATATTCTTGTCGGTTATGGTCCATTCTCAGAAGGTGTACAAGCCATGTTATTTGTTGTTTCTCGATGTTTTCTTTGCATGGTCTTATACCGATTCTTCTAATTGCATCAGTCCTAATTTTGTCTTGTTTAGTCACTCTTGCGGCTGTTCAAATGCATATCATCTCACATGTTGTAGACCTTCGTTTTCTCTGCTATAGTTAACACAAAAATAAACTAACTTTTAGCTCAAAAGCCCCGTTTCGAAACAGGGCCGGTCTTAGGCCATTGCAACCTATGCGGCCGCAGTGGGCCCCACACTTCATATGCCCATAAATTCATATTAGAATTTATTTTATTATCCTCTTCCCTACCCAGACTGGGCCCCGCGCAATCCGCTTCGCATTGGGCCCCGCATTGTTAGGGCCGGCCCTGTTTCGAAATATCTGATTTCACCTTTCACAAAGCTAGAAAAATTTCACCGTATCTTTCGTCATTTATACAGTTTTGTTGGTTAATTGATATTCATCCTTCAATTGACGCATTTTGACTTTTCCGTGATTTTTATTGGTCACTTTGTTATGTCAATCAAAGAAAATCACCATATATAAGATAAAAATCAAACGCATCACGTTAGTTGGAGTACCCCGGGCAACAGAGCAATCTGGCTAAGTTATCAAGGATCGGACGATCTCCAGCTGAAGTTGGAACCTGCTGTAGACTTGGAAACTTCCAAGAGAGAAACGATTCTTCTTATCCGCAGTACGTCCCGGGATTAAAATCAAGCTTCAGCAAACTTTCGACAGCCTTTTCGTCATTTTCGCCAAGGCTCAAGAACTTTTCGTCAGTTCCCTGTCCGCACCCAGCGTCGCGATATAACCAAAAAGTCCTTCTTAGGACTAGGTTGAAAGTGACGTGACTAGGCATCCCGAGATGGCCTAGTCGAATCCAGTACTCAACAAACAAAGCATCACGTTAGAAGTACGGGACGAGTTGAAAATTCCTAACAATAGAAATACCTAAAGCTCATACTAGGAGTTGCAGCGTTCAAATAAATGAACCAATATGCGAGGAGTGTTACGAGGAAAAATCGATAGAACACTACCTCCTAGACTGCGTCAAATAACGACAACAAAGAACGGCGATGCTAGATTGTTTAAAACAACAATATAGAGTGCAACCTAGTAAACACACTAGGCCACAAAGTGGACGTAGATTGAAAAGAAAATAGTTAAACAATATATATCTCGAACCAAAGAATTAATATAATAAGAAACGAAATTAATAAGTAAAAACTACTATCTGGAAATAGCGATACAGGATAATCTGACATAAACAAACAAAAACACGTTAGAAACAACACACGAGAGCTCCTCGCGAGGGCACAATAGCGACCAACAAAACAAACTAGACGACAAGGGACTCCCACAATAAACCTGACAACTAGATTGACGGCTTACGTAAACAAGAAATCAGATACCTATTCAAACAATTAGTCACAGACACCGAACACATAAAGAACCATACACTAACAAACACATGACAGTACGGAAGAATCCCACAACAGCCTACATCCACAAAATCTTGCACGTAAAATGTTTTTACTAGACAGTAACATCCTCCATGACAGTCTCACGATTGTGCAATCATGAGTTTCAACAAATTACAAGCATTCCCAACCCCCCAATAACAACTACAGGCTGTGCAAATGAGTTTCTATACGACAGCCCAAACAAAACAAATCCCTCCCACTTATTAACAACATGGTTGGGCAACCAAATTGTAGTGCAATTGAGTTTCAACAACAAGTCACACAAACCCACCCCGTACTAACAACCACATGATTGTGCACAGCCAGAGTTTCACCCCCAGACAGTCAGACCAATCAACCAATAAACATACACACTCCAAACAATGAACATCACCTTGCCAGTGCTATTGAGTTTCAGCACAACATATTTCACGCAAAACTAGCCCCAACCCCTCACAAATAACCAAAAAATTGTGCACGACCAGAGTTTCACAGTACCAGACCAGTCAATCAATAAACATACACAATCCAATCAACAAAACACAACCTTACAACCAAAATGAGTTTCAATCCACCACCACACTCAAATCACTACATTCATAACCACAAGACCAGAACCAGACAAGACAACAAAAAGATACCCATAAGACAACAGACAGGACACGAATAAACACATAAATCCTCATAATACAGACGACATATAACCACCTCGTTCAGATATATAATAAAAACAAGAGTGCACGAGCGAGGAGTTCTCATACCACAGCATAACATTAAAAATTACACCATCAGATAACAATCACTAATGGGAAGAAAGCTCAACCAACAGACGGAATAAAAAAAAACAAAAAAAACTCAAGTATAATTTAGACAAGGTAGGGGGGAGGTCCAAAATACTGGTATTATCGTGAGAATGAAGTATGAAAGGCCAATAATACCAGTATACCGTATATACAGAGACGTACTATCGAGATACGCAACTGTATAAGTATGTAAAACATCTGAGTGCATGGATATTTATGTGATGTAAAAAATGTGGATACATGAGTACATGATATGTAAAGCACAAGTGTGTATGGATATTTATGCTATGTGTGTGTAAAGTATTTGGGTGAATGGGTATTAATGATATGTAATGAATATGGGTGAATGTGCACTTATGATATGTAAAGTATAAGGGTGAATATGTATTTTTCTCATATGTAAGGTATATATGGGTGCAGGTGTATATTTTCATATGTTAAGTATATGGATGCATGTATATGTATATGACTATGTGTGTAAGAACCCATTGCTTAAGGGAAAAGTACTATATATGTATATAAGCATTTAAGTCGGGTTTTTTTTGTAAATTTACATTTATTGAAAATATATTTAAAAAATTCCTCCACAGAGTCTACAAGACCATCCAAACCTTTGGATGCCAACAAAAGACCCACAATAATCTATTTCTAGGAGGAGAACCAAGACCAACGAGCCTAACACCAAAGGCACCAAGTAAAACAAACAAGTCCTTCTTAGGGCTACATCCAAATCCCCGAATATTCCTTTTGTCCTTATAAGGACACGTAGACCAGACCCCAGGTCAAATCACCAGTCCCTAACAGGACAACCCAGGCCATTGGGCCACAATAAACGCCCCGATATAACTAAAGGAAAATCATTCCACAGTTGAAAAGGGCGTGTTTGACTCTAGACAGACAAATCCACCAGCTAACAAACAAATCACGTTAGAAGGGTGAATCCCAATGTAGTCCACAAGATGGTGACGAACAAAGGAATATCCGCGAAAACAAGCGACGCGTAACATCTCCGGCTGACCGGGATCGTAAAGTTATTTTCACACATTTTCAAAGAAAACCAGTAGTTTGGTTTTGGCGTGGCCATTTAAAGGTAAATTTCCATAATTTTTGCGCGAATCCCACACGTCATTATCTTTGTCTATCCATCATTTTTCGTGATTTTCATTGGCTGGCGAATTAAAGTACATGCAAAGTGATCATTGATTAGAAGCATCAGCCAAGATAACTGACGCTGTGTGGATCAGCGCACATTATTAATTAGGAGAAGAGTCTAAGCAGGTATTTTCACAATACTTTAATTTTGACATTCACAATTGTTAAAGTATTGTCACCCTTAACAACCAGTTCTGTCGAGAACTGGATTAAATTTGATGTAGAATCTGGATCCTAGATAATACTATTCAGAACTTTGCATCTAAACATAAGAATTCTTCACAGCCAGATATATCAAACTTTTTTAATGGTACATTTCATATATCAGCATTTTAATAAATATTTTGAAGTAATGAATTATGGGTTTAAAAAAGGTTTAAAAGCCGTAGAAGATTGACTTCACTGTACTCGGTTTCCGATATGTACCCCGTCCCCCTCAACGAAGCGGCATGCCTCCTGCCGAGAGTACCACTGATAGCACGTAACTCCGTAGCTTCCAGTGATAATCCACAGGGATCTCCGGAAAAAAAAATCCACCTTATAAACAAGACGATACAAGCCGGATTTCGAACCCGTGACCTCTTGAACACAAAGCGAACAACTTAACCACTACGCCAGAGAGATGAATCTGTATGTTATATCTGGGGGCGGGGGGGGGGGGGGGGAAGGGGTGTTGCCATTAAAATATAGGCATGTTTATCTAAACACGAAGGGTATACCCACCTTATGTGATATACCCCACATATATCTGACTCAAGAAACGAAGACTCAGACGTACTGTACAACAATCTGGGTAGTAACATTTTCCAATGCAACATATACATTTTATATGTATAAGTTGAAAACTGCAGATAAAAAAGACAATTTACCCTACATATATATATATATATATATATATGTAAATTATAATATATATGGCCTTATTAGCAGTGACAGATGGTTGGAAGCATGCCTGCATCAGATGGAGTTCCTATGGCATATCTCGAACTTATGTTTTGATGGATAAATATGCGGATCTATAAACTTCTTCTGTGTTCGTTCTCAAACTCCTGCAGATTAGCAGGATGTAGTCCGGAGAACGGAATGCGTTGTGTCATGGTTTACAGGATTGCTGCGATATCTGCGCCTTTCGGCCTGACACATCCGACTTCAGCATGGCTTTGGGTCACTACCCTATATGGAATGGGACAGCAAACTCCATCCCATAACCTCCTTAGTCGCCTTTTACGACATGCGTTGAAGGTAAACAGTGTTGCTATTCTTTGCTCCCCTTTCGGACCCGACAACACAAGGGCGCATCCATAAACTATTTAGTATGTTTCAGATCACGCATGGGGAAATGTTATTACCTGGATTATCGCACAGTACGTCTGACATTAGTTTTTTGTATACTCAATATTTAATTCTCGCATTCCACCGAAGACGGATGTGTCGGGCCATTGGCACGAATAAACAGGCAACACAACACATATACATTCTCTAGACTACATCCTTCTGGAAATTTAGAATGGATCATGATCCTGCTACAAGAGAGATCCAGCAGGAGTTTGAGTATGAACTCTGAAGAAGAAGAATAATTCTCGCACGTTTTATCACTACACAAAATTTGTTACAATGTGGCACGATGTTCTGCCAGCTTTTCCCAGTTGCCAGACGCGGTAAGTGCATTTACTGATGGTTTGCATACATCTTTCTATAACAATTATAGACTTTGTTTACCTGTTTTGTCTGTACCCGCGAGAGTTCTTCATAAATAGTTGTTTTGTGATGCGAATATGCTCAACCTTTGGATATTCCCAAGCCACATGGGTCATAAGTGACTGAGTGTGGAAAGCATTTTTTTTTAAAGTCTGGCTCTCTGCTGGACCTCACTGTTTGTAACATTATCATATCACTTGATGTTCAAGGTTTTTGGAAAACATCGTAAATAGAAATTGTGCAATCTCGTTTTTGTTGTCGGTATGGCATTAATGTTTCACACCTCAAAGAAGGATATTGGGTTTGTATGCATTATAGTTTGGTTTAGTGCATAAAGTTATTAATCAAATATATTTCGTTATGTTAATAAACTCAACGTTGATTTAGTTAAAATCATATGTATAAGTTGCATTCTACACATAAAAACAAACACAAAATATTACTCCATCTGCGCCTGACAGATTCTACGAAAATCCTACCAGTGTGCACACATTTTCAAAGTCACATATGGTTCTAGGTTGGAAGCGGTATCTCCCTGTTTACTTCAGGATTAATTAATCTAAATATTATATCCATAATTAAATTAAATATTCTCCGCCGAAGACGGATGTGTTGGGCCACTGGCGCAAATAAAACGGCAACACAGCGCATTTCCATTCTCGGGACTACATTCAACTGGAAATCTTGTAGGAAATCTTGTCTTGTTACAAGAGAAATCCAGCGGGAGTTTGAGAATGAACACTGAAGAAGAAGAAGAAATTAAATATTCATTGTTAGGGTTATGGTTAGGAGTTAGGTTTACATTTGTTTTACATAACTAACTCTAAAATGAATCAGTTTATATTTATATTAGTAAATGATAAACATAAACAGATAAACATAGCCAAGGGAAATAATCAAATTGGGGAACACGGGTTCCAAACCAGAACCTCACAAATATTACTTTAGAAACATATACCGCGTCCTGTGATCCATTTTTTTCGCAGAACATCATTAGGTAGTTTATAATCCAGCAGCATTTACTATATAATTCTTTCCACTATAATAGCCAGAATAACTCTAGATTCCTTGAAAGACACTAGACTGAAGCCTGTGACACAGCTAATTAAAGGGAAAGCACACAGTCTATCTAGTATCAGATGAAGAACTTCATACTAAATATGATGTGTACTACCTGTTATAAAAGATGCATCATAAGAAGTGCGGATATTAACGTGTTTGGTGCCCTAAGCAAGTCCTTTTCATGCTTCATTTTTTTCGATAAAAGGGCATCAACTATCTCACGAACAGGAATGAATTAGACACAAACGTGTGCGAATATTCAGGTAACAACCCCACCCCCCCCCTCCCAAAAAAATACTGTAGAGAAATATCGACAACCCTGCGTTGGGGGTGGGTTTCTCCCATATATCTCCCATATCCTAGTGCATTTCTCTAGCTCGTTGCTCTAGCTAATTTCTATAGCTTGTTTTTTCTAGATCTTTTCTCGATATCGTTTCTCTAGCTCGTTTCTTTACTACGTTTATCTAGCTAGTTAAAAAAAGTAAATTGGAACATGCTCAGACTAGAATCAGTGATGAAAACAGTGCAGATGAAATTATGGATACATTGTTCACATATAGTGAATTTGAATTAGCAGTCTCTAAACTAAAGCTAAATAAGTCCCCAGGAATTGATGAAATATCAAATGAAATGATAAAGAATCTAGGAACAACAGCCAGAAGGAAACTATTGGACATCCTAAATATTAGCTGGACTACTGGGAAAATACCACAAATCTGGAGAGAATCAATTATGGTCCCTTTGCTTAAACCTGGAAAAGATGGAACAACACCAACTAGCTACAGACCAATTAGTCTTACAAGTTGCCTGTGCAAAACAATGGAGCGCATCATAAACCTAAGACTAAAATTTCACCTGGAAAGTAGAAAATTCCTTGCACCACAGCAGGCAGGTTTCAGGCAATGCTACTCCACAGAGGATCAAACCACATACCTCTCACAGGAAATTGAGGATGCTTTCCAAGACAAAAAATCAGTTTTAGTGGCATGGATTGATTTACAGAAGGCCTTTGATAAAGTATGGAAAGAAGGATTGCTTCAAAAAATGAGAAACTACAAGATATGTGGAAATATGTATAGATGGACGAAAGCCTTTCTTCACAATAGAAGAGCCAGAGTACAAGTAAATGGCAAAAAAGTAGGAAAGTATTACTACGCCATGGAGTGCCTCAAGGAGGAGTTCTATCACCCACTCTTTTTCTCATATTTATCAATGATCTAATTGAAGAAATACCCTGTGGAACTAAGGCAGCACTATATGCAGATGACTTGGTTCTATGGTGCACACATGAGAGCGCCATGGTTACCACAAAAATGCTTCAGAGAGCCATGGACATTTTGACTAATTGGGCTGACAAATGGTGTGTAAGTATCAATATAGAAAAGTCAGCAACAACCCTTTTTACACTTTCACCAAAACAAAGAGCAGGAAACATCTATGTAAATAAAACTATCTTAAAGGTAGATTACCAACCCACATATCTTGGTGTAACATTTGATGCCAAAATGACATGGAAACATCATACCAGCAAAGCTGAAACAAAGACTAGAAAGAAGATAGCTATACTTAGGAAACTGAGTGGGACAACTTGGGGAGCTAATGAAAGAATTCTAAAAAATGTATACCAACAAGCCATTCGACCACACTTGGTATATGGTTCTACAGCATGGAGTTCATCATCAAACACTACACTACAAAACCTAGATAGAGTACAGAACCAAGCACTTAGAATCATTACAGGCGCAATGAGATCCACACCAATCATAGAAATGCAGAATATCGAAGGGATGCAGTCATTGAAAGAGCGTAGAGATACTAAAATTATAATTCATGGAGAAAAGTTTCTTTCCCACCATAGTCACCCAATGAAGGAAAGATTCCAGAATCTATCTCAAGGACGGCTTAAAAGAAGCAGCTTCATACACCAGGCCAAGCGTCTACGTAGACAGGTATCGGATCTACCAGAGGTAACAATACCACTGACATCTCAACCAGAACACACCCCATGGGAAAAACGGACATGCCTACCAGTGACCATCCAAACAACAGTAGCAGGTGTGCATGGGGATGAACATCAGAATAATCTGCAGAAAAGAGTAGCAGCTCTCAGTTTCCTTGATGATGTTTACCCAAGTGATCTATGGACCAGAGTATATACAGATGGATCAGCACAGAATGCAGTAAAAAATGGAGGAAGTGGTGTATATGTAGAATACCCAGATGGCACCACTGATACCACTTGTATACCAACAGGGAATTACTGCAACAATTATGACTCTGAAGTCAAAGCTATTTATACAGCTGCAGAGAAACTGTTAACATTGGACAGGACCTCACACCCTATTGTAATACTTACAGATGCAAGATCAGTACTAGAGGCATTACAATCCAATAAACTTCCAGAGTTAAAAGAGGTATTGTCCATAGTACAAAATAGGTGTAGAGTTATACTGCAATGGATTCCATCGCACTGTGGAATAGCAGGAAATGAGAGAGCTGATCAACTCGCCAAGGAAGGTGCTAACATGCAGCAACCGGATGTACCAATCAGCTATCACCAAAAGAAATCCATGATAAAGGCACAACGAAAGCCTAACTTACCTCCACGGGATGACTACCACCTACTTAACAGACAAGAACAGGTCATCATATTTCGACTGAGAACTGGACACAATAGACTAAACAGCCATATGTATAAAAAATTTAAAATTGGCACAACAGCAAAGTGTAATTGTGGACAAGTCAACCAGACTTCAGAACATATCCTTCAAGAATGTGCAAACTATGACACATTAAGATGCACATACTGGCCTTCTGATACACCAATGAATGTTAAACTTTATGGTACAAAACAAGAAATGGAAAACACTGTCCAATTTATACAAGAAACAACACTGCAGATATAGACATTATTAGCGAACGAAAGAAGAAGAAGAAGAAAATCTAGCTCGTTTATCTCGTTTCTCTAGCTCGTTTATCTCGTTTCTCCAGCTAGCTTCTCTAGCTCGTTTCTCTAGCTAGTTTATCTCGTTTCTTCAGCTAGCTTCTCTAGCTCGTTTCTCTAGCTCGTCTATCTCGTTTCTCCAGCTAGCTTCTCTAACTCGTTTCTCTAGCTCCTTTCTCTATCTCGTTTATACTAGCACAATTTCAGCTCATCAGTTTTTATAAGACCGGAAACTGCATGTCCACGAAGAAAAGACAGAAAATGGCATATAATATAAAACACAGTAAATCTAATGGGCTATATTTTTAGCGCAGTTTTGTTGATAATTTTCAATGGACAATGTCATATATTAATATAACATGTGTTGATGTGGTAAAGAGTTGTTTGGTGAAGTAAATTTTACCTCTTATGGTTAGCTACACTCTTTCCAACCACAGACGTTACTTCGGTTTGATTATATTAGGACTTTGAAACATTAAAAAATAGTGGGGGTCACTGTTCTGGTAATTCAGGCATCTCGTCCTCTAAGAATTATAACAATATTACATTGGTTAAGATTTGACCAATCTGAAAAACCTTTAGAAGCAAAGTTTGTCACATTTCAGACAAAACTCCAATACAGTATATAATTTTCCCGTAGAACTAGTCACGTGATATAGGTCTATATACAATCCATCTTCAGAATCACTAGAACCGGATGTTACTTGCAAGATTTTATCTCCTGAACCATGGATACTCAATTTAAAAAATACTGCAAAAATATTATCTGAAATATTAAACCTGAAATCCAAGACCACTTACATAGAAACATAACAAAGAGATTCATCACTTTAAATGTTAAAATCCCAAAATCCCAGAAATATCTGAACGCAATGTGTACACAGAAGGATCAGCAGCAATAAGTCACAACAAATGGGAGTAGGATCAGCAGCAATAAGTCACAACAAATGGTGGAAGTGAATATACATCATTCTCCCTGACGACACCACATATGAACAATCCCATGCCATGGGGAAAAAATGTACAAATTGCAGGGCCGATGCGATTGGCATATTCACGGCTGTTCAAATACTCAACAAACAAGAGTACATACAAAAAAAAATCGCAATCTTCAGTGATTCAAAATTATCCTTCCTTGCACAAAAAAAAGTCGTTTTCTCATGAGAAAAAATATCTTCGAATTATCCTGGAAAGCTACATTAGTGCTACAGTGGATACCAGCTCACTGTAGCATTCATGGTAATGAAAAAAAAAACTTATGAGTTGACAAAAACAGAAGGCAGTCTCGCTCAGACCCACGTAACTCAAAGCAGTAAAGTCGCTGCTAATACGATCTATACGACTTCGGCGGACAGAACTAAACGGAAACTATAGACCTAGCCCCAAGCAAGACAACATTAACAAATTGAACAGAAATGAATAGATGTCATTTCGTGATACTTGGAATGGAACACTGACGTATAAAATTACAAGAAATCGATATCAGCGACTCTGAAGCCCCCATCTGCGACACATAGACACCAGAACACATTGCATAATTGTTCCAGTTGTTCATAGAACGACAATCTGGCACACGAGTCTTTTAGGACAATCTTGCAGACCAGGCTTCTCTTCAGAAACGATTTGTGGGGAACCAAAGATGACATAAAACAAACCGTTCTATACATGATTATATGTTTAACAATTGTTCTGTTCTCAAACTCCTGCAGATTAGTAGGATTAAGCCCAGATAAGGGAATGCCCTGTGTCATCGTTTACAACTCTGCTGTGATATCTGCGAGCCTTTCGGCCTGACACGTTCGATTTCGGCATGGTTTTCCGGTCACTATGGGATGTCCAATTCCCTAACCCCTTTAGTCACTTCATCACTTCATACGATATACATGGAAAGTAAACAGAGTTTCTTTCTTGGCTCTTCTTTCCAAAGGATCACTCATTTTGTGGTGGATTTTGCCCACATAATACATTTTTTAAATAATAAATATGGCAATATTTAAACTTATTGTTTGACGGATTTGTGATTATGAAGTATCTGAGGGCTTCTATCCAATTGATCACACTTCATATAAATATATGAATATATCTCATTACAATGATGTTGACACAATAGAAAATATGGATAATAATTTTGCATACACATCAAGATTTCTTTTTACAAGATATTTTTTAGTTCCGGTTAATGGCGGTTGCGATCCTGCTTGCCCAAATGGAAGTAAAGTTCGGTGTTTCCATGCTTTCAAAATGGATTATGTTGTTTCTTTTCTGAATGGGATAGATTAGAACACTGTTTAACCATTTGGAAACACTGAAATAACATTTCAACAAGTCTAGCAAACCGACAGTGCAGAACTAAAACGCTCGTAGTAAACATGAGGAGTCCTCAGAAGACGGCATTCAAAATGAATTCCGCACGCACTCTGGAGTGTGAAAAGGACGTATTCTATCTTTCTTGTTATTCATCACATATATCGATTGCATATGTAAAATTGTCAAAACTAGTGAAAAAGACAACCTCCTGAGCTAACTTCTTTAACATGAAGATAAACACGGAAAAAACTGACGTAATGTCAATCGCAAAAACAGAATTAAACACCCCTATTCTAATCTATGATCAACAACTAAAACATGTGAAAGAATTCACTTATCTTGGAAGCATCAGATCATCGATTGGGAAAAAAACACCATATAAATCCAACATAGATGTAGCAAAGCATACCGAATCATGGAGCAGATGTCTTCTATTTTCAAAAACAAAATTATGAGTATGAACACCGGTACGAAGTATATTTTTTTTATAAAGACCTTTAGGTTGAAACGTTGAATATGTTTTGTGAATTGTAATTTGTATATTTTCTTGTGTGCACATCATTACCCACTAGTTTTAGTTATAGTCCGTCGTGTCTGAGTAAAGCGATTATATAAACTGTGTTTTACGTTAAGTACAATTGTTGTTACGTTTCACGCAGTTACATTGTATTGATTATGTTATGTGGGTATGCTTTTATCCATTTATAATCCTACAATTCACCATGTAATTTCTCAATTTCTTTAGAAGTCCTCCTTTCCAAACTTTATCAAAAACTTTCCTAATGTCTTAGGACCAGGATGCTAGGACCAGTTTCTTATCTTGAAATTCATCTTCTATCTCTTGAGAAAGGTAGGTTACCTGATCTTCAGTAGAGCAGCATTGCCTGAAGCCTGTTTGTTGTGATACAAGAAGGTTTTTGCTCTCAAGGTACCAGTGAAGTCTGTGGTTGAGAATACGCTCCATAGTTTTGCACAGACAGCTTGTGGGACTGATTGGTCTGTAGTTGAAGACAATTGTGATGTCATTTCCTGATTTAGAAATTGGCTTCATGATTGCTTCCCTCAAGGTCTGTAGAACCTGTAGTCCAACATCTATTCGTGATAAGTGGCACCTTTCTTTTTGCTGCAATTCCAAGATTTTTTTATCATTTCATTGGACAAAAAAAGTACCAGGTGACTTCTTCATTTTCAGTTTAAATACTGTTTGCTGCAGTTCTCTGAGTATGAACGGTGCCTTCATGACTTCAGATATGATTCCATCTTGCTCAATGTTTTCTCGTTTCTCACGATCTCTTGTTGTTTCTCTGGGCTAATTTTGATGTTGTTGTCTTCAGAAAATGAGTCTGCACAGTAGCCAGCTACCTGTTTTCCCATGAAGATTTTTCCATCTTTTTGTAATGTGACCTTTCGATTTCTCCCAGCACCCTCGTCAGTTAGTTGTTTTACCAACTTCCACAGATTCCTGGTATCCCTCTCAAGGTTAAGTGATTCTGTTTTCTTTTTTCAGCTGCCCCGCCTGGCGTGTACCTTGGCTCTCTGAAATTTGGCCTTAGCTTGTTGATATTTATTGTAGTGCTCTTGACATGGTCTTGTTTCTGACTTCTGTCGAGTTGTTTACACACTTCGTTTTGCAGTATTTCTAGTTCACTTACTCCAATAAGGTTTGTAGTGTTTACGGGCTCCTCTAGGGATAGTTTTACAAGCAGCCTGTAATACACATCTACAGAATTCATTGACTACCATATTGATATCTTTGTCTGTAGTTAGGTCTCTGGCTAGTACACTGGTGTAGTGTTGCTACATTGTTTAAGTTGGCCTTCTTGTAGTTCCACCTAGAGAGTGTTGCTATCTTTAATATTTTCACTATCTACAGTCAGTAAAACCGGGCGATGTTCACTGTCTCCAAGCTGCATTCCAAAAAAAATGATTGATGCTCCTCTTCAAATTTGGTAAGTGGAATGTCAAGTCTGGTGTAGAGGTGGTATGCCATGATCTGGAGTAGAAGGTTGAGGGGTCAGTTGGTTGGTTGATTAGGGTAAGCTCGTGTTCTAGTTCTTCACCTCTCCTGTTCATGTGATCATAGCTCCAACTCTGCGATTGGATATTGAAGTTTCCGCACACAATTAGTTTTCCCTGCACTAAGATCGTGTCTAGTGCTAATGAGAAGTGATTCGAACAGTAGTAGCTGAAGAGGTTGAACTCTATTTTCTGTCCTGAGGTGGAGTATCTGATTCTGCTCCTTCCATGTATGTTTCTAACTGGCATGCACTTAGATATTGTTCTTAACCAACGCCAGTACTCCACATTTTCGCCTGTCTTTTCGGTCACATCGATATCATTGGTACCCTCTTATTTTGAAAGCTATATCCTTGTTGTTACGATGGGTTTCTTGCAAGCAGCATATATTTACTTTGCTCTTCATTTAAGATGTATCGAATTTTATTTTTTTGGTGTTAATGCCTTCAGAATTCCAATGCATTATTTTGAATTGTCTTGTTTTTAGCCAATTGCTCTATTCTCATGCATCTTGGCTCCTCGGGACAATTGAGAACTTCCAGTAGCTGGGGATGGACCTATTCGAGGCTAAGGGTCCGGCACCGTCCCTATCTGGATGTCCATCAAATGGCAAGTATCATAACATATATAAGATATAAATTCATATAAGCATATTCATATTGCGTGGGTTGGTGTGTGGCATCCTGATTGCTTTGGTGCGCCTCTTGACTGGTTACCTCTGTCTTCAGCACCTGTACTTGCTAGGGCAGACTATGGTCTTGCTTGATTTTAGTAGGGCCTGGTCAGTCTTAGTTTCCTGCCTCTGGTGGCTGGACTAAGTACAACCTCCACACCACAAGGAGCTGGCCTTGATGGGCATTCCCACACTCGACCATGATGTTTTAAATCACTACAGAAAATCACTACAGCCAAAATACTGGATTGATGACTACGTTCTAAATAGGATACGCTACCAATTTTACAAAAATGTTAAATCTATATATATATATAAATACGCTTGCCTCCAGGGGAGTTAAATAATATATTTAACAAATATGTACGTTGTCTCTCCTTTACGACTTAACGGAATAACTAACACATGTGCACCAATTGTTCACAAGATGTATTTGAGAAACATATTTCTGCATTCGTTCTTAAACTCCTGCATGTTATTAGAATGTAGTCCAGAGACCGGAATGCGTGTGTCATGGTTTACAGAAATGCTGAGATATATGCGCCGTTCGGCCTGACACATCCTACTTTAGCATGACTTTGGGTCATGTTGACCCTTCATGGGATAGCCAATTCCATCTCATAACCTCCTTAATCGCCTCTTACGACATGTATGGAATGTAAATAGTTTTGCTATTCTTTGCTCCCCTGTTTGAGGACAGTTCACAGAACACATACAACATCACTGCCACATGACAGTTCACAGAACGACAATCTGGTTCTCGGGAGCATTCTGAAAGCAAAATTATGGATAACCGACAACGATCTACAACAAATTGTTCTATGCATAATCAATGTTGGACTGGATGTGTGACAAAATCGCTATATTTATGATCAATACTTGACTGGATGTGTGACAAAATCGCTATATTTATGATCAATACTTGACTGGATGTGTGCTAGCAGCGCTCTATATATGATAAATATTGGACTGGATGTGTGGCAATTAATCGCTGAAGCGCCCGTGTGGTTTTGGGTCAGAAAAAAGAACACAATGGCAACTTTCGGAACTGCCATGACTGTAGTACAAGTTAATCATTTATGGCAGTAACCTATAGACAAAGCTTAAAGTTTAAAGAGCTGTGTTACTTTCAGTTCTATAATACTCGCTGGAGCAACATGGGTTGTCGGTAGACGACATGTGAGGAAGCTTAATCACTTTCCCACAATTTGTCTCAGAAATGTCATGGACATCAGATGGAACGACATGATTCCGGATACCACTGTCTTTGAAAAGTCTGGTATCCCTATGCAGTGACACTATTCTGATGCCGACACAGATTCGTTGGGCAGGTCATCTGGAGATAATTCTCTATCGTGAGTTGCATATCTTCTCATGGTGGCCAAAAGAAGCGCTAAAAGAACTCGTTAAAGATCTCATTGAATGCTTTTGAAAAAGACTAAGATAGATGGGAAGAACTTGCACACAATAGAGCAAGATGGTACACTACAGTAAAAAGGAACAACATTTTGTGAAAATAGAAAAAATTCAACTGCTCAACAGCGGAGAGTAACTAGAGAGTCACCGAGTAGATCAAAATCCATACACAGTGGTGTCATCCCATGCCCGAATTATCCAAGGACAATTGTAGTAAAAATATAGCGTAGGCCTATTAATCATCAACGAACTCATAGTCATGGACATAACTCTGAATTTAATGTAAAATTAATGTAACAAATGATCATCATCAGTTGTGATGAGATGAACGCACAGCACCAGTTATCTAATGCAGTTTGGGGATGGATTTGATTGTTCCATGTCAAAGTTATCCGAAAACATTGCTGAATGAAGTGTCAGGCAGAAAGACGCAGATATCGCAGTCTGTCAAAGGGAATCACATGCTAAAACCACACAAGTATCCGATGTTTCACCACAGACAGATTTATAATGTTTCATCACTGACAGATTAACAATGTTTCACCACTGACACGTTTACGATGTTTCGTCACTGACATGTTTGCGATGTTTTGCCACTGACATGTTTGCGAAGTTTCACAGCTGATAGGTTTGTAATGTTTTATCACTTACAGGTTTGCGAAGTTTCACAACTGATAGGTTTGGAATGTTTTATCACTTACAGGTTTGCGAAGTTTCACAACTGATAGGTTTGGAATGTTTTATCACTTACAGGTTTGCGAAGTTTCACAACTGATAGGTTTGGAATGTTTTATCACTTACAGGTTTGCGAAGTTTCACAACTGATAGGTTTGGAATGTTTTATCACTTACAGGTTTGCGAAGTTTCACAACTGATAGGTTTGGAATGTTTTATCACTTACAGGTTTGCGAAGTTTCACAACTGATAGGTTTGGAATGTTTTATCACTTACAGGTTTGCGAAGTTTCACAACTGATAGGTTTGGAATGTTTTATCACTTACAGGTTTGCGAAGTTTCACAACTGATAGGTTTGGAATGTTTTATCACTTACAGGTTTGCGAAGTTTCACAACTGATAGGTTTGGAATGTTTTATCACTTACAGGTTTGCGAAGTTTCACAACTGATAGGTTTGCAATGTTTTATCACTTACAGGTTTGCGAAGTTTCACAACTGATAGGTTTGCAATGTTTTATCACTTACAGGTTTGCGAAGTTTCACAACTGATAGGTTTGCAATGTTTTATCACTTACAGGTTTGCGAAGTTTCACAACTGATAGGTTTGCAATGTTTTATCACTTACAGGTTTGCGAAGTTTCACAACTGATAGGTTTGCAATGTTTTATCACTTACAGGTTTGCGAAGTTTCACAACTGATAGGGCCAGCTTCTGTAAACCAGCACGTACATTCATTTTGTTTCTTTTTATATTTTATGATCTGTGTAACGAATGTAAAATGTGTTTTCAATGACCGGAATTCTTCTTTCCAAGTTAACCATATATTACACAGTGTAGTTTTTTGTTTAACAAAACAAGTGAACTCAAATATATTTGTCATTTTTGCGTTCACAATTTTAACGGTTGTTTCCCTTTAACGCCATTAAAAAATGGATCATTGAAACTTTCACGATGATACATGATTTGCTTGACAACGTATATTACACTATAGATCTGAGTAGATGTAGATGAATGGGAATAAAAATGTTTTGGTGTGCAGGTAAACAGACGGCAAGGCGTGTGTGAACTTATATGTGCATATGTGAGTGGATGTATATGTGCGCATATATGCAGTCTAGATATATAATTAGATACACGAGGTAAATGGAAAGTTGGGGGTACGGGAGAACAGAATGGCAAAGAATGTAAAGGATGAAAGAAATATATTTATATAGACATGCTTACAGTAACATCATGTTAAAGAGTTAATTAGATATTGAAATAGTTTTATATATTTGAAAAATAAAAACCACAAAGTGGTAACCCTAGTACTAGCTGCTCACTCCCAAAAGTGAGTGAACAACAATAGAGCTCTCAAACAAAAAAGTTAGTAAAAAGGTATCTCACCAGTGAGGCCACATCTGTCGCTTGTTTTTAAACTGTTGTTTTTTTCTCCCCCCCATCTTCTGTAGTGATTCAAGATAAATACAGAGCGTACATAAAGTAGCTCTTCATTCATTATAGATATGTGACACTGCGTCACATAAATTGTGGGTATTTAGTGCATATATTTATGGCATATCCACTGACATTTTTACAATGTGATATCTTTGTGACACCGTTGACCCATCAATAGTAATGAAAATATTTCAATCCCAACATTCTTGAAAATTATTTTCATTTATCTTCATGCTTCCTACTTGAATTCAAATGAATAAAAATTAACTCTACAACTGACAGCATTGACCCAGACCCAATTGTCAAAGACTGCATCTTTCCCGTTAAGGAGTTGCAGGGATGGATTTTGTAGTTGTGTGATAAAGGCCGCAGTGTGAGTGCAGGGTGAGTTTTTTAATATACCCTTCGACAGAAACAAACCCAGTCCTTACCGGGGATCTAACTCTGAACATCACCAGTATGAGACCAACGTTCTAACCTCTCGGCCATGCGCTACACATTATATATATAATGTCGATTTTCCGGTTTTTCACACAGAGGTCTTCATATTTCAAGTCACATCGTGAAATTTACACACGAAAACGGACGAATGACCGTTTTGAGGTCAAACCCCCCTCCTTACGGTAATCATATCTATGGCCCAGCAACAGTCTGCTGTGTCACGCTGTTCACTGGTCCATGCACCATTTTCCATAACGGCATATTGAGAACATATATTCCATTAAAAAATCTTCTGTGTTCTCTCTCTAATAACCAGCACCAAAAGTGCGGAGCGTGGATTACGCTGTGAAGTTGGTTTACATTCCATTCTTGAATCAAAACCTTCAAATACATCCAGTGCAAGGTAGCCGCATTATTGTGCAAGGTATGCTTGTTTGGGCGAAACCCGCAGATCGTTGGTAGTAGGAACTTGTTCCTTTCTTGTTGATAAGACAATTTCGATATCAACAATCATTTCCATTTTCTTTCCCAGATATCTTTCGGCTAGCCTCTAGACCGGGTAGTAGTTTTCGGTGTTTCAGTGTATTTCTGATGGAATAGGTGCTGAGTGTGATAGATTAGAGCACAGTGTAACCGTTTAGAAACTCTGAAACAACGCTGTGACAGATCTAGCAAATCGACGATACACACTGCTCATAGAAAATGAAGAGTTCTCAGGCACAACGACTATAAAGCCAGAGGCTGACCATGTAAAAGATGGATCACAGAAATAAAAGAAGTCACAGGAACGAACTTACAAACAGCACACAAGAAGGTCATCTCCAGAGAACTCTTCCACCCCTGACGCCGTAAGGCAAACAAGGGCCACAGCGTATAATAGAGACAGATATAATCCTTTCCATTAAATTGCAAACTGTGTTATTTGTAAACTGTGCATGGTTTTTAGCTTGTATCCCTATTACATGAGGGCAGAGTCGAGCAAGAAGTAGGCAGAGATACAAGCGGGAGAGGAATATCACGAGTAGTAGAGGTTACACCTAGCAGAGTGCTCAATGAAAACAAGAAACATATGATTGATGTTGGAGGTCCATTACAACCAACCATCGTTGCGAAGACAACACTTGATGATGATCACTGTCCCTTTGTGTGATATTTACCAGAATGGGGTAACGGAATCCAAGTAGCAATGCAACTAGTCTTCTTTAAGCGTCGTTTTTATAATATATTTGAAGCAATCATATTAGGCCCTATAGTATACTTCTGAGGCTGTGATTCAGGGAACCACAACCTCCATTAGCCTATTCCCGATGGTAAAAAACAACAACAATTCGATACAACTACATTGATAAGTCCGCGGTTTAAAGATTCGTACTTCAATACACATGTAATGACCGCTGGGGATTTCTAGGTTGTTTAAAAAAAAAATTATAGGGCTTAATTCTAAATGACCATGGCAACATTGTTAGTCAGACAGCAATGTCAAGTATGGCGCCGGTAAACGTGAGGCTAAACCCAGTCGGGATGTTAGTTTTTGTTGTGGCCTTTTTATTGGCATTGCTTTATTTATTTGGTGTTCCAGACTTTTTCAGAAGAGAACAAAGAGTTAGTATGAAGGAGCTCTTAGCAGTGAGCATTGAACTCGCCCAGAGAGGAGGCTTGAAAGTGAAGGAAATACATAAACAACACAAGCTGGATGAGGCTGTGAAGGGAATAACAAAAGAAGGTGCCAAAGAAATGCTTACAAACGGTGATTTAGAATCTCACAGAACGATTTTCTATGGATTTTCGAAGATGTATCCTGGAATAAAGGCACGTAGGCTAAGCTTTTCTCTTGTTTTTGTTTAAAAGTATAATTAGACTAGGCCGTGGGCCTGAATGAATGACTAAGTAACAGTATATATGTATTGTATTAATTATCATGAATGAATGACGTTTTTTTTTTTACTTTTGCTAGGTACTTGGACACAATTTTTAAAATAATGCTATATTATATATTACACTTTTGCTATGTAATTTCTGTCCACATGTCCTGCATAAGTCTTGAATGTTTGCATCCATTGTGTTTCTTCAAAGTGTGTGCCATCCTTAAGTTTGGTTTGGTGTCCAATTGGTAATTAAGAACTTGTACACAAACACTCAGCATTTTACAAAAATAGCAGAAAATAAAATAATAATATTATTAATATTAATATGGGTAAAAATGCTGTTTCGTCCACCATTGGGCTATATAACGTTAGGGATTTCCTTTGAAAAACCAATCAATCATATCTATTCACACCTTAGACAAGAATTCTTAGAGAATTAATTATTAATTCTAAATACTGATTCTAACCCCTCTCCCCCCTCCCGGAATGAATTAGAACAACCACCACTCACATCATAACAAAACAAGTGAAAAAAAATGTGTAATCTAGTATCAACAAGGGATTTTTTTTTCTACTTCAGGTTCATCTACAATACATATTAAGGTGCATCTGCTGTTTCGTCCACCATTGTGACTTTTAGGGGGGTTAAAAATGATTAGAATTAGTTTATAGATTATTTTGGGAGGGGGGAGAGGGGTTAGAATCAGTATTTAGAATTAATAATTAATTCTCTAAGAATTCTTGTCTAAGGTGTGAATAGATATGATTGATTGGTTTTTCAAAGGAAATCCCTAACGTTATATAGCCCAATGGTGGACGAAACAGCATTTTTACCATTTATACCTAGAAGACTTACAACAGTATACAATGCTTTGAGAAGCATTAAACTAAGGTGGAATAAATCCTACAGTGTTTTGTGACTTCCACATTTCTGGAATATGCAAAGTGGAAGTCACAAGCTTCATCTATCCTGCTAAGCCTCCTTTCATGCCACAGATGTCCACAGCATGCAATACCTTTGGATATGTTAGCGGAGGTCATTTGGGGCAGCCAGGTTCGCTATTCCCACCATCCAAGGACATTTTCCAGTTATGGAGGCTTAACTATGATATAAATACAATATTCATATCAAAGTATGTTATGTTAATTATACACTATAGGTCTACCACCATTATTCTAGGAAGAATTCTGTATAGCTGCTCGATATGAATATTCTTGTTCATATGTGGTCTCATAATCTATAATTTAAAATAGTATACAGAATAATATGACAATTCTAAATGTTATCTCCATTAAAAACGTTAAAAACATTAATTGGTAAATAGGTAACTCACTGTGTTCCAATGAATACTCAATATTTCAAGCTGTCGATGTTTTATAATATAGGCTTTTTGATGTTGCATTTCTACACAAATGTCAATCTTGTCTGCTAAGTACATCAGAAATACATTTCTAAATTATGTTCAGTATTAAAATTCATACTTACAAGAAGCAAAATGAATGATAGTTCCAATATTTGATTGCAGTAGGTTTTTGTAGGGCAGTTGACCAATGTACGAGAAAGCTGAGCTAAAACAGAGTATCAGGAATAAAGACAAGGAATTATGTATTTCCATGTCATCTGCATCAAGAAAATTAATTATTATAGGTTTATATCATTATAATGTTATAAAAATGTACACAATAAGTGTTTCTGTGGTAATTTTATAAACACACAGTAGTTTTAAGTACACCTACCTCATCTTGCTGGCACAAAATATATGAATGACACAAATAATTGTTAGCGGCCGTCTTAAAGTACCTCATTAAAAATAACTTCAACCTAACACATTTAATGCAGTAGTCAAACAATATTAGGATATATTAATGATTATATAAATAATGATTTGTGACTATAAATATAAATTATTAGGTTGTTTAAATCCTGTTTCTTACCAAGTTTTCTCGATTCGCATAGAGCTGGTGAATGGTGGGAAGAAAGAAGGCAAGACACATAAATTATACCAGACTGAGCATGCGTGATCTGCTTGATCTAGATGTAACTAAGTTTGATATGTGATAAACAAATTGCGATACTGTGGGAAAGATGCTAGCATAAACCATGACACATGGGAATAAGCTAGTATAAACCATGATAAATTGGAAGATGCTAGCATAAACCATGATAAATTGGAAGATGCTAGTATAAACCATGATAAATTGGAAGATGCTATCATAAACCATGACACATGGGAAGATGCTAGCATAAACCATGATAAATTGGAAGATGCTAGCATAAACCATGATAAATTGGAAGATGCTATCATAAACCATGACACATGGGAAGATGCTAGCATAAACCATGATAAATTGGAAGATGCTATCATAAACCATGATAAATTGGAAGATGCTATCATAAACCATGATAAATTGGAAGATGCTAGCATAAACCATGATAAATTGGAAGATGCTAGCATAAACCATGACACATGGGAAGATGCTATCATAAACCATGACACATGGGAAGATGCTGCAAGAAATACAGATACATGGGGCTGTCCAATAAAATAAGGCACAGCATCTTGTGAATAAAAGGATAAGTGCATCAGCTCAAAGCAGAGACTGGCTAGAAAGACACCGACAGATCCAAAACCACTTAAAGTGATTGTCCCATGTACAAGGACCTTTAATAAAGGAATAAATTGTATGAACTTTTTGACTGCTTTTTGCAGGTTGTGTCAGAAGAACACGATAACAAGCCAGTTGACCTAAACCAGATCTCGTCTGTCAAAACTAAATTAGATGAAATTGAGGAAATCATCAAAAGTGACCAATCAATGCCTGTTAGCCGGATAGTGATTTGGATTGATCCATTGGATGCTACACAGGAATATACAGGTGTGTATCTAATGTTTGTGAATTATTGAGATTTCATCTTTCGTTCTCCTGGAATGTGGTTATACCTGTAGTTTTGTCTTGTCTATAAACATAACTGTTTTGTAAATTGCACATAGGTCTGTATAGTTTTGTTAAGAAAGTGAATACTTTTAAATACCTCAGATCTAGCATATTCAGTGATGGAAAAGGCAATACGGAGCCAATTAAAGATAAGGCTGGCGATGGTTTTATCTTCTATGTCAAGGCTAAGCTTAATTTGAAAAAGCAACATCAGTGTTAGAGTGAAAATCAAACTTTAGAACTCCCTAGTGCTTTCTATTGTGGTATATGGTTGTGAGAGGTGGACACTCACTACAGGCATACAGAGATGAAGGTGCAGACATGCTGGGCAGGACACATGGTCCACAGGAAAGATCATCATCTACCAAAAATGTTGTTAAATGGAGAACTCAGACTGGCTCCTGCAAGACCAGAGGACAGAAGCAGTGTTTAAAAGACACTTAAGTTAATGCTGACTTACTTTAAAATAGACACAAATTCATGGGAGAATTTTGCACAAGACAGATTCGGCTGGCATTGCAGAATTAAGAATGGTGCAGCAGCAGCAGAGAACCTCAGACATCATGCTGCACAACACAAACGCGCTAGAAGAAAGTCAAGAGCTGCTCAGTGTCCTACAGACTCCTCCCACACATACTCAGAGTATGGTAGACACTTCCAGGCACGCATTGGACTCATTAGTCACAATCAAGCATACCGCAGCATCTTCATCATCCCATTTGAGTTGAATGGTCATGATTGACTTGGACGGATGAACAACACACAGACATGGAGAGTTGATTACAGGAATACAAATGTTACATACAAATTCTATGAATCTCATAGAGAGCATAAGACAAATGTATATAGAGATGTATACAAATCTACAATAATCATTACTGCCAATAGTGGAACAACAAAATCTTGCATGGTTTGGACATGTATGCAGACATGGTTCCCTGTAAAAATAATAATAATAATAAAAAATAATAATAAGACCCATATCCCATCAGGGTCGTAGGGGTGCCACACTGGATACAGCAGCTCTGCAAACAATTCTATCGTCAGCCATTCAGGAAGTGTAAATATATCATGCCCTGGGCTTGATGTTATCAAATCCAGGATTTATGTGACCTCTCGTCCTTCCACCTTTGACTGTTCCTTGTAAAATAATTTTAGAAAGTGAGTCGCATCACGTTACATATCCAAACCAAACAAGTTTACACTTTTTCAACACTGCTGAAAGTGGTTCTTGATAACTTGCAAGTATGTTTATTTGCTGCCCGATAAATATATTTGTCTAGTGTTCTAACTAATTCTTAACGAACGTCTGTAGCACTTGCTTTCAGAAGGCTGAATCCTTCTTCCTGTGGATGTATTGAGTGTCCAACATTCACAACCATACAAGAATATACTTAGCACTAACAATCTGAATAGATTGATCTTTACTCTAATACTGATCTTACTTCTCCAAATCGTACTCAACTTTGCCAAGCAGCCATCACCATCTCGAGTGTTAGCTTAATCTCATTTCCTGAGCTGCCATCATCACATATTTGTGGCCATTTAACCGGATAAAAATAATTGTGAAGTTAGAAATCACTGAAGGACTATTTCTGTGATGTATTAAATGTGATACCCCCTTAACCTGACGGGTCATGGGTTTACAGATAGATAATTTTATTAACGTGATAGTAGTTGTACATTTTCAGGTATGTGTTTCTAAAATGTGTTTCTAACACCTGACTTTGAAATGTGTACACAGGCTTCTGTAGCATAAGTCGTTGGCAATGTACAGATGATGTAATATTTTTGATAGGGTTTGTGTTTTATTTTGTGGGAAGTGCAAATTTGAGAATGCAAATTATTCAAGGGATGCCAAGTTTATTTTATAAGAAATGCATTTAAATAAAACTAAAAAGGAAGGTAACACTAACATTTCTCTTTCGTTTGAACAGTTTGCAATAGTTCGTTGTAATTCATGATGATGGGTTATGATTAGAATTAGCAGATGTGTTTACAATTTGTAGCAGAACTGACAAGAAAATAATGACTTATACACATTCTGAGTGCTCACATGACATCAACTTATTCTACATAAACACGTGTAGATACATTTTCAAAATCAAGCTTTATTTTAGGAACATGTGCAGACATTTCTTTTTTTTTGTTCACCTGCAATCTGAACTTTTTAAATTGTTTCTTTAATTTAGTCTTTTTTATAGCTCATATAGTGCTGTATAGTTTTTCATGTAATTGACTAGATTGTAGTTGTGCATAGGTAAATAGAAGTACTAAGGTAGTCCCATTCAACATAAAGCTTAATAATCGAAGGCTTGAGGAGGTTTCAATGTTTTAAAAAAATCTGGTAGCCCAGTTAGTGGTGATGGTGAATTAACGCCTGAAAAAAATAAACAATGCTCATGACCGCCATGACAAGATTAACCACAATTTGGAAGGGCAGAATTACTACCTGTGTGAAGATTAACTTATATACTACTAGAAGCTTAGCCTAGCATTACCCGGGTGAGAATAAAACACAAATGAAATTAGAATAGATAAATTTCAGAATACATTGAGAACAACATTTCTTGTCTTGCGAATGAAATAAAATGAAAAAAACCAATATATAATTATTAGGCTTAGCAGAAAACATCCCGTAACTAAAGGCCACCAAAATAAAATAAAGATGTAAAAAAAAAAACCAATGCCCATGGAAAACAAACTGCAAATGCCGGCGCCAGAGTCTGACATCCAATATATTTCTCGCTCGAACGAATTGAGCCATCTAGGACACAAAATATATAAAATATTTTAGCATTATAATAGTTGTGTACTCTCATGTATGTCATGTCACATTCCATCTGGAACGCAGTGACCTCAATGTTTGCTGGAGAATGTGTAACACCCGACTGATTAGAATTTAATTCAGTATACTACAGAAATGCAGATGTAAACAGGTATTATACGATTAGCTCATGGACAGATATTAAACAGGCATTATACGATTAGCTCATGGAGAGATATATACATGCCATTAGTAAATGGCATTAAAAATAATATTTAACCCATTAAAAAACAGTAAATGCAAGTCGGAAGGCAAAAAATACTGCTTAGGCTTATGTATTTGTTGACAGTCTAGCAGATGCCAGAAAAATTTGTGTGTGTAAAAGGTTAGCTTATCATATCCGTTCAGAAAGGTATGAAGGTTAAAGTCAAGAGAGTATGATGTACTGGGATTGCATCAATTATTGCATCAATACTTAATCAATTAAACTATTATTTGCTGATGATCAAAGTTTAATATACAAAGATGAGGAAACTTTAAAAAAGCACATCAATGCATTGTTGTTAGCATGTCAGAAGTACATGAAAATCAATGTACAAAAAACAGAAGTTATGAAAATTAGCAAGTCTTCAACACCAATGAATATAACAATAGATAACACCAAAGTGAAACAAGCCAAAGAATTTAAATATCTAGGCAGCATTTTTTCTGAAGATGGAAGACTAGACAGAGAAATAGAAACAAAGTACCAGAAAGCAAACACAGTGACTTACCAACTTTCACCATTACTTCTTCACCCAAAGATCAAAGATGGAAATTAAAAAAACAAATAATATCTATAATTTTTAATACCAACACTGTGCTACCAATGTCAAACATGGTCTTTAACAGCTTCACAGCAAAGAAAAATCGTCACATGTGAAATGAAGTGTCTGAGAAAAGCTGCAATGGTTACCAAACTAGATAAAATAAGAAATGAAGAAATTAGGAAAAGAGTTGGTATAATATCATGTATCGAACATATTGAGAGACAGCAAGTAAAATGGTTCGGTCACCTTATGAGAATGAAACCAAACTAAATACCAATATAATACAAGAATATCTGGGCGTAAAGCCAAAGGTAGACCAAGAAAACGGTGGATAGAAAACATCAAGATGATCCTAAGTGCCTTGTTTTGTATCATATGTAGCTCATGTAATGTAATGCAGTATTTTGATGCTGGATACCATGCAGTTGACCAATATTCCAGATGTGGTCGTCTAGATGTGGTCGTCCAGATGTGGTCGTATGCTTGGTTGATAAACTTTACTAAGTATTTTACAATTTTCACTCCTTGTGGTTCCACTTAGTTTTCTCAGGATGGCTAACTTTCTTCTGGCTTTTGTTGTTGCTATTTTGATGTGTTTCTTCCATGTAAGTCCACTGTCACATGTGACTTTGAGATATGCTAGTTGTTTTTCTTCCTTCGGGAGCTCTGCATTTTTCTATTTTTCTTGATGTCACCAGCTTTTTGTTTTGTGAAAGAGTTATCCATCCAGTGAACCATATTACAAATGCTAAAAATATGTTTTTGTCTGTGCTCTACATACTATTGTCAGAACTAGATTATTCTTCTTAATAAATTGTTACTTTGCACTAGATGATGATTGGTAAAATATAGGCTTACATTATATCCTGGCCTGATATACAGAAAATGTATTTGTTACATTGCACTAGATGATGATTCATAAAGTATGGGCCTACATTATATCATGTCCTGATATACACATAAAATGATCTACCATTAAAACAAATCAATTTTCTAGGTTTATTTGACATCAATGTTAGAGCAACCCAAGCAACTGGAAACTGCTATAATTATAATAGTAATAGGCACATTTCCGTCTTTCCAGATGATAGTATTATTGTTGTACCCTAGAAATCTAACCATGGTGATGATGGATGTGTCCAATAAGACCAATCTGTGCCACAAAGTCTTCTACAGTATGTACAAGGAATCACTGGCCCACTTGAGCCGTTGTGTATTTTCTGACGCGCAGTCCTTGAACTATGTGCTAACCGTTTTCTCCTTTGTCTTTATATCATTTATGATCTTTCCTCTTCATGCAACATGATCTATGACATCCTGTTCCCATGACTCCATATCAATGCTTGTATCACAAATTTCATGTTTGTATACGTCTTTGGTTGTTATAAATAACAGCAGTTTTACGAACTTGTGATGTAAACAACATGGGTTTAGAAACATGTGAGAAGACAATAATTCAATAACAGTGATTTCCCCTTAAATAAATATCTAAAAATTAAATTCAGAAACTTTATGAAATGAAAGTATATACATAATGTGATTTCTGCATTTTCAGATAGACAGGACAGTCATTTCCATTGTTGTTTCAGTCTTAAAAGTTACTATTCTGGATCCCATTTGTACATGAGAATTTGAGTGTCCATAGGTTCAAGCTAATAACTACTTGCTATCTGTTAACAGAGAGCCTCACACAGTATGTTACAACCATGATCTGTGTTGTTGTTGATGGAGAGCCCAAAATTGGTGTCATCAACCGACCATTTCTGGATGAAACTAGTAAGTCAAGTTACATACCTAATAGTGAAATGAATAAGTTAAGTTAACCTAATAGTGAAACTAGTAAGTCAAGTTACATACCTAATAGTGAAATGAATAAGTTAAGTTACATACCTAATAGTGAAATGAGTAAGTCAAGTTACATAATAGTGAAATGAATAAGTCAAGTTACCTATCAGTTAAATGAATAAGTCAAGTTGCATACCTAAGAGTGAAATTGTAAGTTAAGTTACCTAATAGTGAAATGAATAAGTCAAGTTACCTATCAGTTAAATTAATAAGTCAAGTTACATACCTAATAGTGAAATGAGTAAGTTAAGTTACCTATCAGTTAAATTAATAAGTCAAGTTACATACCTAATAGTGAAATGAATAAGTCAAGTTACCTATCAGTTAAATGAATAAGTCAAGTTACATACCTAATAGTGAAATGAGTAAGTTAAGTTACCTATCAGTTAAATTAATAAGTCAAGTTACATACCTAATAGTGAAATGAATAAGTCAAGTTACCTATCAGTTAAATGAATAAGTCAAGTTACATACCTAATAGTGAAATGAGTAAGTTAAGTTACCTATCAGTTAAATTAATAAGTCAAGTTACATACCTAATAGTGAAATGAATAAGTCAAGTTACCTATCAGTTAAATGAATAAGTCAAGTTATATACCTAATAGTGACTGTGCCCAGACTACAAGGTAGTCATCAATCCCACCAAGGCAAAGATCATCTGGTTCTCACTGAACAACAACATAGCCATAGACACATTACCTGCAGCCACCTGCATGGGCATCAACATTGACAGGGAGCAGACTATGACATATCTAGGCATCACTTTTGATAAAAGTCTGAAGAGATGCTGCAATGAACCCTTTTTTCAGATGATGCAGGCAGTAGTAACTGTGTTGGACTATGGTTTAGGTTTACTTACACTGTTGCAAACACAGGTGAATAAACTGGAGAGAGTTCAAAATGAGGCCATGAGAGCTGTCCTAGGATGCACAAGAGATACACCTATCGCTGCCATGAGGTTTCTACTAGACTACTGAGTATCAAAACAAGACATAAAATAGTTCAGGTTAAAGAATACTTCACGGTCGCCAATAATGATCACCTCTTGCACCAATCTCTAGACAACACAAAAGATGAAGGCGTATCAAGAGAGGAAGGTCCTGGATGGCAGAAGCAGAAGATACTCTACTTGGAGTTTGTGAGCTGGAGGAAGTGGGAAGAGGCTGTGAATGGGTGACATGTGCAGAGATAGAAAGTTATTGACAACAGAACTGAATGGGTCACTCTTCTCAACAACGTGCAGAGTATTACAGGGATCTAGTCCAGGTCATGCTGGGATCAGAGGAAATGAAAGAGCTGATGTGTTTGCTGGTAAAGCTTTGTTGAACGGCACCGAGATAAGAAGAAGAGACAGGATTGAATTGATTAGGGCAGTCATGGATAACCTATGAAGTTGAACGAGATGATGCACATATTCAGAGAATGGTAGAAATGGAAGCCACTAGAGCTGATGGGAGAAAGTGCTCCCTCTCTGGAAAGATCAGAAGAATGCATAATTAGCTACTGACTTGGACACTGAGTTTATACACTTTTAGATGGCTGACGGAACAGCAAGCAGAACATATATGGGAATGTCCCCAGTGTTGTGATGCTTGTTCCTAATCAAGAACCTAATAGTAAAACCCATACGCAATAGTCTGTGCATCCATGATAAAACTGAAAGACCTTGTGTTTTGTGTAAGTACTGTTGTCAGTCTCACTTGGTGATGATGATGATAATGTTCCTCCTTTGCAAACGAAGATGAGCATGGCATGAAAAAAACAATAAAATGTGGTATCAAGTAGAACAAACAAAAATATTTGTGACTGTCTAATTTGTTTTGGGTTTGTGAGTTCGTAGATGTCTGATTCGTGCCAAGAACGTTCTATTGCAGTGTGTGCAGGAGTGCAGAGAGTCCAGAGTAGGAGATATTTCAGATATGTCCTTCCGCTTCTGTCTCTGGTAAATTGCCCGCAGTATTCTCTATTTTTCAATGATGCCAGCAGTGATCTGGGTGTGCCAAGCTGAGCGGTCAAAATGTAACTTATCATCGATAACACTAAGGATAATGTACTAGTTGTTACTCTTTACTAATAAATAATAAAAATACTAAATGTAACATATTGTAAATGAAAAATAAAAAAAAAAGGGAACAAATAATTTTGTTGAATATCCTTTGACATGTGGTTGTTATTGAACAGAAGTAGGCAAGCCATAACTCACGTGTCAGATGTTTTTAAGTGGAACAAAGAGTAGCAACATTGTTTACCTTCCATGCATGTCATAAGAGGTGACTAAGAAGGTTATAGGATGTAGTTGACTGTCACTACTATATAGGGTTAAAGTGACCCAGAAGCCATGCTGAAGTCAGATGTATCAGGTCGAAAGGTACAAGTATCACAGCAGAACTGTAAACCATGACACAATACATTCCGTTCTGTGGATTACTTCCTGCTAATTTGTAATAGTTTGAGAAAGAACTGCAGAAAAAGGAATCAGAATCAGTGACTCAGCGACCAACATCTGCGGAGCAGCAACACAGACACCAGAACACATACTGAATGACTCTCTCAGCTTTACTGTTCACAGATTAAGTCTGACCCACAGGAAAGTGCAAAATTAATAGTTGGAAGGCACAACAACCTAAAACAAACAGCTCTATACCTGATGAATATTTGATTGGATGTATAATAATTGATAATCATAGAAGAAGAAACTTGTTGACTTTTCACAATTTAAACAAGAAAATTTTGATAAATGGATACTGTATCATATTGCCAAAACATTCAAAACAATAAAGCAAAAAAAAATATTATTGTCAGTGACAATTGAATGATTTTGACTTCTTCTTATGGTCTGTGTCAAATGACTTTGGTTATCATATCTTTTCGCATGCTGTCGATCATTTCCGATACCGGTGTCCTCCCATACCGTAATAATGCCAGGTTGTTAAGAATTTTCTCTATTGGTATTTCTGTACCACTCTTGTTCTTCAGCTTACCTGTTGTCACGATATTCTATCTTTCCACTTCTCATGATATGTCCATAAAAATGTGGCCCTGTCTTTTTCTCATGCATGTAGAAGCTCTCTTTTTCTAAGTAACTTCTTTCCAGATATTTTCATGATACTTTTTAACTGTTCATGGTGTTCTTAACATTCTTTTATAGAACCAAATCTCTGCGGCAGCTTTCATTATTCTTCTGATTGTCCAAGATTCTTAATTGTGACCAAATTTGACAGTGAAATGGCTAATATAGCAATTCTGATATGAAATATCAATTTTATAGTTTGTAACGTCTTCTTTCATTCACCACAGTTTGTAACAGAATATTACCTGGTTCTCAAATTGGGCTATGAGATGGCTAATGAGTGAAAATAAAAATGAACCTCTTGTCGTTTCCTTTCAACTGCGGACGAGAGTTCAGTTTGGTTATATTTGGTTATAGCTGTGATCATAAAAAGTAAATGGAGGTCGTGGTTTGTAGTTGTGGTTGAAACACGTTCTCCAAAGACAGATTCATGTAAATATGATAACCTTGTTATGAAATATCAGGTTTTGTTTTACAGTTAGGAACAACATATGAACCTGTACTCAAATTTTTCAGTTTGGGCTTGGGATGGCTATGGTCATTCAAAGAGCCTGAAACAAGTGGAGGCAGCAGATGGAAGCAGTATTGAGAAGCACAAAATAATTGTTTCACGCAGTCATAGTGGATCTGTCAGTGATGTAGCCAAAAGTGCACTTGGGGATAAAGTGGAAATTATATCTGCTGGCGGTGCAGGTAATGGTTGTTTGATGTCATAATGTCCATTTAGGATGTTTTTTATGTCATGTCTTGTGATGTTCAACTTATATTTGGCAGCAATATTGGGGGGGGGGGGGGTGTCCATAAATTATGTCAACAGTTAGGCAGAAGGCATACCCGTGTTTTGTCAGGGCACGAAAGAGGAGTAAAGAGTAGCAACATTGTTTACCTTCCATGCATGTCATAAGAGTCGACTAAGGAGTTTTTGGGGTATAGTTTGCTGTCCCATCCCATATAAAGTCAGTGACCCAGAAACCATGCTGAAGTTGGATGTGTCCAGCCGAAACGCATAAATATCACAGATAAGCTGTAAACCATGACACAATGCAATTTATTCTCTGGGCTACATCCTGTAAATCTACAGTGATTTGAGAATGAACAAAGAAGTTGGGTCGAGGCATGAAAAAGTTTTGAGAATGAATGCAGAAGTGGGGGTTACCATCTTTAGTGAGTTACTTTGCTCTCTTATCTTTGCATGGTTGTCAGTTGAATTTGAATAAAAAATAAGTACTTTGTGCTATTTAGGTCAAGGCTCACCAGTGTACTGACGGCTTTAAAGAGGAGCAAAGAATAGCAACAATTATACCTAACACAGATGTTGTAGTTAACACATGTTGTAGGTTACCTCCAAATGAGGACGTTTTGGGTTGGAGTTGACTGTCCCATCACATAAAGGGTTAAAGTGACCCAGAAGTTGGATGTGTCGGAAGATAAAAGTGGCAGCCACACTGTAAGCTGTGACACAACACATTTAGTTCTGCGAACTGTATCTTGCTAATCTGCAGAAGTTTGAGAAGATATGCAGAAGAAGAGGGTCAAAATACTGTCCATGTTGTTTATATCTTATCTCCTGCTTTGTTGAGAACAATAATAATATCATGGTCATAGGGGTTCCACACTAGACATCAGCATAAGAAGCCCTCTAAACACCTATGTCCTCAGCTATTTGGAGTATTTAAGCATATTATTCATTTGTGCTGTTTCTCCAGTGTAAGTAAGTAAAGTAAAGTAACACCTAGCATTATTAATGCCGTAGGTGTGTAAGATGTTAGTGATCTCACATTTCAGAAGCTCTGCAAATGAGGGTTGTAGCCATCTCCTCTCCCTCACAGTCTTTACTTCCCGGATTAATCCAGTACCCATTTAAGGCCGGGTCGACCCGGCAGCTGTTGCGATCTGAAAAACATTTCCGCCTCAACTGGGGAATGAACCCAGGATCACTCATATGCGAAGCCAGTGCGCTAACCACTGCGCCAACGCGGCAAGTGTAACATTTCCTTGGTCAGAATTGCATAATTTTACTTGTTGGCATCCAACTCCCCTCTAAAACGTGGCTATCAGCAAGCAGAAAAATACAGCTGTTATTCTACTTCATTTTCACCAGGAAAGTCCATTCTGAGAATTGTAGAGTAATGTGTAAGGCAACAAGTGCACTGGTGTCAACTTAAAAAACTGGTGGGGGGGGGGGGGGGAATTTATGACATAGTTACCTGAACTTCAATCCTAACCCTTCAATATCCTTGTATTACACACACTAATAGAACCATCATAGGTAATCTTTTGGTTGTGAGTTCGAACACCAGGCCATGAAGTCTTGTTTACAAGTGCCTTTTTTAATGTCCTAGGGATTATTACTTGAAACTACAGAGTTACGTGATTTGTGTCGTACTCTCGTAAGGTTGCATGATGCTCAGATGAACTGAACTATATATAGGGAAATCCGAGTACAATGAAATCAATCCACTACATCTTTTGAGTTATTTTTAGAATAATAATTTTTTTTCTTCACATCATTAACAATATTCACTCTAATGTATGCCGTTGGATGGATGAGCACATAATTAGAATGTATAGATTCACAAAATGTATTTTCTGCGCACAATTATAAAGATCAGTGAATGGCCATTTTTAAAATAAACCTACACATGAAAATATTCACAGCTCTGCCATCTTCAGAGCATCTTATACAGCATCTGACATCCTATATATATATATGTTTCTTATGTATTTCAGGTTATAAAACACTTGAAGTGGTTAAGGGCACAGCACATGCTTACACACACGTGACCGCAATTAAGAAATGGGATATATGTGCAGGAAATGCAATCCTTAACGCAGTTGGAGGCAAAATGACCACCTTGGATGGGGACTACATAGATTACTCTCCATTACTGGATGCTAAAAATGAACGTGGTTTACTAGCCACTGTCAGTAGCAAGCTACATTACTTTTATTTAGAAAAACTAGGATTAAAAGCTAAAGATATTATGGATAAACAGACAATAGTAAAGTCTTAGATCTTTTGATTGTGTTTGCTAATATTGTGTACTAGAACTTTGATCAAAGTCTTAGATGACCAGAGACTGCAATAAAACTGCGTTGTCAATAAATATAAAGAAGAAATATATAACATATATAACATAATATAAACTGGGTTAAGTAGCGGTTTTATATGAAATAAATGCGTGGAATGGATGTTTTGACCAGATAGATCTTTATCTGGATAAGGATTTTTTAAAAACACAATATAGAACAACAAATTAGACAAACATAATAGAACAAGAAATCACACAAACACTGAATAGAACAACACATTCTACAAACAGAATAAAACAGCACATTTTTCAAACAGAATAGAACATCATATTTGGCAAATGGATAGAACAAAAAAAATCACACAAACACGGAATAAACAATAAATTAGTAAACACAAATGGAACAACAAATTAGAACAATAGAATAGAAAAATAATTTAGATAAAAGAATATAGGCATTCTATTTTTGCCATGTAGTCATTGTTGTTCTATTGTGTATTTGTTTATCCGTCATCTTGATAAGGACCAATTTGGTCAAATCGTCAATTCTGTGTAATTTTATTAATTTAATTTTTTATTTCTGCGTTCATTCTCAAACTCCTGCAGATTAGCAGGATGTTGTCCGTAGAATGAAGTGCTTTGTGTCATGATTTACAGAATTGCTGCAATATCTGCACCTTTAGCCTGACTCATCTGACTTCAGCATGGCTTTGGGTCACTTTAACCCTGTGTGGGATGGTTGGTTGGTTGTTGCTGATTAGCGGCCAATGGGCTCATGCCCTTGACTCATACGATGGGTCCACTCTACCCCATAACCTCCTTAGTCACGTCATACGACATGTTTGGACGGTAAATTGCTACTATTCTTTGCTCCTCTCTTGGGCTCAGTAACACAGGTGGTGTATTTGTTTGACATAAACCTTTCATTCAACCTATTTAAAATTTGTTCTTATATATTAATTTTCCCGAAAGTCTTGGGTATAACCAGCACTGAAGTTACATGATCCGTGCGTCATAAAATGAAAGATTGGAACTGCTCATTTGTATTAACGTACATATAAATGTCATTATTTAACATCTATATGTTGGGTGTCAACCAAGACGGATGTGTCAGACCATTGGCACTAATAAAATCGGCAACACAATGCATTTCCATTTTCTAGACTACATCTTGCTGGAAATCTAGTAGGATCATGATTCTGCTACAAAAGAGATCCAGCGGGCGATCCAGTTTGAGAATGAATGAAGAAGAAGAAGAGATATGTTGGGTATATAAAATGGTGATTTATTAGCAGCACATATTTGAGGGTGTATAGTACTCAAATTCCTAAATGTGTCATTTGGTTGGGATAGTTTATCATTTTCACTGGCTTGGTTGGTTTGAATATACATTGCACTTTTGCATTGTTTGCTTAAATGTACATCATCTGATTTCATTGATATTGTTTTAAAGTTTTGCTTCTTTTATCATGCTACGTTAGGGTCATCATTTATGCAGCATTATCAAGTGTGGGCTTTGGACAAAATGGATGATCATGACAATTCCATGAGACAATCGGTTTGTGACTTGTGTTTCCAATGTCAGGTGTCAGAGTGTCACTTTTATCTCGTGGCTAATGTTTCTATCGTTTTTTTGTTGATGGGAGAGTGTCCAGAACTTTCAAACTCTTGCTGCACAGAAGTCAGATGTTTTGGACCATTGGTGCAAATAAAACAGCATTATAATGCATTTCCGTTTTCTGGACTGTGGACTGTATCCTACTGAAAATCTAGTAGGACCATTGTCCTGCTATAAAAAAAAGGATCTGTTGGGAATTTGAAAACGAATAACACCCCCCCCCCCCCACCCCCACCAATAACTTGCTGATTTTCTCTTGTAGTAGAAAAAGGATCCGGCTAGATTACAGGCTGATGTAGCCCAGTGAACAGAAATAGGTAGTGTATCCAATTTGTTTGCACTGATGGCCTGACACATCCAATGAAGATAAAAGGGTTGATTTCCTCCCATTAGTCCAGGAAACAGAAGGCTTCGGATGAGATTGCAGTAGAAATAATAGGGTGGATCAGCCCCATTCCTAATGTTCTTAGCCATCTCCTACGTTTGCATGACAAGCGGCAGTGCGACCCTTGTTTGTTCTTCTTTTTGACCAGACAACACACGTGCGATAAAATGGATAATACGAATTTAGAAGCAATACTAACATATGATTTGTCTGTTAGAAAGATAAATATACGGTGAATATTTCTGTGTACATATGACAACTTCTGTGTTAGTTTTCAAACTCCTGAAGATTAGTACAAATAAATTCAAGTAGGAAGCATGAGGATAAATGAAAATAATTCTTACAGCTGACGGGAATTGAACCAGGTCTGTTAGTAGGATGAAGATTAGTAGGATGTAGTCTGGAGACTTGAATATGTTGTGTCATGGTTTACAGCTTTGCTGCGATATCTACACATTTCAGCCTGAGACATAAGCATGGTTCCTGGATCACTTTGACCATACCTGGGATGAGTCCACCAACCCCCACCCTATAACCTTCTTAGTTGCTTCTTACTACATGCCATGGAAAATAAATAGTTTTGCTACATATAGTTTTTATAAATAGTTTTGCTTATAAATAGTTTTTCTTCGCTCCCCTTTCAGGTCCCGGCAACTCAGGCAGATCTTTATTGATCAGGTCAAATTCATTTTTTTCTCTATTGCATAGTTGCTCAGTATCCAGCTTGTCGGACTTGCATGGATCACATATTTTGATAATACAGTAATTATTGACAATTATAGAGAGAAAAGAAAGTTTAATAATTGCATCCGGGATTTGGAAAAATATAGTTAATGATTGTATAAGGTATTGTAAAAGGTAAGAATTTATTATACAAGCTCTAGAGCAGAAATGCATTGTGTCATCATTTTATTGGCCAGATACATCTGACTTCGACAGTATACAAGGGATTTGAAAAAGATAAGTAATATTTTATTATAGAAAGTGAGAAATTATACAGAATGGTTGAGTGAAATATGAAGTCAGGACCTGTGGCAGAGAGGTACAGAGTGTGACACAAAGTGTCAGGTTCAAACACCGGCATATGCTATTTTTGGTTGCTGATCCAGCGGCCCATGGACTCACGCCTTTTGTCCCAATGCCGTTGTGTGATATATGTATGTGTTTGTGAGCTGTTGTTTTGTTCCATATAAGGTGTTCCATTTATCTGACCCTGGAGATGCTATTGTTCATCCGGATAGTTTAGAATGCAATCGTAACGTAATGAACATATTTAAATTGCCTAGAAAATCACTACAGCAAAAACATTCGGGGGTTGATGACTATGTTCTGTAAATGATATGCTACCAACCAATGAAAATATGGGAAGTGGAAACAAAATACATAATAGATGAGTAAGAATGTGAGAAAAGAATGATTTAGTTAGGTTATGGAAAATTTGGGCGTGTCAGGACATCGGCACAGATAAAATGGTGACACATCCCATTTCCATTCTCTGGACCACATCATCCTGGAGATCTAGTAAGACCATTGTCTTGGTACAAGAAAAATCTAGCAGAAGTTTGAGGATGAATGCTGAAGAAGAAGACAAGGAAGAAAATTGGAGGAAAATTAATGATTAGGAAAAGAAAGTTGTAATGATTTAGTATGGATTAGGAAATAACAAATAACTTGGTGAGGAATTGGAATGTTTCATTTGGTGAGAAACGTGGAATGTTCCATTTGGTGAGAAACGTGGAATGTTCCATTTGGTGAGAAACGTGGAATGTTCCATTTGGTGAGAAAGGTGGAATGTTTCATTTGGTGAGAAAGGTGAAAAGTTTTATATGGTGAGGAATGTGGAAATGTCCTTTGGTAAGGAAGGTGAAAATTGTAATTTGATGAGGAAGGTAGAAAGTTTAAATAGGGTATGTGAAAAATCTGGAAAGTTTTCTCAGTAAAGGGAAAAAGTTTTCTCAGTAAATGTGAGTAAAGGGAAACATGTTGATATGGGCCTTACAGATTGTAATTTCATGTTTGCAAAGTTGTAATTTCATGTTTGCAAAGTTGTAATTTCATGTTAGCAAAGTTGTAATTTCATGTTTGCAAAGCTGTAATTCATGTTAGCAAAGTTGTAATTTCATGTTTGCAAAGTTGTAATTTCATGTTAGCAAAGTTGTAATTTCATGTTAGCAAAGTGTTGCAATTCTATCATCATTTCATTCTGACACAACGTTGCAACTATTCCACTGTATGGATGTATTTATTCAAGATGACTCATTATTTTGACATGCACTGGTTGTAATATCAGCAATTCATTGTTGCTTATGGGTTGTTAGAATTGTTGTTTATATTTTATCATTAGTTGTTTGTTTCAGCTATTTTCAAATTATGGGTAGCCATGACACAACACATTCCATTCTCTGGACTACATCCTTCTAATCTGCATTTTCTATTGTTGTTGGTTTTGAAGACATGTTATCTAGTTGTATTGCATGATAACATGGTTGCTGGTGCGGCTCTCTGCCTGTTATCTCCGACTTCAGTACCAGTGGTTGCTTGGGTAGGACTGTAGTCCTGCTCAATGTCAGGGTTGATCTGACCAATATTAGTTTTCCGCCTCTATTGGCTGTACTAAGACCCATTTTCATTTCATGAGTTGGCATCAATGGGGTTCTGCAGGAGTTTTGTGAGGTTTTGTGAAGGGTGAGGTTTGTGTAGTCATCAACTGCTGAAGACAGATGTCAGACCATTGGTGCAAATAAAACGACACAACGCATTTCATTTCTCTGGACTATATCCTGCTGGAAATTTAGTAGAACCATTGTCCTGCTACAAGTGAGATCCAGCGGGAGTTTGACAATGAACGCCGAAGAAGTATACTCATCAATAATAGAATATGATGAGTAGATGTTGAAACTCTGCTGAGTAACTGTTTCATACCTGCCAGCCTCATGGAAACAGGTACATTGCAAGGAAACAGGTGGAACCCCTTTATAACAATGTGATCCAGACTGTCACTTTTTTATATAATAACCAAAATTTGTGAGGATTTTGAAAATTGTTGTTGAAATACAATTTTGTTATAATAATAATATGCCATATAAAAGGATTCCATAATGTATAGGGCCTACCAAAACTTATAATAGACTAACACATCTTATACAATATTACGCTGCTTCTTTAACCTTCAGCACGCTGTGTTAAAAACCGGGCGGTGCATACCGCCAGAATTGTGTTATTTCTTGACACAGAAGGTGAAATCAACCGCCCTATTCGGTAAGCCCAAAACCGAATGAAAAAATCGCGATCTGGAACTTTTTGACAGAATGTTGTGGCAATATTGAGAAGAGAATTTATCTAACTACCTGTTTCTATTGTTAAAATGGCGAAAGACGATAGTGTTTGATTATGGAATGGAAATCCAAGCAATCTTTAAGCATCGACTTTGCGGCGAAGCGATATGACAGTGAATCGAGTTTATTATACTTTTCTATCATCGATTTATTCAGTGAAATCATTATTTATTCTGAATTTAATGTGGAAATCTTGAAAGGTAAGCACTTCAATTTGTTTAATTAGAATAGACCACAAGGTTCTCACTATGTAAAATATATAATATTCAACAGCTTTTGATAGATCAACATTACGGTAGGTCTAGCTGTAGATAGGTCTAGATCTGTCTTTATCACTTTCTCACACATCTCATATCACACACAAACAAACAAAACTTACACCAATATATGCAGAATTTAATTTTTTATTTATATATGCCAATATTTTTTAATCATCTGTAACAACAAAAAAGTTATCGCGATTTTAAAACAGTCACCGACGATTGCGTAACATTTGCGAAAACCAATTTCGTGGCAGTCAGCTGCAGAAGAGAAATTTCGTAATTGTAAACACAGCATGCTTAAGGCTAATTACCCTCGTACCTTTATACAACATTACACTGCCTCTCTAATTACCTGGTTTATACAACATTATGCTGCTTCTCTAGTTACCTAGTTTATACTTCACACTGCCTCTCTAATTACCTAGTTTGTACATTAAGCTGCATCTCTAATTACCTACACTCGTTATACAACATTATGCTGTCTGCCCATTTACTTACACAATTTATATGAGATTACACACCCTCTTCAATTTCAGTATTAACTTATATCAGAATATAATATCACCCGTGTGTTGCCAGGTCTGAATAGGGAAGCAAAGAATAGCAATACTGTTTACCTTCCATGCATGTTCTTTGAGGCTACTAAGGAGTTTATGGAGTGGAATTGGCTGTCCCGCCCCTATATATGGTCAACGTGATGCAGAAGTTGGATATGTCAGATTGAAAGGTACAGATATCGCAGCAAAGCTGTAAACCATGACACAATGTATTACGTTCTCCTGGCTAAATTCTGCTCATTGCAGGAGTTTAAGAACAAATGCAGAAGAAGAAGAAGAAGAAATCATAATATGATTAGAATATTAATAAATGACTGGAATATATTCATGGTGTAATGGTTAAAGCATTCTCTTTGTGTTCAAGTGGTTGTATGATCAAATCCAGCTAGTAACACTTAGTTTTCAAAGCGTTTTTCTGAGGCTACAGAGTTATGTACTATGACAAGCAGCTTGTTGCTTTGTTGTGAGGGACAGAGTACATATGGGGAAATCTGAGTACAATGAAGTCAATCCTCCACACTTTGCAAGCACTTTTTTAAATGACAAACACAATCAACAAACATGAGAAACGTTTACTGTGTGTGTGAATACTGCATGTTTCCTGTGAGGGAGTTGTAGGGTGCTACTTCTGGTTGATGTGATGAAGGCCATGCTCTACACGTCACTACACATGTCACTACACATGTATAGGGTGAGTTTTGCAATTTACCCTCTGTCAGACAAAAAACATAACTTGACAATGAGCCACACAACTTTTACTGAATGAAGAAAAATTCAGTAATTTTACAATTGATGCTACATTTCTTCTTAACAAGTCTACACAGCCAAGTCCAGTTTTCTTGGTTAATGCTGTTTTTGAAAGTTCCTCAAGGTTCCCTTTCAGTTGAACATGACTAGACAGCATCTGGTTTTCTTGGTTAATGCTGCTGTTTTTGAAAGCTCCTCATGCTACACTTAAAAGCATATTGTGTTTTTCCACATTTATCATATACAGCTGTATGTTCCTTCAACGCTGATATGGTGCTTAAGGCAAAAACCAGTGTTCTTCAATTTGAGCAATGTAGTGTTTTTTTGTAGTTCTTGCGTGTTATTGTCACATAATCTCTTTGATGATTGTTCTGCAAACAATTTTTCTTTTTCTTAGTCTTCCTCTCTTTCTGTTGCCATATTTTACCCCATTTTAATGCTTGTATTAGCATTCTATTCTCATTCATTCTAAGTACATGTCTAATATACGTCCACTGTTTTCATTTTATTCTTGTAGAAACATATTATTGTTATCTGTCTTCTCTTATTTACTTGTTTGGGGTGGATTCTTCTCTGCCAATATTTAAGTTTTCTATGAGATTAATTTTTCTGTAATTCACGTAGAGATGAAAGTGTGAATAGTTTGGTGTTGTTCCTATTTATATTCCAGTGACCGTATTCTTGGCACCCTGACACTTTATATGATACTAACAAAATGTCAGAATGCAACAATATTTTTAAATATGACAGGTACCTTTAATTAAAGGTGTATTACACCTACAAAATTACTATAAAATTTGGGCCAAACTGGTAGATGGGCAGGTATTTCAATTGTATGACATGACAAATAGTTGTTATAGTATTTATGAAATATGTTGAGTGGTCAGCAGTATGATTTGACATGTAGATTTATGAAATATGTTGATGAATGGTCAGCAGTATGATTTGACATGTAGATTTATGAAATATGTTGAAGTCATCTTGATGTGTATGTTTTCTGGCAGTTCATTTGATCATCAGACCAAGTTTAATATGAACACAGCTAGTCCTGGAAGTTTTAGTGGGTTTTCAAGTAACTGTGATATGTTATACCTTACTAGTTATGAGTGTTTGGACAATTTTAATTTTCATGATTACTATGTGAAATTGAGTAATTCTGGCCATGTTTGTTATTTTGTACATTGCTTACCAGTAATACTTGTGTGCTTGAGGTAACACCAGTGGTGCATTAGACCATGAAACATCAAAACCCTGGTTAGATGATATGCATGTAAAATGAGATTTTTCTTTTGTGGATGGTTCGCTTCAATTCATCTATATGGTTATTTTTCTATCCATCCTGAGTAGGAGGCTTCTTCTCAATGCGTTGCACATGACTGAGAGTTGGAGTCTTCTAGATATAAAATAAAGCTGAGATGAATTCTCCCTTTCTGCAAAGGGATAGAAGAGAGATATTGCTCATGATTCATTGGAATTCAATCATAGACATGTCAGATCTCAGGTTATTAATATGACAGTCTGCATAACTAAATGTGTTGACCATGAAGTTCTTTGCTGTCCTTCTAAGTGATCTTCTGCGTTCAGCATCTGTGGTCATATTATATTGTCAGGCCTGTCATCATGGTGAAGTCCACTGTCTTCTCCAGGTAATACTTTAACTTTTTTCTGTTTGTACTCGGAAATATAGAAACCTGGGTTCAGCCAACTAGAGATTCAAGAAATTCCAACTTGTCACTACCATTATCCGATCCATATTTCATTTGACACTTTGTATATATTTTGTGTCAGGCAATGGAGCTGACCACTAGGAAAATCTTGAGTCTATTTGGATGTGGTTTAACAATATATACTGTGGAATCCCTCTATATTGCAACTATATTTTATAGAATTCCTCTATTTTTGCTGCATCCTTCTATAACAAATTTCCCTTTCTATTTAACATAACTTCAAGATCCCCAGTTATATTTGTCCCGTATACAGAAAATTTCTCTTATTACCAGCCATTTTTTCAGTCTGGGCCAAGTTGTTATACTGGGATTTAACTGTAAATAACTGGTCATTTGTCCTGAAGAGAGCAGACTTTGTGACACGATAAAACACTTAATCAATGCGAATATGTCATATTTGAATGTGGGCTGGCATTTGTCATGTTGTTCGTCCATCACATGATGATGATTTGTTACATCCATTGTGTGAACAATGACATTTGGGTCAAAGGGCATGGACAGCTGGATCAGCAATTATCCACTTTATGAGATTCAGTTAAGAATTAGACCCTATGTTCTCCGCCGAAGACGGATGTGTCGGGCCATTGGCGCAAATAAAACGGCGACACAACGCATTTCCATTTTCTGGACTACATCCTGCTGGAAATCTAGCAGGACCATGATCCAGCTAGATCCAGTTGGAGTTTGAGAATGAACGCAGAAGAAGAAGAAGACCCTATGTTCGTGACTATAAGTTCGTAGATGGCTAATAGCTCTATTCTGGCTGCAAATGAACTTTCAAAGTTCATGCATGGAATGACCACTGTAGAACGTTTTTAGTTTTCTGCTTGACTTTCTAGCTACTCTCCACTGTTGAGCTGCCGAATTTCTTTATTTTTCCACAAGATGTTGTGTTTTTTTTTTAAAAACCACTATATTGCACCATGTAGCTATATTTTGTGCAGTGTCTTCCCATGTATCTTGGTTTATTTCAAATGTTTTCAGTGAGGTATTTAGCGAGTCTTTTAGCGCTTCTTTTAGCCACATTTAGAATGTATGTCCTGTCCTTCTGCAGCTCACCATAGGGAAATATGTTTGGTAGGCAATGATCTGGAATACATACCATGTGACCTGCCCAACGAATCTGTGTCTGCATCAGAATAAGTGTCAATGATAGGGATACCAGATCTGTAAACCTGTAATGTTGTCTTGCCATCTCATATTCATAACTTTTATGAGACAAGTTGTGTGTATTATGTGATGTATAACCTTTTTGGCGGTTACTTAGATGGTTTGTATATTTAGGTAGTGTTAAATGTAGAATGAACCATTCTCTGCTGTTCTGCATTAACGTTTGCTGTAAGTGTACGTCACTTGTGCTCTAGCATGTCCATCAAAAATTTCTGCACCTTTGCACAATGTCAACTCCATGCACCACGCTCCTCTGCCACAATTTCCCAGAAATTGTGGTCAATAGAAAGATTATGTGATATAAGTACATTAAATACATCCAAAGTGCAAGTGTGTTTAAACATATCGTACATATAACAAATTTATGTTAATACATATATTTCGTCGGTTCGAAGCAAGTTGTTACACAGCAATGTGATTGGACTGTAAATAACTGGTCAGTTGTCCTGAGTTATGAAAGAAGCAGATTTTTTGATGAAGTCATACTTGAACGTGGGCTGACATCTGCAGTCATTTTTTGATTGGGGGGGGGGGGGGGGGTGTGGTGGTTAAAATCACCCACACCCCCTTATTCTTTGACATTTTGGCGTAGACATTTGTAATGTGTTATGAACATTGGATGGTAAGACAAGATTTCATTGACCATTGTCCTTGACAGAACTGTTATCTCTCGCATTGATACTTCTGATGCAGACAAACATTTTCTGGATAGGCTATGTGGTACTTAGCCAGATTATCGCCTGCCACATATACTTTTCTATGGTGAGTCACAAAAGGGCATTAGTTCTCACGGTGGCCAAAAGAAGCACTAAAAGTTCTTCTTAAAATCTCACTGAAGTTTTGAAATAGACCACGATACAAGAAAAGACGCTGCACAATCAATAAAGGTGCAACATCTTGTGAAAAGAGAAGAAATGCAACAGTGAAGATTAGCTAGAAAATAACGGGTAGAGTAAACACCGTCTACAGTGGTCATCCCATGCCCAAACTGTCCCAGGACATTTCGGCCAGAACAGGACGTATTAGCAATCTGCAAATGCATAGTCAAGGACATAAGTGTAATTAAGTTTCATGTAACATATGGCTGTCATCACTTGTGTCGTGCGAACAACAACATTATGTGATATTAATACTTGTAAATTAAATTGTAGAATGAAGTCCACCTGTCATTTTCTTTGTTCATTATGGTATTGTTCGTATGCCTGCATTTATGTCTGTTATATTGTTTATCAATATTTTGTGACTTCGCAATGTGGGCAATTTCCATAAACACGCCGGCTGTTATTGATTTTCGTGTTATGAAAGATTTAGTTTTGGGTAACATATATGTGTCACATTGCTATAAGTTTCCAATTTTTTTCTTGGTGGAAATACGACACATAATAGCTGTGTATGTTTATATCCCCAAGGAATGTGAGCGGCGAAGCAATTGTTTCGGGAGGAGGGGGGATTTTAAGGCCCCCCCCCATACACTACCCAGAAAACTCCGTAACAGCAGTATTTAATGCTTTAAAAGGAAACCTGCTTGTTCTTAAATGGGCTATACATAAATTACGCCATCAATTTGTTTTCCTAATTTTGACCCCCCCCCCCCCCCATTCCTGTCAATATCTCAAACAATTTCTGTTTCCCTTCCTTCCTGCTTAACTCTGTTACTTCTGTTTTCTCTCCCTGATAACCACCGTGTAATTTCCGCCGGGGAGCGTGAAGTACGTTGTTCTGCTAGTTTCACAGTAGAACTTTGTTATTTGCACCTCGGTTCGCTCACTTTGTGGTTCAGGCATCCGAGGCCCAGCACATCAGTTTTCGTCATGCCTTTAATTCGGATAGTGGACTACCCTAGCCTGTGACAGCCTGCCAATCAGGCGGCGGGTGTGTATTGACTCTTCGCCGAGACGATTGTCGTTCACGTCAGCCAGTGAACTTGCCTCGTGTAATTAGACGTTTTGTGCATGCGCCCATCGGATACTGAACCTTTTCTCAGCCATAAGCCTGGTTCCGGTTTTGGAAGAACTCGACAGAAGAGTTGGACACGTGCTTTTTATCCCTCTTAGCCGAGGTATCGTTCACCAACATCCTGAACCCTAAGTTTCACCACGCGTTTGGGAACAAAGCGTGTTCTCGAGCTGAACATCCCATTTGTGTCTGAGTCCATCGGGTACAGAACCCTTTCCGCTAACATGTTTCCGGTATAGAAAAAAACAACTGGACAGTTGAGTTGGGCCCGTGTTTCCTTATTAGCCGAGCGCCCACGATTCGGTCTCTTAGCAACTGACATAAGAGAAAGATCGAAACTTGCGAAATGAAATATGGAAGTCTATTGGAGTCACCAGACTTGACTAAATTAGCAGTGAGAACATCAGAAAGATAATAGATATCACATCAAGCATCGAATATATAGAGAAACAACAGATAAAATGGTTTGGACATCTTATGAGAATGAACGATCAACTTCCCATAAGAGTTTATAACACGATGCAATCAGGATACATAGCTAAGGGTACTCTAGGAAAAGATGATTAGAAACATCAAGACCATCCTGAATAAATATGACTACACCTCGACCAGAACAACACACATGGAAACGTATGTGAAATACACCTCTGAAACGTAGACTACATCTCCTTCACAAACCCCTACGCTCAACGGAAAGTGTCGAAACTACGACAACAGCACCTGGGAGTAGACAATAGGCACACAAAAAAACCAACTAAATTTGACATATCGTCCGCGACTGAAAGCAACGTGCCTCAGCATACAATGTGGAGTTCAAAGGGTACCGCATGCTGACCCTGGGTTAGCAGATAACCAAGATCCCAAAAGTACCTCCTCGTGGTGCATCCTGGAAACAAAAATACAGCTGCCCGTGCTGATTTTGGTTAAAAATTTTGGGAATCGTGTCCGAGAATGTGGAGGTAGCGGATGGAAAGAGAATTGACTGCAAAAAAGACATGCCATATCTCCGACACCTTTGCGTCAACACATGCAGCAGTACTGACTGTCGACACACTTTGAAGCTAGTGAGTGCAGCGGAAGCATGGGAGGGGCATGCAAATGTTATGAGAAACATTAAGAACCAGTACGCCAATCACCATAAGAATAGCATAGTGAGTCCACTGAGAGGGCAGCACAGCGCTAGAGGGCAGCGTCATGTTCAAAGAGAACGGGAAACCATTTCAAGGACAACGGAACTATTACGGAAGTATTGTTAGCTCGAGACAAGCTTCTAGTTACCGGTGATTCGGGCCCAACTCTATACCGGAATCATGCTCACGGAGAGTAAAGGTTCAGTACCTAATGGGAACAAGCACAACTGTCCGAGGAGACGAGATCTCTTCAGCTCGAGAACAAAATGCTATTCCCCGGAAATGTGTGTATAGACTCATACTTGGACGAGATCAGACTCGTTCACGACGTTGATGAACAACACTTCGGTTAAGGGGCGAACGAACCCGAGTCCAACTCTTCTGTCGAGTTCTTCCTAAATCGGAACCAGGCTCGCGGATTGTTGAGAAATTGTTGAGTGTCATGTGACGTATTCCTTCCAGAACGTTGTCTTCCCAATGAACTCTCTGAACCTCTGTCTTAGGCGACGTGGCTTGCATTTTCTAGCTATGTATTCATGTTATCTTTAATGTCGTCAGTCCATCGTCTTCTTGGTCTACCCTTTCTCCTCTTCCCATGTACTATTCCCTCCATTATTTGTCTTTCTAAACAGCTGTCTCTTTATATGACCAAACAGGCGTAGTTTTCTTTTTGTTATTGTGTTTAGTAACCAACACTCTGGAATCTTCAATGTGTTTATAATATCTGAGTTTCTGATTTTTGCCTTCCATGATATTCTAAGTATCTTTCTGTAGCGACAGGTTGAATACCCGATGAAAACAGGTACAATGCGTCTAATTATACGAGAAATGTTCACTGGCTGCAAACACTCTTTCAAGATAGACGTGAAGGACAAACAGTCTCGGCGTAGAGTCAGTACACATTCGCCGCCTGGCGACAGATAGAAAGGCTGTCACAGGCTAGGATAGCTCACCAGAAATGTCAAGATATGCCGAAATCGAATGTGCTGGGGCTACAAGGCGCATAACTGTGACACAACGTAACTACGCACCTTGCGGGAACCGCAAGAATCTCCATTCTGATTATTATGAAGCGAACGCAAAACAAACCATTAAATGTGCTTCTGTTTAACCAATCTTCTTCTTCTTCATCGTTCATTCTCAAACTCCCGTTGGTTCTCTCTTATAGCAGGACAATGATCCTACAAGATTTCCTGCAGGATGTAGTCCAGATAATGAAAATGCGATGTGTCGCCGTTTTATTTGCGCTAATGGCCCGACACATCCGTCTTCAGCAGAAGTTTAACCATTCAACACGAAGGATTATTCTGAAAATGATTTCATAATTGCTATAAGGGAAAACCCGACAATGTTTGATGACAACCAACTGTTTTTGTGACGTCGTACAATGCCCTGTCTAGATGTATGTGCATATCGTCATGTTGACAGAAACGTTCGCTCAACCACTTGCAAGTTTTACCTATTTAGGTCACAACACTCGCACATTATATCGATAAAGGTAACAGCCTTGCGTTACACACCTCGATAACAAACGTAGGTTTGGTGCAAAACCCTCTCTAGAATAGTCATATGCGGCGGTCTGTATTAATCTCTGATTAGCTCAGATAAGTGACGCATTTAACTTTCCCCGTGCATATCATTGGCTGCCAGCGAAGTATACGCAGTGACGAATGAGCAGTCGGGCCAGCCTAGATGAATGAATGAATGACTCAAGCACGTACGACTAACCAGAGAAGGACTTCCTTTAGGTAATGATACAGTACGAGGTCACCTACATATCACACAACGCTTGAACACGGTAAGCTAGTGTGACAAATCTGCATTAATTTAATATTAGCCTGATATAACACGGCCTTATACACCTTATATTGTACATATATAAATTATACACATGCACGCACATGCACACATACAAATACATAGACACACATATAAACACACATACAGGGCCGGCCCTAATAATTGCGGGGCCCAATGCGGAACGGATTGGGTAGGAAAGAGGATAATAAAATAAATTCTAATATGAATTTATGGGCCTATGAAGTGTGGGGCCCACTGCGGTCCCATAGGTTGCAATGGTCTAAGACCGGCCCTGCACACATATATACATACAACCCAGGACCGTTATTAGTGTTTAGCACCTCTCCAAGGATAACAGAACATAACTTTTAGCACTAAATATTCTCCAAAAGGTGGGCACACACACACACCCCTTCTCCCCAATCCTCGTATCGAATTTCTACAAAAAGTTGCTATAATGGGATTTAGCTGTACAATCACGGAATACCACTATACCAACTTGGTCCGGACCGACAAAATATATATGTTATAACAGTAATGTGTTATATATAGGGGCCTGCAAACAATAATGAACATTTTTGTTTAATTAATTGGGAGATTTAGAAAAAATCTTGGAATAAAGTATTTTCAAAATCCACAATTATATTTATTCTTTACTGTTTGTTTTGTATATAGCGAATTTCTGTTATTACATATATATTTTGTTGGCCCGTTGTTATAGTGGGATTCAACTAAATTGGAGAGTTTGAAAAGTAGACATATTGGTACATAGAGAAATGGGTTATAAAGGGATGCGTTATAGAGGGACTTCACTGTAAAAAAAATATGCAGCTTCTTTGAAAGCTGTTTGTGATGCAGGATTACATCCCTGACACCGAGATCATTGACAAGTCTAAGTTGGAAAGCGTCTATGCCTTGTTCATCAGGTCTCAACTTTGCTGAGCCAGTCACTTCGTCTGCATACCAGACGAACGCCTTCCGAAGAGACTGTTTAAGTGCGCAGGTAAGCCTTCAATCGTGTGGTTATTAGTAAGCCTTCAATCGCGTGGTTATTAGTAAGCCTTCAATCGCGTGGTTATTAGTAAATCTTCAATCGGGTGGCTATTAGTAAGCCTTCAAGCGAGTGGCTATTAGTAAGCCTTCAAGTGGGTGGCTATTAGTAAGCCTTCAATCTGGTGGCTATTAGTAAGCCTTCAAGCAGGTGGTTATTAGTAAGCCTTCAATCGGGTGGCTATTAGTAAGCCTTCAATCGGGTGGCTATTAGTAAGCCTTCAATCGGGTGGCTATTAGCCTTCAATCGGGTGGCTATTAGTAAGCCTTAAATCGGGTGGCTATTAGTAAGCCTTAAATCGGGTGGATATTAGTAAGCCTTCAAGCGGGTGGTTATTAATAAGTCTTCAATCGGGTGGCTATTAGTAAGCTTTCAATCGGGTGGCTATTAGTAAGCCTTCAATCGGGTGGCTATTAGCCTTCAATCGAGTGGCTATTAGTAAGCCTTCAATCGGGTGGATATTAGTAAGCCTTCAATCGGGTGGCTATTAGTAAGCCTTTAATCGGGTGGCTATTAGTAAGCCTTTAATTGGGTGGCAATTAGTAAGCCTTTAATTGGGTGGCAATTAGTATGTCTTCAATTGGGTGGCTATTAGTAAGCCTTCAAGTGGGTGCATATTAGTAAGCCTTCAATCGAGTGGCTATAAGTAAGCCTTCAATCGGATGGCTATTAGTAAGCCTTCAAGCGGGGAGCCAGGAAAATGTTTCAATGGCTACTTGAATTAATCTTTCATGCAACCGCAAGATTGGCCCAAGGTTTTGGTTAACCACAGATATTTGACTTCCAATATAGCATGATTAGATCAGTGTGGGAATGAAAGGTTTTGAACAAAATGGAAACACTGCAAGAGACTTGAAAAAGACAAAAAGCGATAAGAGAGATCTGACTGTTTTCCCTTATCTCAAGATATAATATACCTACTGACAAAAAGAGACAGGTTTTTCAGAGCTTTGGTTGGACTCATTGATCATCTAAGGACTCAATCAAATCGAAGTAGTTGTCCTTTTTTCAGTGACATCTTCATCCTTACTTGCGAAGGTGGAACTTCTTCTTCTTCTTCTTTCCTTCCTCTTTTACCCTTTGCGGGTGTCGAGGGAGATACAATGTTCTTTTTCTCGCTTTTCTGGCAGCTTCAGATAATGTTATTTGGTGTTCGTGTAATGCCTCTTTGATGTTGTCGATCCAGCTTACTCTAGGTCTACCATTGGCTCTTCTTTCTTCTCATCTATTCATATATGCTTTATAAACTAATGAATCACACGACATTCTTTCCAGATGACCAAACCATTGTATCTGTTGGTTTTGTATGTATTGTAGAATTGATATGACACCCACTCTTTCTCTTATGACATCATTTCTAAAACTGTGTCTTCTGGTCACTCCTGTGGCTTTTCTCAGACATCTCATCTCTGTTGTAACCAGTTGTCTTTTATATTTTGTTGTTAAGGACCATGTTTGACATTGGTAGCACAGGGTTGGAATAAAGATACTTTGGATAAGATGTTTTTTGTTGTCATTGATAGCATTCGAAGGTGGAACACTATCATCTAAATACACACACACAAATACGTATATAAACACACTCATACAATATGACATATACACTTACACCACTAAACCCTTAAAATGATTACTATTTACATTGTCATACTTCAAAATTTGGCTCAAGGTGTATGTGATTGGTTGTATGGATATTCGTAATTTTTTAAAGAGGTGTTGTGGAAAGGGGGGGGGGGCAGAGAGAATAAACCAGAATGTCGCGGGTTTCGTTTTAACAAAATGTGACCCGTAGCACACATGTATAGATAGATACACGTTGAGGGTCGGGGTTGGAGTGTTAAAACACCCCTCAGCAAACTCGGGACATGACTTTTATGACGAATTTTGGTCAAAATCCTCCGTTCCGCGATTTTTCACAAAAAATGTCTGCCATGAAGTTGCATGAATTACCTTTTATTTAGGTAAATCCCCCCCTCCCATTATGAGAAAAGAGGGCGGGGGGTTTTTAAATGAAAATAATTCTTACAATCGACGGAATTGAACCAGGTCTGTTCTAACAGCACCGAATCGCCATATTGGCCCTTGTGTACGAATATGCATGTTCTGTGTTTGTGTTCCTGAGGATACTTTAATGCTTGTACGGGATGTTCGTTGATGTAATAGTCCTTGTTTCGATTGGTCTGTTCTCAGTGACATGAGTACATAGGCTGAAAGTCTTGACGAGACCATATCATTTTTGAGGATGTGATTGGTCAAGTACGGAAAACCAGTTTACTTGTGTTGCAAAGCGATTCGGTGCTGCTAGAACAGACCTGATTCAATTCCCGTAAGTTGTAAGCATAACATACAAAACAGTCACTTAAATAGACTAACCAGGCTTCATCACCTCTGTGTCCATATGGGCAGGCAGATATGTTCCGCTGATTGTCAGACCTAGTGGAAAAAATCCAGCAGTGGCAACGCTGCTCACCCCAGTATCCGCGAGCTGTGGTTATTTACAATTTAAGAAAAAGGTAAAATTACAGTGTTAAATGACGGCAGATGTGAAACAGAAGTTAAAAGGAGAATTGATTGATTCATTCATTTTCTTTTTGCGCTGAAGATAGGGCAGAGGTCAGATCTCTCCAATTCTGTCTGTTCAACGCTATTCTGAGCAGTTCTTGAATAGTATGAATATTGATTGTTTTACTTTCTCTAAGTATTGTTCTTCTGTGGGCCAGTGTTCTTCCATGAACTGGTTTAGTATATTGCAGTCTTACAGGTTATGTTCAGCCGCCTGTGCTGCTTGCCCACAAGGGCACTGATGTGATGGGACCAGTTCCAGTCTATTTAAGTGGTTGTTTAATCTGTTGTGTCCAGTTCTGAGCCGGAAGATAATAACCTGTTCTGCTCTGTCGAGATAGTGGTAATTGTCTTTTGAGTGGTAAAAATTCCTGTTGATATTGATGAGTGTCCTATTGTCTTGGTAGGTGATTTCTTGGTCTTTTTGTTCCTGTATTGCTCCATCCTTTGCCAGTCTATCTGCCTCTTCATTTCCTGGTATGCCATAGTGGAATAATTACTAATAAGGGGACAATAATTCGTCAAAACAAATTTATTGACAATTGTTCTTATTATCTCCCTTTGATTGCAAACGTAAAATCACATTTTTAAAGTGGCAAATTACTGTGACACAATTAAAAATAAAAGACGTACCAACATAAAAAGACATTTTAAAAAGTCCCGTATGCAAAGCATCCATGCCCTGCTGATTAGGTACGAACTCCGCTGTACTGGCCACATCGTCCGTATACCAGACAAGCGTCTTCCAAAGATATTATTCTATGAGGAGCTGTGCGATGGTAAACATTCAAGAAGCGGGCAGAAAAAGCGCGTCAAAGATCACCAAAAAACTCTCTCAAGCGCTGCAGCATCGATCCTAGCTGTTGGGAGACTACAGCCCTTGATATCTCAGCGTGGCACACACAGATCACTGCTGGCATCACTAAATTTGAAAAAAAAGAAAGAAAACTGCGGGAAAATTACAAGCGATGGAACCGGAAGGACAAATCCGAAAATTCTCCTACTCCAAACCCTCTACACTCCTGTATGCACTGCAATAGAACTTTCCTGACACGAATCGGACTCATCGGGCATCTGCGAACTCACACACCAAATTAGACAATCACACATGATGTGTTGTTTTTCATACTATGCTCATCTTTGCTTGCGAAAGAGGAACAACAACAGATATTTATAATACATATTTATTTATTCACTAATTATTTCTGTTCTCATTGTTCACTATATTAGGTATTTTTACTATCTTAACAGAGCTTCTATACATTTTTAGAACGATCAATATAAAGTAATACTGCGTGAAACGTAACAACAAACAAAGGCTTTACTTACGTAAAACACAGGTTTTTAGAACGTTCATACACGACGGACTATCACTAAAACTAGGGGGTTATGAAGTATAAACAGAAAAACATGATCAGCCTTTTGATCGAAATGTTGAAAATATTTTGTCTAGTGTAATTTGTAGGTTTTCTTGTTTGAACATCATAACACCCTAGTTTTAATGATAGTTCGTCGTGTCTAAGTGGAACATTCTAAAAACCCGTGTTTTACGTAGGTACATTTTTAGATAAATTTAAACAAGATTATATGTGAAAGTAGATATCCTTTCAAAATAGACAAAAAAATTGCAAAATATTTCGTTTTTTGCGTTCGTTCTCAAAATCGATTGGTAGAATGTAGTCTAGAGAACGGAATGCAGTGTGTCATGGTCTAGAGCCTTGTTGAGATATCTACACCATTCGGCCTGTCATATTCAACTTAATCATGAGCCAGATATTTAAAATGGCAATCCTGTGAAAGAGATGGCAGCCCTGTGAGAAAGATAGAAACCCCGTGAAAGAGGTTGCAATCCTGTAAAAGAGATGGCAACCATGTGAAAGAGATAGAACCACGTGAAATAAATAGAAACCATGTGAAAGAGATGGCAATCCTGTGATAGAGATGACAACATGTGAAAGAGATTGAAACCATGTGAAAGAGATGGACAACCCATGAAAGAGATAGAAACCCCGTAAAAGAGATGGCAACCATGTGAAAGAGATAGAACCCACGTGAAAGAGATGACAACCCTGTGAAAGAGATGACAACCATGTGAAAGAAATGACAACCCTGTGAAAGAGATGGCAACCCTGTGAAAGAGATGATAACCCCGTGAAAGAGATGGCAACCCTGTGAAAGAGATAACAACCCTGTGAAAGAGATGGCAACCCTGTGAAAGAGATGGCAACCCCGTGAAAGAGATGGCAACCCTGTGAAAGAGATAGAAACCTCGTGAAAGAGATGGCAACCCTGTGAAAGAGATAGAAACCTCGTGAAAGAGAAGATCCGTTGCAGTCAACGTTCGAAAATTAGACTTGAAATAGCGACGGTTGCAACGCCCAGATTAAATACCATATGGGAGAGCAGAATAAGTACAGCAGTGAGGATAAACCTGGATACCATGTGTACCATTACAGGCCATGTCGTGGTGTGAGACTCGAAATTGGGCGAGGGGTTCCCCCTGTCGGTGAACGACACCTTGACTAAGAAGACGAAAGAGCCATGGTTTAACTCTTCTGTCGGGTTCTTCCGGAACCAGGCTCGCGGGTGAGAAAAGGTTCAGTACCTGATGGGCACAGGCACAGAACGTCGAATTACACGAGGCAGGTTCAAAGAACATCTCGCGCGAGATAGACGTGAACGACAATCGTCTTGGCGAAGAGTCACTACGCACCCACAGGACTGTCGACAGATAGGCAGGCTGTCATGGGCTAGGAAAGCCTACTACCCAAATTAAAGAAATGACGAAAACGGATGTACTGGACCTAGGATGTCTAGACCACAAAGTGAGCCAACCGAGGTTCAAATAACAGTTCAATTTTCTTGTGGAACTTGTGGAAAAAAGTACTTCGTTCCCGCCGGCGGAAATCATACGATTTATTCGTTGTAGTTATACGAGAATGAACGAAGAAGAAGAAGAATAGTCCATGCATACCATATGTGCCATTATAGACCTACAAATCTAAAAAAAAAACATTTTCTATTTTCATGGGAACGAGAGTTGGACATTTATAGTCGAAATTGAGAGTAGAATCATAGCCTATAATCACGTAACCCTTCAGGGTCGTAGGGGTACCACACTGGACGCCTCAGCAGACAGAGTTCTCCAATGATTTCTATCTTCAACGATGCGGATGAGTAAGGCAGCGGTGTACCTAGGGTAAATGCAGCCCGGTGCTGTGATTATTTAGATGCCCGCCGCTCGAAATGGATTAAAAAAAATTCCGAGTAAAATTTTACAAATTTATTATTATTATCATCGATTTTATCCACATTTAACAAAGTAAGAAATACATTTTAAAATATAAATTAAAAATTAAAAATTCACTTTACGAGCTTTTTGACTAGCGAAACCATTAATGACTGTATCGAAGCTCGCATCATTGACCAGATCATGTTCGAGTGACATACTTGCGAGGTTGTGTATCTCAAGTTGCTCATAGTTGACCTGAGATAGTTTTTCATTAAAATGAGTTTGGAGAAACATCTTTCACATGTAGCTGTACTAACTCCTAGAGTTAGGAACATACACAGTAAGATGATTATGTTGGGTACTGAATGGGAAAACTGATGTTTCTGAGTGAAGGCAAGTAATTCCATAAGCCCTTGGTCATTTAAGTTTAAGGCCGAGGATGCTGCTACAAAGTTCATTAGTCACTTTCTCGCGAGTAAAAATTCATCCTTGTTGATGTCATCATCAGTAGCTCTGTGAAGATCAATGTCGACTCGATCGTCTAACAGTTGCTTTGGAGAAAGAAAGTTGCTTTGCCAAACTTGTCAGCAACCTCATGCAGTTGTGCAATTCTTGTTGAAATCTCCTGATTCACTCTGTCCATGGAAGCGAATATTTCCAACCACAGTTCATTTCTGTAGCTTCTCCAGGCATCTTCATTTTACGACGTTTTCGCCGACTGTGGCTACGTAGGGATTCCAAGTTCAGAACATACCGACTGCGCATAGCTCAAACTCGCATCGGCTACTTTTTCTCTCGAAGTTGTGAGAAATTCACTCAAAGTTTTCATTTTTGCTGCTCAATCCTGAACGCTCAAGCCCTTCTTCTGCATATATGCCTACGCGTCATTTATTTCCGTTAAATCTGGAGCCAAGAACAAAATGCTAGATATGTCAAGAACGTGGATGACTGCATCACCACCAGGAAGTTGTCAGCCGCAGATCTTGTTTCGAAATTTTCGGTTTCTCTCAGTTAAAATTTCAAGTGTTTCCAGAATCTTCAGAAATGGGCTTTTAACCATTTTGACCACTTCGCCTCTCGCGCTCCAGCGTATTTCGGCTAATCGTTTGAGACTCATTCCAGCAGTTTCCATCAGCACTTCACAACGGTGAGTGGAATTGGAGAAGGTGTGCAGACGATCAAGCGTGCCGAAGAAGGCCACATAGTTTATTTCTTCTCGTGTGGCATGGATCCCAGCTAGGTTTGAACTATGGTTAGAACAGGCAATATACTGGGCTTTTGGATTTATATCGCAAATCCGTTTCTGAACTCCCGAATGTTCCCCTTTCATCATAGTAATGTTATCGTATCCTTGACTTCGGAAGTCCATGATGTCGAGGTCGTCTGCCTCTAACTTCTTGAAAATCATTCTTGCAATTCCGGCGGCATTTTTTTCTGTGTTAATAAAGTCAATAAAAGAATCTTCAACAGACACACGATGGCCAAATGTGCTTAACAAGAAAAAAGTATGATTTTTTAACGGTTCGAGGCATCAACTTTGGCACGGCAAAGTCACTTAAACCCCATTTCAAAGATTTCATTATTTTGAGGTGAATTTTGTTGCCCCTCAAGTCTTGATGCCCGGTGCGACGCACCCCATCACCACCCTTGGTACGCCTCTGTCTACGATCCTGTGCACGTGCACATATATACAGGAATAAAGCACCGGCTGAGGGCATTCATTAACCTGCACATACGCAGATAATATTGGGTCAGTTTACAGTGTCAACTAATTTGACGAAATAGTGTAGTTACGAGTTAATGGCAAATCACGGAAATGATATAGCTTGAGTCCCACATAAATTCTACAGTCCTGTGGGTTTATTGATTTATTAAGCCTCTAGATAAGAGAATATTTGAGGAATTCACACCCCTCCCCCTCCCCTAGGTTTGCGCTGAAACAATTATAGATTCATATCCTGCAGTCGTCGTCTTTTATTACAAATTGGAGTTTTTTTTTGGAACGATAATTTCATTGTTCTTGTGAACATTTGCTAATAATAAATGTGTAAACTATTTTTTCCAGTCTCATCTGATTCATCGAAATAAAAAAAAGCCTCCATTCTGATCAGATACTCCAATTAATATTGTCTATTAAACAATTATTTGATCTTGTATAGTACGTGACAGATTAAACAATTATGTGATCTTGTATAGTACGTGACAGATTAAACAATTATGTGATCTTGTATAGTATGTGACATATTAAACAATTATGTGATCTTGTATAGTACGTGACAGATTAAACAATTATGTGACCTTGTATAGTACGTGACAGATTAAACAATTATGTGATCTTGTATAGTACGTGACAGATTAAACAATTATGTGATCTTGTATAGTACGTGACAGAATGTTTTGAAACTGTAGCAGCTCATAATTTTTCTAATCATCATCCTGTTGCATATTTGCAATAATCCAAATCAAGCATTTCTTTATACACGACTTTGGTTGTTTCCCCAGATCCAACATAGGGACTATACACAGAGATTGTTGACAGTTTCAACGTTTAAGAATATAACATACAATCGACCATGAACAAAACAGTCCTCTTGTAATTGTAGACCAACCACTTGTATTGTTTGTCCCAGTGGTGTATTAATGGACATGGCAATAATGAGACTAATAAGATATTATAAACGCTTAAATTTAAATGGCAAGTCTGTAGTTATTAATAATATACGTGGTATAAAAATGTCTTCATCTTTGTCAAATCCTGCTTGTACTTGCACTTCAATAATATGGTGATGAAATGCCTTTACTGTCAATCTGGGACTATTGCAGAGCTTTGGTGGG
>CM067315.1:32436734-32629234 GCA_034231615.1 Meghimatium bilineatum | reverse complement strand
CGCACAGCTAAGATATGTTAGTGTAGCTGCATAGAAAATTTGAAAAAAACAACTCGTTCCATTAATTCACCAACGCTATGAACGACAGTGCTAAAGTGAGTTAATTCACGAACGCTATGAACGACAGTGCTAAAGTGAGTTAATTCACGAACGCTATGAACGACAGTGCTAAAGTGAGTTAATTCACGAACGCTATGAACGACATTGCTAAAGTGAGTTAATTCACGAACGCTATGAACGACAGTGCTAAAGTGAGTTAATTCACGAACGCTATGAACGACAGTGCTAAAGTGAGTTAATTCACGAACGCTATGAACGACAGTGCTAAAGTGAGTTAATTCACGAACGCTATGAACGACAGTGCTAAAGTGAGTTAATTCACGAACGCTATGAACGACAGTGCTAAAGTGAGTTAATTCACGAACGCTATGAACGACAGTGCTAAAGTGAGTTAATTCACGAACGCTATGAACGACAGTGCTAAAGTGAGTTAATTCACGAACGCTATGAACGACAGTGCTAAAGTGAGTTCATTCACGAACGCTGTGAACGACAGTGCTAAAGTGAGACATAGTCACTTTTTTTCTTAATACATTGTAGCTGTTTCTTCGCCAAGATTAAGAAAATCGATAGGAAATAATTTTTATTGTGATCATCGTACACATTAGTTCTCATGTTAGTTGCAAGTTTGAAATCAACAACATGGTTCCATAAACATGATTGCTTGAGACTTGCTTCAATCTATCAGCGTTTGTTTCCTTTATTATTACTGGCAGAATCTGGCGAAAATCTCCAGATAGGTCAACAGTTATATACCTCCTATAGTTGCTTCGCTGCCTCTTAAATATTGTAGTCTTTTTAAGTGCTTCCAATGCTCTTTTGTGGGCCAATGCACGTCCATTCCATACTATAAGAACACATCTTCTAAAGACTTCTGCTATTACATAATTTTTGTTGATTTTGCATGCAGCATCATCATTTGTTGCTAACTCTAATGGTAGTTTGAATGTCGAATGAGCTGTACGACCGCGGTAACAATGTAGCCACTATACCAGACGACGCTGTTGCTACATCAATATTTTGCTGCTTGCGAACATATGCACATAATAAATTGGTGACAAATATATTCCCAGTGCCGCTAGGTGCGTCCAAAAAGAAAATTCCACCAGAGTGATTAGATATGCCATCTGTTATTGCAGTGTAAGCAATTTTTTTAGATTTTGCAGCAATCTGGGATCATTCTCTTGCACTTATGTTTCTACGCAGTTGTGGTCATATGATTTTTCTCAATAACAGTTCAACAGATAAATTGGTAATATATGTTAGAGGAAGACCGTACGATAGTAGCAGTGGATCTTCCATAGATAGTATTTTATCTTATACGGCAAAGTCATGTTATATATTCCATTTATGAAGAAAATTTCAGAATCTGAATTTGCAATTTGAACTCGGTGTTTACAATCTTCGGACAAATCATTTCTGTATTTGTCACATAAACCTTTGGGATTGCCAACATCACACGTTTTTAGCAAAATGTAAAATAAATTCCTGAGTTTAATCATTCCACATTGGTAGCATGCTTCTCTAAATGTGTCACAAGTAACACCATTGAATGTCCACATTGGTAGCATGCTTCTCTAAATGTGTCACAAGTAACACCATTGAATGTCCACATTGGTAGCATGCTTCTCTAAATGTGTCACAAGTAACACCATTGAATGTCGTCAGGTCAATGCAAGATTTAGGTCCTATAACCTGGTGCAACAACATTCTTAAATAGAAGTACTCGTGATAGTTTGGATTAACAGTGGAAAACTCTGCCTAAAGCATTGTCATATTTCATATGAGGACATTCTTCAACTTAGACACCTGTCTTTCTTCTATTTCACATGTTATTGTTACAAGTATAATAAGATGGCAATTGGTAATACAACAGAGTTTGAGCAAAGAAATCTCCCAGACACAAATCCCCCCCCCCCAAAAAAAAAAGGCCGTGAGAGTTGTATCTCTATGAACCACAACCTGTTGAGCAGCTTTTTCAGTATTAAAATATACTCTATGTCCGTTGTCTAAATGAATTGCCAGTTGCTGTATCTTTCATGAATTGGGAAGCAAAAAATGCGCCAGAAACTTTCATTACTACTTATGTAGCGTCCTTGATGATAATTAGTAACTTCATCATGCTTATTTTGTTGCTGCACAGCAAACATAGTGGCATCAGATACCTTATTAACCATCTTCATACTGGATACAGTTGTTCCGTATACTCCGCTGTTGTCATCTTCATACTGGATATAGTTGTTCCGCATGCTCCGCTGTTGTTGGCAACGATTCACGAGAGTTAGTTATATGTTTTCTTCTTTTCTCGTCTGTTCTTGCCGTATCGGCCTCTTTCTCTCCCTCTCTCTCTCTCATTTGATCTCTCGTACCATCCTCCTTTGCTCCTCCATTACTATTGTATGCTAATACTCATTGCCTGTAGACACTTTTGAGGTATCTTTATTTATCTTTATGTATCTTACTTGCTATCACATCTTATCTATTGTAACTCCTACCTTTTTCTGTGCACTTTCCCCTCCTCACTTACCACTATCTTCTCCCTATACCATCTTCTTCCCTGCTATGCTGTTCCATCTTTGCTTCCTCCGTTATCTATTCACTATCTCTCCCATTTTTTTCCTCCCTGACATTACCATGTTTGGCTCCATGTAAGATTTGTTGTACTGTTGTCTTTTGTTTGTCCTGATGAAGGCTTTTTAGTCGAAACGTCGTTTTTCTCTGTATCTCGTTGCTAAGTTGTTTTATTTCTTATTTTGGTAACACTTTTACCTATTTTTGTTTATCTTGATATTTGCCATGTGTTACTCCAGCCTCTTCCTGTCTATGGTTGTTACCCTACACTGGAACATTTATCCCTATAATAATCACAGCCAGAATTATCACCGCGACGCTCAAATCCATCGCTTAACACAATGCCATCTCCAGTGTTATGAGCAACAAACTGACCGATGTCCAGGTTTGCTTTATCATTGCCCGAATCTCTATATTACGTTTCGAGACCTTCAAATCTCCCTTCAGTATTGTATTCAACAAAGTGACATGCCTTTTAATGTGTCCAAAACTATTTCAATTAATTTTTATTTCCTTTAATAATTTTTTTCATACTTAGTGTTGTTAGAACATCTATAGTTTTCTTATTTCCACAAATTCTCCCAAATCTTCTATATATGCACATCTCAAGACATCTATTTCATTTTCTATTTGGTTATTATTCCTATCAACATCTTGCTAATCAGCAGGAGTCTGATAACGAACTCAGAATAAACGTAACAATCCCCCATTCCTATGGAAGTCCTTCCCTAAAGACGATTGCCAAGTGAGTACTTCTAACAACCGAATTGCTCAAGTGAAGAGGTCGGTATAATCAGTGCTACCACTGACTTTTTTGAAGTGACATCCGATCGCCCTATTAAAAACCATAAACTATACAAATCGATCGAAATAAAGCTACATCAGTTTTTTTAAAAAATAGGTCATTCACCTATTCTCGTGTAAAATTTCGTTGTCCTCATGAGGTTTAGGTGATTTTGTACATCGGGAGGATTACTAATGTTTAGCTACATTCGTAGGATTTCATGGGAAAAATCCACAGAGTAAGGTAAATTGAGATAAAATAACCCTAGCATAACAGACGACGACTAAAACCCCAGATCAAGTAAAAAAAAAAACACCAGTTGTGGCAATGCTGTGTATAATGTGCCTGCACGCGCATGCGAGCTTGACGCTCACTCATAAACAAAAGTCACATGACCTGCTGCAAGTAAAACTTAAGTGATGCCATTTTAGTGCTGTTTGAACTGGAACTGGTGTTTTTTTTTTCCAAGTCATCTGATGCCAATATTTGTGAAATAGTGCGGAAGGGCTAGTTTAGTGTTTTTTTAAAAATATATTGTGCCTTTTTAATTGCTATTATTTATTTTATTTTAGTGTTGTTTTAGTGTTTTCAGTTCCTCCAAAACGTCTTGGGTGATGACGTGATCAAGATGGCGTAGTAAACAATCTTTCGCGACCATTGAGATGTGTATTTCATGTTTTAATAAAATCATAAAAATTAATGTGAAGAATACTAAAATTTTCAAGGTGTGAAAAACTAGAGAAAGCAAATTGCCATGATTAATACTTTACCATGCAACATTTCACTAGATTTTGAAACTATTCACATATTATTATCATTATTGTGTTCTTAAAATAAAGCGAAACGACAGCATGCAAATGTAACTGTCATCGTCTTTTGGAATGTGGAATTTCGTTCCTGCATCTTCGTTGTGACTACACCACTTTTTAATTTACACATATCATTTTATGATCAGAGTAATAATTATTCCTAGCATTTATGAACACAGTGACTGAAGCACGTAGATAAGGGGGGAGTGTCTAAGTTCCTCCCCTCCCCCCCCCCCAAAAGATTTTAATTTTTCACAAAAAGGTCATCAAATTTCTTTATGAACAAGAAGGAACTGCATAGGAAAATAGGGGTCGCCACATTTGTTTTTTAGGTAAATTTACCCCCGTTACCAAAGACGTGTCCACGGCACTCCAGTAGGTTATTAGTTCGATAACTGTTAAAATTGTCACACTTTAAAAGCAACAGAAATATGCATAGACCTACGCTGGTTTGTAAATAAATATTGTTCCCCACGCGTTGTCGATCATTTAAATGAACTCTGTACTGTAAAATTTGGTAATAATAAAGCAACCAGGAGCATAGCATATAGAAGATCTAAGTTTCCTGTCAAAGAAATTGAGCACATGACGGTTATGAAAGTTTATTTCAATCATCGACATCATCATCATTACAGAACCTGTACATGCAACTACAGTCAGATAACGCTAGATAAGGAGACTTGTCTGACTGGGATTTAGCAGATCTGGAATAAACCTATTATTAATATTAAACCAATAGTGAATAATTTTATGTGAAACCTTGTTACATTTGTCTGAATACCGTTAGCACTTTTTTTTTAAAAAGCGTTATTTCGTGTGGTTTTTTGTTGTTCTTGGTATCATGGTAGTGCCTTTTGATAAAAATGTGTTGGAAACACTAAAAACAGCAAAAAACATGTAACCTTCTACATAAAGAGCCTGAACACAAAAAATGATGAGATATTGTCTGGCTCTGAGTTCGCACACATACAATAACATTAATTTTAATGTTAACTAATATTAATAAATTATAATGTGATATCTTGTAACATTTTAATGACAAAATGTTAGTGATTTTTTTTTTTTGGTGCTTTAACAAAAACAATTTAGTGCTTTCTAGTTCGAGACTCTTTCGAGACTAGTGCATTTTCACGAAACGAGCTGGCAACACTGGTAAACTTGCTTGAACGAGTTGCAGCTGCTCCGGTGATATAGGCCTATACTTTGTTTATGGTTTAGCCCTTGAAGGGAATTATTTCTAACTTTACGGTGTACCGCCCCTCGGTAAGTAGAATAAATACATGTTCACACATTTATTGATTTCAATATTGACAGCAGCAAGGAAACCATTAAGTATGCATATCAATGTCGTGTATACGGCGTCCTCTGCCATGTTCAGATAATTGTTTGTGGAACTTGTTTGTGTATCTGGCGTCCTCTGCGATGTTAACAATTGTTTCCTGGAACCTGATTGTGATATTGATAGGGGGACCACGTTTCGCTGTTGTGTTATATGCATGTTGTGCCATATGCATGTTGTGTTATATGCATTTGTGTTATATTCATATTGCGTTATATTCATGTTGTGTTATATTCATGTTGTGTTATATGCATGTTGTGTTATATTCATGTTGTGTTATATGCATGTTGTGTTATATTCATGTTGTGTTATATTCATGTTGTGTTATATTCATGTTGCGTTATATTCATGTTGTGCCATATGCATGGTGTGTTATATTCATGTTGTGTTATATGCATGTTGTGTTATATTCATGCTGTGTTATATTCATGTTGTGTTATATGCATGTTGTGTTATATGCATTGGGTTGTCCATAAATTACGGCAACAATTGTATTCCAAATTTTGATTCTACCCCCCCCCCCAATTTCCTTTACAACAATTTTCAAGATTTCAAGAACCTCCTCATCCCACCTGCGAACTATGTCATAAATATTTACATCCCTTCCACCCCACCCCCCCCCCCCCAAAGTATGAAAAACATATTTTCCATCCTTCTTCTTCTTTCCTTCCTCTTTTACACTTTACGGGTGTCGAGGGAGATACAATGTTCTTGTTCTCGATTTTCTGGCAGCTTCAGATAATGTTATTTGGTGTTCGTTGTTCGTTAATGTTGTCGGTCCAGCGTACTCTAGGTCTACACCTGGCTCTTCTTTCTGCTTCTCCTATCTTCATATATGATGTATAAACTAATGAATTACACGGCATTCTTTCCAGAATTTTCCACCCAGTTTGATCAAATTAAAACAATTTAATTAGTGTCGAGCCCGTAGATAAGAGGTTGTGTGTGCAAACCCCACCCCCTAAGAAACCAGATCATGACTATTAGTTTTATGATATTAAGCCATAAGCTCGGTAATCTCCCTCGCTCGTCCCGTAACAGTTTACAAGGAAAAAGGTCATATAAAATCTAGTGGAAACAAAGAGAATTTTAATGAAAATGGACTACTGACTTTTTGTTGGTAGAAACTCCCCCTTCCTCCTCTCTGACTTTTACTGAAGACGTAACTACGGCCCTGATTGGTGTATAAAAACAGTCTTATTGACGACAATTGTTGTCAAACAAACCCACCTTCTCCTTGTCAATAACTGTGAAACATTTTCAGACCACTCTCATCATTGCACTCCTGACACGTTACTAGGTGCTTCCATCTCCACTTGAGTGTATCCACCATTACACGATCTCCACTTGAGTGTATCCACCATTACACGATCTCCACTTCAGTGTATCCACCATTACACGATCTCCACTTCAGTGTATCCATCATTACACGATCTCCACTTCAGTGTATCCACTATTACACGATCTCCACTTGAGTGTATCCATCATTACACGATGACTAATAGTCCCAGAATTCTTTGTTATTTGACAAACATTCTCCTAAGCTCACAGCAGAGCTACTTTTTGACAGCGTCGCATGGTACTTAATAAGTTTTCCTCTCTTTTGGAGAGGCGTGTCCCTTTCAACAAGTGGACAAAGTTCAATTAGGTTATATCAGGACACACTACCAGAAAATATTAGAGGTGACAAAGACAGGCGCATAGACAGAAAAGGTAGCGGTTGCCCTCATTAACTTTATTTGCCGAATTTGTTCCTGATAAAGAATTCAAAATCCTACTTGGATCCGCATTGTATTTTCAGTGTTTAAACATATTCTTTTCTGTGGCGGGCCAAACGTACCCAGATTCGTGAACTTTACCCTGTCTGTCGACAGTTATACAGTCCTGCTGGCTAACCGGTGAATCATCATTCTAAAATGTTGCAATTCCCTTTTTCCGAGATTTTGGTCACTTTCTGTATACTATGTGTCGACAGCTAATGAAAATCACTGCAAAAGTGAATTGTGTCACTTTAAGAAAATTATTCCTAGTTTATTTTACAGGTCTTATTATTAGATGGTCACGTACGTACATAGCGTCCTTAAAGAAGGCTTTATTATGAAAAAGATTGATATCTAAATCTGGTTCTCATATTGTGATGTCTCCTATGTGGCAACCTATACTTACAAGAAAGTCACGGAGAAAATTTTTGAAATTAGAGGACCTGTCTATTGGATTATGTCGCCAGCCAATGAAAAACACGGGAAAATTGGAATCATCCAAGATAAATTACGTTAAGTTTGTTAAGTAAAATGCACTTCTTATGGTGAGGTACGCGCTTTTCAACCGTAGCTGTTAGTGCAATATTGTTATATCAAAGCTTTACAAACATAAAAAATGTTGAAGGTCTGGGTTCTGGTAATCCAGTTACCACGACCTCCCGGTTTTAATTACGCTGAAGTGGTGTCAAAGCCCAGGATACGTGAACTTGCTTGTGTGCGATAAGCCTACATATATGGTTGCACAATGTTACATACATATACAATCCGAGACCTGCACATTAATTAGTATTCAGTTGTGATTAGTTGATCCCTGACCTATTTACGAACTAGTAAATAGCGATGTTGATCTCTATAATGAAAAACTGAAACTGTAAATATACAAGTATAGCTACTTTATGTGAGGTAATAATATCTGCTTTCAGTTTTGTGCGTTTAGTTTTTTTCAGTTTCGAGGGGTATGGAGGTGGTTGACCTTTAGTTCGAATGTCTTCCTTTACAGGCATGACCTTGAGAGATTTGGTGCGTGCGTTTTCTTTTCTTATCCCATACTTTCAGTAAGTGAATCATGTCGTATTCTCGCTGAGATGCCCTGGGGAAGACGGTTTTTATCGTCTATTTTGTTTATTTATTAGTAATAAATGTTTGGTATGTTTTATTTTTCGCCCGTGTGGCAACCGTGGTCTGGTCTGTTGGGATCGCATTCAGAGCGCAAAAAATATGGCAGCTGTCCTTTTTTTCAAACGTACCATAGTTGGTGACTAAGATAAGTTGAGGCTTGGCTGACAACTTGTTACTTGTGAAACACTCATTATAACATATTGTTTCATTTCTTACTTTTGTCACCTATAAATTAATTCACTAAGAAAAATCAACCAGGCTGGCGTTTAAACACCATATTAAGAAGAAAGGTTTTTTTTCCCGGCCATGTGAAGAGACATGATGACATGTAAAGAGTGTTGTTGGAAGGGGTGATAAAATGCAGAAGAGACAAAGGTCGATAAAGGGGTCACTGGACACGAGATATTCGAGAATGCATGAACATGTCGCTAGAAGAGGCGGAATAACTTTCCACAGACCGCGCGGCGCGGTTTTTACATTTATAAGGAAAACTACGTCATATAATGAATACGTCACATGACATGACATGAAAATAATCCCCGTGAATGACAAACATATGCAGCGCAGCAGACATTGCACCTTTAACCTTTTGTGACAGACTCCAAGTTAACAGTTAAGCGGCCCAGACGTTAGTGCCGTGCTTCTGATCGGACGTGGTAATCCTGGAATGCTGACGAACTGGAATGTCTCCCTTCAAGGAATAACCCCGCATTCATAAACCTCTATTGCAAAATGATTTCTTTGGGACAAACCTATACGAGTCCAGTTGTCATTTCAGTTACACAACTGAACAGAACTTGTGCTTTTGCCAGAAAGGATTATGTTCTGTTAAGAGCTTACGTACTCATAGCCAAAGAAATCATTTCATCATTATCATCAACACTGCGTTCTATTTTAATTGACGAGGAATAGCTTATGTCTGGTACTGCCTGCAGCAAGATTTTCTTCGAAACCGATGTATTAATCTGACTTAATTCTTACTGGATGTTACATAGCAGACGTTAGTTATCAATTCAAGTTCATATTCCTCATATAATGTTTTCTTTCATGCTCAACTAACATTTGTAACTAGTAAAATATTCGTGTTTATGATGTTTAATTAGTAACAATTAACTCACTCATCCAGTACGACTTCTTGATAGGACATACTCATCATCATCATCAAGTGCCGTGCAGTGGCATTTCCTTATGGTTCCGAAATGCTTTGGCGATCATATCTCTCCATGTACATCGATCTGCCATGTAATAGGACATACTACTTTAAGTTTAACTTACTTAACTTACAGGAAGACATCACATCTGTTATTTTTCGATCACTTTGAATTATCTTTTATGTAATGGGACAGCCGTTACAATAACCTCAATCACATATTACGACATTCATTACAGACCACTGAGTGTTACACGTTTTACTACCTGTTATGTCAATTAACAAGCCACTCTTTTCATAGTAGTAAATGTCATATTATGTTTCTTTTTTTTTAAACTGTCTTTTCCTTATGTCAAGGGCATATATATCGCGGGGTGGGGGCAGATTGGAACTTCAAAATCCCCCCTCCCCCTTACGGAATTATAACATGATATTAGTACTAGAAATCGATAATATGTGAAATTGGATAATGTGTGAAACTGAATAATATGTGAGACCACTGTAAAACGGATAATATTTGATACTGACCCATCAGTGACCAATCGTCAATGACTGACCCATCAGTGACCTATCGTCAATGACTGATCCATCAGTGACCTATCGTCAATGACTGACCCATCAGTGACCTATCGTCAATGACTGACCCATCAGTGTAGATTATTACATCATTTTCTGCAATGCTTACGTCAATAAGCACTTGATTTCTGTATCTACCGCCACCGGATTTGTGTCCCTGCAACTTCAGCCGTGCTGCAACTTCCGCCGTGCTGCAACTTCAGCCGTGCTGCAACTTCTGCCGTGCTGCAACTTCCGCCGTGCTGCAACTTCTGCCGTGCTGCAACTTCTGCCGTGCTGCAACTTCTGCCGAGTGTAATAACAACGAAGACGGTATTGAATGCTTTATCAATGTCGTATATACAACCTTGTATAACACATTCTGTGATGTGCTACTGAAAACATAGTTGTGTTGTTTCTAGTGACACAGTGACCTCTGATAACATTTTCATATGCCCCCTTTCCTCATCATAGACATACAAACACAGTAAAACTATCCACTATAACGCTTCTCCTTCGCCGTCCCACTTTTTCATGTTCTCTTGCTGTATAATACACACTGAACAATTTATCATTGGAGTGTGGTCGTTTCAAGTCCCTCGTCAATTATATAGTCATGTGGAGTCATCATTTAAAAGTTATACTATGAGTTTCTCCGCGATTTTCATTGTTTATTTTATGTATACTTTGTGCGACAGCCAATGAAAATCAATGGGAAAAGTCGGATAGCATTACTTTAGAAGATGATTTATGCATCAAGCATTATTTGGACCAGGTCCGTTCAGATGGCACCCAATCACCTCGCACCTTGAGTCTATTTGTCTTCCATCTTCGATCACTCATTTACTTTAGAAGGTTGATTAAACTGATCGGACTGTATTTCGGATGGAGTCTATTGTGTAGGCCTATATATTATTTACCCATGCACCAGACGCAGGGTTGCCATAATAGTTTATCTATGTATTGTCTTTTCTCTACATTTACCGAAAGAAGTCGCAGGATTGAATAGCGATCTGTTTTCGTGGTATGTCACGTTTTGGCAGCTTGATTTGCAGTAATATTTAGACGTCTCAAAATGGTGGTAACTCGTTCAATCCACCTTCTTCTTGGTCTTCCTCTGTATCTTGTTGTTTCCATTTTCATGTTGTATGCTTTTACTGCTGACCAATAAGAGTTCATTCTCATTAAGTCACCGAACCATTACAGTCTCTGTTTTTCAATATATTTTACCACAGACGTTGTTCCACCAGTTCTTGTAATCTCTTCATTCCTCACATCATGTCTTCTTGTTATGTTTGCTGATGTTCCTAGACAACTCATTTTACACGTAGTAAGCTTTCTCTTGCTCGTTCTTCTCTTGTTCTCTGTTCATTATTGATAATTTTATCGAAGAAATGGAGACAAATCATGCAGTGACAATAATTTCTGTCATATGTAACAGGTTGACAGCCTAACGCCCATCTTTCCTTATTCGCCTCCTACGACATGAATGGAAAGAAGACAGTAACCTTATTATTTGCACCCTGAAATAGAAGTCCAATCCCCTATTGCAGCATGATATAATTTCTGGAGATGCATATAAATGAACATGGTTATGTTATAAAGCAAAATAAACAATAACACAGTTATTTTATAAAGCAAAGTGAACTATATCACAGTTATTTTTATAAACTAAAGTGAACTATAGCGCAGTTATTTTATAAAGTAAAATGAACAATAGCGCAGTTATTTTATAAAGTAAAATGAACAATAGCGCAGTTATTTTATAAAGTAAAATGAGCAATAGCGCAGTTATTTTATAAAGTAAAATGAGCAATAGCGCAGTTATTTTATAAAGCAAAATGAACAATAGCGCAGTTATTTTATAAAGCAAAATGAACAATAGCGCAGTTATTTTATAAAGTAAAATGAGCAATAGCGCAGTTATTTTATAAAGCAAAATGAACAATAGCGCAGTTATTTTATAAAGCAAAATGAACAATAGCGCAGTCATTTTATAAAGCAAAATGAACAATAGCGCAGTTGGTGTTATTTTTGTTGTTGTAAACTCGGTTTGTGTCTCGTGCTATAGGTACATGATAATGCTAAAATCTCATTTATCTTCTTCCTTTCTTGTTCATATATTAATTCGTCATTTTAAAACATCATCAGTAATATATCTTAAAACCATATCCTTTGATCGTGCTCTGATGTCAGCAATTTATCTTTTTACTATCTATTATATCCAGGGCGAGGTCACCTCGATCTCGCCTGCATTTTATTTCTTCGCTCCAACTGTCACCTTATTCATTGTGTGTACATTTTCCCTGGCTACTCACGTGATCCTTGACGTAAATGTGTATACATGTTATATTCCCTTAGTATCGAGCACACATATATCACTTCCAACTTGCTACACTGTATCATCTACTAGATATCAGGTTAGTGTATGTCGCATACAATGTGTTGTTTAATTTTTAAACTGGATACTCGCTAAATTAACTAAAACACAATTTAGTTCAATTTTTCGTGTTTTCATGATTAAGACTTCTCGGCCGAAACTTCGTAATGTGCTTTAATATTCCAATTAACTCTTTATATCCGGTTTATATTTAATGTTCTGCAGTAGTATATTTAGAGAGTAAGTTAGTTATTCGTCGGAACATAGAAACCACAAGACCAATAGTACTGTAAAGAAGTTCACATAAAAATAATTGTTTAACAACCAACTCTAAGCACATCATCCAATATTCCGTAGCATAACATTGTACCTAACAAGAGCGACCGGTATAACTGCCTTGATTGAGAGCGCCAAAAGAAGTAACATGGACACCGCAACCGGAACAAAAATAAGCCTACCAAGTTTACAGCATCAATTCAAGCGGAAATCGTGCATGCCTGGAAACCGGATAATGACATTCCAATGCAGATAAACTCATAAATCCGTGATCTGATCTGTGACAATTATGTAGATAGAGACATTATCTACACTGATGTCTCAGTGGTTCAGCACGTGCGCAGTTCATGAGCATTCACAGCTCAATGCAAAGGAAGTGTATTATGGGAGAAAGGGGTGCCTTCTGTGCAACCACACGTACTATGACAATTGGAAGGGGGGGGAGGGTGACCAGGGTAGTGCTATGAGTGGTGAATCAGAGTGCTACATGTGTCTGTTTTCTATGTGATTCTGTTTTCTGACTCAATGATTAGAAAGATTCAGTCGGGCTATCTACAAGTAGGCTTAGAAATATCTACACCGTCAGTGGCTAATGTCGATGGAGAATTTTGTGCCGAAAAGAGTTACCTTAATTTTTGTGCATGAACGCACCAGTGCTTAGGAAATGAAAAGGCAGACAAACTGCTAGCGTGGCCACAGTAACTACTTGTAGTTCAATGGGCCATGCTAATATTTTGAATGCAATCGCAAACACGAAGTTAGGTCAGTTGGCAGGTCAGTCAGTTCCTCTTTTGCCAAGTTTGGCAGATAGGACAGATGTCATAGTTCTCCATGCCTGTCCATCAGTTACCAAGGATTGCAGGTCTTGTACATTTATGCCTGTTGATTTTAGTTCACTCATAAAAGTTCTTCTGGGCGTTGTTTTTGGTCTTCCCTGTTTTCTGTTCCCGTCTGGTGTCCACATGAAGGTTTGTCGTGGAATTATATCGTCCTTCATTCTAAGTATGTGACCAATGTATGTCCAGCGACGTTTTCTGATGATGTTCGTCACGTATTCTTGTTTTGTCTCCTCTCTTAGTATGTCGTTTGATTTGAAGTCTTTCCAATTAGTATGTGTGATTTTTCTGAGGCATCTATTCTCGAAGGCAACTAACTTCTTATCCATTATTGCGGTAGATTTCCAACTTTCTCCAGACTCCAGATTTATTCTCCAGACTCCATATGTCAATGATCACACTTGCATTGAAAAGTCGCACTTTGATGTGTTTACTTGCGATCTTCGATCTCCAGGTGTTTAAGAGTTTGTTAAAGGCGTTGGAGGTGAGAGCGATTCGAGCCTTGATTTCTGAGTTGATATCCCCGTCTGCTGTTATCTTGCTTCCCAAATATACAAAATTTGAAGCGTTGTCTAGTATATTATCATCTATTTTAATTGATTCTGTCAGTTGACAGGGAGTAGATACAATCAAAGAGTTAGGTCAATTGGCAGGATATAGATACAACCAAGCAGTTAGGTCAGTTGGCAGGGTGTAGATACAATCAAAATGTTATATCAATTGAAAGGTGTAGATACAATCAAAGAGTTATATCCGTTGGTAGGGTAAAGATATAATTTCCTTAAAAGGGTGGTGTCGAAAGGGGGGGGGGGAAGAGGTTCTTTACCTAAAATATAATTTCTTTGTTGTCGCTGGATTTTTTTATATTTACATTTTGATGGGAAAAATCATTAGGGTGGGAGCGGTTTTTTTGGTTGCTTTCTAGTATTACATGTCGTGTTCTGACTACTTGGAGGGGATGAGTTCGTGGATATATACAGGCTTCTCAGTTGGAGAATGCATCTTGAATGTATTTTTTTGAGTCTATGGTCAGAATACAGAATCTGGGATTGATGAGTAAAGTATCAGCACCTAGAATTGACGCGATGTGGTGCTAGATAAAAAACCTGACCTGATGAGCAAAACCAATGTGATTCTTGGATTCAGCACAAGAAAATTATTCCAAATCTGTAAAGAAAAAAACAAAAAAAACTAAGACAGCAAATTTGCTGTTGCCCAGTGTTATTTTCAGTTATCCTCATGCTTCCTACTTGAACTTACTTTAATAAACAAAATAATATGTTATTCCATTATTATTGTGTCGGTCCGGATAAATTTGTCAAATTAGGATTCCACTATTCGACTGTGACCATCAACAATATAAGATATGTAATGTATGCCAAATTGGGAATCATTCTTCTAACATGGTAGATTTTATTTTTTTCCGTGATTTTCATTGGCCATCTACACAAAGTATACACAAAATGTGACCAATAGAGATAGAAATCACTGGAAAAGTCAAAGGCTAGAATGATGACTCCCAATGTGCTGGCATGTTTTTTTGTATAATTGAGGAAAGGCACGATCTCACACTAAGCAAACACAACAGAAGTACATTTAGTTTATGTAAGGTGATTGGAGCTACGGAGCTAGAGCTTGTCCTGAGCACAAAAATACTGTCATGTATCAAGAGAGCCATGCTATATCTATATTTAATCAATCAACCAAGCGCCATGTCGAGTGGCGTAGGTGATCATGTTTCTCCCCAACTCTCTGTCTCTTTTGTTGTTATCAAGCTCAGTTGGTGACATTCTCTTGTGTCAGTGACAACCCATCCTGCATTGAGAGTACTCAATTTCATCAGGAATTATAATCTTTTTAAAATTTCGTAATCACCCATTCAAACGAATATTTCAGAAACTGTTTGATTTCGGAGAACTTGAAAAAATCCAACTTTTGATGCTAAACCAACGCTAAAAAATGATTTTATATTTCTAAAAATGTTAGTAGTTGAACAAGTTTCTCTATAATTTATACACATATGTACCCAATTTATACACATATGTACCCAATTTATACACATATGTACCCAATTTATACACATATGTACCCAATTTATACACATATGTACCCAATTTATACACATATGTACCCAATTTATACACATATGTACCCAATTTATACACATATGTACCCAATTTATACACATATGTACCCAATTTATACACATATGTACCCAATTTATACACATATGTAACCTTCTGTATTGGGTAGAATATAAGATGTTCTACAGTATTAATTCGAGTGTCAGTCAGTCAGTCAGTCAGTCAGTCAGTCAGTCAGTCAGTCAGTCAGTCAGTTCCTCTTTTGCCAAGTTTGGCACATAGGGCGAATGTCATAGTTCTCCATGCCTGTCGGTCAGTTGCCAAGGATTGCATGCTGTGTGCATTTATGCCTGTTGATTTTAATTCATTCATAAATGTTCTTCTGAGCGTTGTGTTTGGTCTTCCCTGTTTTCTTTACCCGTCTGGTGTCCACATGAAGACTTGTGGAATTCTGTCTTCCTTCATTCTAAGTATGTGTATGTCCAGCGGCATTTTCTGATGCTGTTCGTCACATATTCTTGTATTGTCTCCTCTCTTAGTATGTCGTTTGATTTGTCTTTCAATTAGTGTTTGTAATTTTTCTCAGACATCTATTCTCGAAGGCAACTAGCATTCGAGTGTACCCAAAGCAAATTGCGGTCTAAATAATCGGAAACACATTTGTATCGGTGACGCTGCTTTTATATTATTTGTGATTTTCATTTTCAGTTACGGAAAGTACAAATATATTGACCAATTGAAGACATGATACAAATTAAGAACGTCACCAATCACGAAGTTTCCCCTATCAACAGGCAGTATTGTCGTGTGATCTAAAAACATGGATTTTTGTAATATCTAGAATTTAATCCCACTTATTTGCAACGGAACAAACCTTCAAAGAATTTCACCGACATGCATAATACAGAGCAGGTACTTTTATCACCAAATGATAAAAGTATTAAAATGCGTCAGATAAAATATAATATTGAATGCGATAGATCTCTGCAATCAAACAGACAGTTTCTGAGATATTCGATTGAATGTCTGATTACTAATTTATAAACGGAATATAGAAACCATATTTATCAACGTACGTTAGCAGTCGTTTGCATTTCTTGCTAGAAGCAAATATAATGATACACACGAGGTCGTCATGGTCAAAAGACATGTAGTCTCTATTGGAAATCATCATTCTAAAGTACGTATTTACTTCAAATGCGCCACTTTAGAAGGATGATTTCCGATGAGCCAGCAAGACTGTATTAACTGACAAGAGACGCGCAAGACCTTGAAATTTGTTGGCACGTCTCGGCTTAAAAATAGCTACACATAAACTGGTAGCAAAAGCTGTACATTTTATCCGCTTCATTGACACACATTTCATTTGCCTTATCACTAACACATGTGCTACACGCGTGTTGATATTTACTACACAGATCACAAGGTCATTTTGTGTATTTTCTACATGTATATATATTTATATATACGCTGTGGCCTTTGTTTACCATTCTGCGTCAGGGGCGGAAGAGTTCCCTGGAGATGGCCTTCTTGTGCGCTGTTTGTAAGCTTGTTCCCGTAGCTTCTTTATTTCTGTGGTCCATCTTTTACATTGTCTGTCCATGACTTTATATCCGTTATGTCTATGTGTCATGGCCATCTGTGGCATGCTGTCTCTTGGTAGTCTGGAAACGTGTGAAAACCACTTGATCTGTTGTCTTTTTATGTGTTCCAGTACTCGTATTGTTTGTTATCTGTCTGATGTTGTCATTTATAATTATATCTCTTAATGACACTCCGAGTATTCTTCGTAGACATGTCATTTCTGCTGTCATTATTTTTCTTTTAGCTTTTGTTGTCACTGTCCAGGTTTAGCACTGGTAGCGCAGAGATGGGATAATAATAGTCTTGTATAATGCAACTTTAGTGTCTTTGTTTACATTTTTGTTCTTAAAAATACGTGTCATCTGTCCTAGGATCTGATATGTTTTGTTGAGATATTCTACATTTTACATTTTCCAAATGTGTAGTTATGAAAGAAAGCTCAAAGAAACCTCCCAACTGCACATAGGAAGTAAGAGCTAATCGCTCGCTATTCCTGGGTTTCGAGAAGAAGGAAAAAGATCAATATTCATTCAGCGCCGAATACGGTACAAAGGGCAGAAACAAGAGCTCTCCAATTTGAGCGATGTGATGTTACTCTGTGTAATTATTGCATGTTGTTTAGACCCATAGACATACCCTCTTTGATGGTTGTTCTGTGAAGTCTCTCTTGATCTTCCTCTTTTTCTTTTGCCATCTGGTATCCATTTTAATAAATGTGTAGTAATGATTACCGCTGTTAAGTAGGCCCCCTATACATTATATTATGTTTTGCTCTTGTGTTGTTGGCGCCCGAAGGGAGAACAAAGAAAATAAGCTGTGACATGCTTGTATGGCTGTAGATACGTCTTCTTTTAAGGGGGTGAGGGGTTAAAGATAATTTCCTCATTTTCATGGGCAATTCTTTGTTGTTTTTTTTGGTGAGATGTTTGTTATATTTTGTGTTTGTCAAAGAGATTTTCATCGTTGTAAACACACATCAGTCAAAACGAAGTGTCTGATAGCAAAACGTCTCACCACAGGAGACTCCATTTAAAACAGACTTGCTTCATGTATTGGAAACGCCAACCCAGTGCTGGTACTCGTGGAGGTATTGGATACGCCAACCCAGTGCTGGTACTCGTGGAGGTATTGGATATGCCAACCCAGTGCTGGTACTCGTGGATATGAGAAAAAAAAAGCTTTGAAACCGCTCATCATTGCAAAGGGAAACAATTTGATCAAATGTTCTGGATGGACACATATTGTTTAAACTCCCTGATCGAAGCAGTATTGAGTCACCGTTACCCGACACGGCTCATACAAAGAAAAATTTGCTTCAGTACCCAAGGGTACAGTGGGAAAGGATGTAGTCTTTCTTACACGAGATTTATTTACCGGCTAGAAGCTACTCGTTCGAGATAAGCATCGATCCACTTCTCTAAGTGATACACGAAATGGCTAGGAGATGAAACACATACCGAGCTTGGCAATGGATTAGAAGGCTATCACAGACGGATGAGTTGAGTTCGTTGGAAAAGTACAGGTTAAATCCCAGACTCCGGATGTGTTTTGCGACGCTGCATACAAAAGGGACATCTTCTATGAAGACGTAGCAACATACGCCTAATTCAACTGTCTCCGTTGCCAACACGGCTAATACAGAAGAAATTAGGTCTGAGACTAAGGAACACAGTGGGAAATGGGGATCACCCTTTCACACGGGGAATGATTTGCCAGCTGCGAAACTCCTCGTACAAAGAAAGATACACAGTTTGTTACCAAGAAAAATACAATCTCGTCTTGCAACATAGACCCTCTCCGATTAGAACGCTAATAGGCACGGTATTTAGTCAAAAGCTGAAGTCTCATAGGTATGAAAGCAAACTCGGAGAAACGTAATTATGTCATTGACTGACTATACATGATGCAAACAATTGGTTTTATTATTATGCCATTGACTATACATGATGCCCACAATTGTATATTTCTACCACATTTACAGATAGCAGTAGTTTTACAGTGAAATCCATATATACATATGTCAAGAGTTGAGAGGCGAGTGGGTACCATCTGAGCGGTTCTGGTTCATATCCCGTTTTCTTCATAATATTTTTTTTCCCTATGTAACCAAGTGGGTCCGAACCATCGAAATGTCAGACTTATTTTTTTATATGTCATAACTGAGAAATTTAGTTTTTACGAAACGTTATTCTGAAATCTCTAGTGATAAAAGCCACGTTTTCTAGCCCAGTGGTTCTCATTTTATTTTACAGTGGCCCACTTTTGGAACACTTTTTCTTCCGTGTCCCTCAACGATGCCTAAAACTTTGACTGTTTTAAAGTTGATCAATATACGGTAAATCCCTTGCCTTGTTATTTTTATTTGATCAATACAGACCCCCATAGCTTATTTTTAAAGTTGATCTATAGACCCTATAGACCCCATACCTTGTTATTTTTAAAGTTGATCAATATAGACCCCATGCCGTGTTATTTTTAAAGTTGATAAATATAGACCCCATGCCTTGTTATTTTTAAAGTTTATCAATATAAACCCCTTACGTTGTTATTTTTAAAGTCGATTAATAATAGACCTCATGCCTTGCTATTTTTAAAGCTGATAAATATAGATCCCATACCTTGTTATTTCCCTTTAAAATAGTTACCTTCTAGTGGCCCCTCCTAGACGGGTCTATGTCTCCTCCCAAATTTCAAAATGTTCTCCTCCCCTCCCTCCCCTTTTTTAAGTTCCCCATGGGAACTATTTGGTCGACATTGAGGACATCCATTTTAACTGATTTAACTAGCTTGTCTTGTAGGCCTATAGGTCTAAATATTATTTAGAATTAACTCCTATTCCTAATTAAGAAGAACATCCTATGAAATATATCTTTTTCAATTGAGATGAGATAGAGAGTTCTTAGATGCTATGCAGAACCAATTGTAATGTAGTGAATCTTGCACAATCAAAATAATATTGAAAAAGATAGGGCCTATAGGCCTATAGAAGCAATAGAAATGTAGTTTTATAGAAGAACATTTTGTTTAGAACATTATGAAGAGATAAATAGCTTAATGAAAATATCTTGAAAAAAGTTAATTCAAACAGAGAGCTGCTTACTCGCATCAGAAAAGAGACTGTCCACATTTTTTTGACATATCGTGAGAAGAGGGAAAACGAAACACGTTGTAACAACATGCAAGATGAAGAACAAGAGGGGTAGGGGGAGATGATAAAAGATGCTTGATAACCTAGCGTTGTGGCATGGGAGAACATAGTATCGGAAATAATTGATAGCACGTGCGATAGAAGGCTGTAGAAACTAGTGAAAAGACATGATAATGAATGCTATATTGCATAGACTATAAGCAAGGCTGTAGGTATGTCTTCAGCAAACAAGTGACATACCAACCTAAAAAAAAGGTATTTTCATGAAAATTTTGGTGACCATTGTTTTGGAAATTCATCAAGGAGGGGTTTACCTATTATTTAGTTTGTTTCTAAGTAATAAATGTAGGTTTTTGATTTCCTAGAATCAAATTGGTATCACATTGAATGCATCAACACACAGAGCGTGACAGAATTACAGATATAGACATGTTTCAAGTGAACGAAAGAAGAAAAAAAAAACACAGAGTCCTCCAGAAATTTCCATCTTCAGTTAGCGAACGAGTGAGGAAAAATCTTGTTCTGTCCAGTCCTTGATGTTGTCTGTACATACTTTTATTTGGCCATCCTCTGCTTCTTCCACTTTTGATGGTTTCTGCACTATTGTTTTTGACAACGAATCAAGTTGACATGCATGTCTAAAACATTAAAGTTTTTGTCATTTCCCTTTTGAAAGCAATGGTAATTGTTGACTTGTATATATCACTATTTTATTTCTTACTTAACATATTTGTCTTATGCTCCCTATAGAAGATTCTATGCACATTCTCAAGTATTTGTATGTACATTGTTTTACTTCTGTTTTTGCAGCTGCTCTGGGCCAATAATTCCATTGGCTGCTAGTGGCAGTAGTGGGGAAGAGGACTCTGCGAAAATGGAAACAGACAAAGAGAAGATGCAGGCACTGCTGGATACATTCTCAACCACAATTGACCCGAGCAACATTGGCAGTAGCTTCTTAGAGAGTCTACCCAACAGCCGCATACACAGCAGCAGTGATGTCCACAGCTGTCCAGGCAGCAGAAATAATATCAGCAGCTTCCAGATCAACCCTTGCATGGCCAGTCCACATGTATTTGTGCCAAAGTGAGGGAGTTGTACACATTCTAAGCATATCAGTGTTGCCATCTATCTAGAATATCAGTGTTGCCATCTATCTGTGCTCAAGTCAGGAAAAACCATTGAACTCATATTAACTTTCTCACAAATAGCATATGAAGGGCTGTAGATATGTCTTCAGTAGGAGTGGAGTTTTACCATTAATAAAAAGGGCCACTCAACCATTTTCATATGCAACTCCATCATGTTCATGAAAATTTTGAATACCTTATGTTCTTTGGAAAATCTGTCTATTGTCTGTCCCCAGGTGAAAAATGGTTGATATGTATTCACACTTACGGTAGCATACGGATAGGAGCTTTACGTTGTTGTTCTAATGCCAGATGTGTTGCCTTGGTTGCATTAAGTCCATGTTTTCAAGACTATTTTGATTTTTTTCTGTCCACCATTTTTTGGGTCTAGCTTTTGCCTTAGGCCCTATACCTAGATATTCTTTTATTATATGCTCTTATTGGTATTTGGTTTGGATTCATTCTCATAGGTGATCAAACTATTTTACTTGCTGTTTGTCAATACATAATATTATACCACCTCGTTTCCTAATATCTTCATTTCTTATATTATCTAGTTTAGTAACCATTGCAGTTTTTCTCAGAAACTTCATTTCACGTAACAATTTTCCTCTGCTGTGAGATTGTTTGTTAAAGACCATCAGAAAATTAGTTAATAGAATTTTACCCATTATTTGCTCCAATTTGAAGTACTAGAATTGGGGGGGGGGGGGGGGGGAAGAGGGAGAATAGAGAGACAGGAATGGGGATTTAGGATCTTCCTCCCCCCCCCCCCCCCAATTTATGGACTTGAGCTTATGTCTAAGCTTTTAAGCCAGTGTATTTCTCAAACCTTTGCATAAATCAAGGACAGTCAAAATATGGTCCATAGTTAGTTAGTTAGTTAGTCGTCGGATCATCATCACTGCAAACTGATCACGTCCATAGTTGCTCCAATCTCTGCTTGAGTGTATCCGCCATTACACTTCTGCTGACAGTACCGGTACTATGCCAGTTGACCATCATTCTTCTTCGCCTTCCAAAATGTTCACTTCTAGCAACACTGCATTTCAAACCCTGATCGTTAATCCTGGTTATTGAAAATGAATCATCATCCACACTAGTCTCACTCTCGTATGCTATATCTCTTAAGGAGCTCAAAACGTCAGCTCGATCTATTGCCCCATCGCCCTGTGCCACAATCGCGCATGATGCCAGTTGATCTGCTCTTTCATTTCCTCAAACAATGGTCCATGTCAACTCCAAACCCGCCTAGCCAATTTAACTGGCTCACCAGATTGATTTAGATTTAGACCTACAATATACCTTTGCCCCAGAGCTCACAAAATATATAATCATAAGCTATCACATGCTATCACAAGCTATCACATGCAAAAAGTAAATTATGATGCTGAATAGCGATGAAGAGAAAATGATTGTATAAAATGTCATGTAATTGCAACATGTGCTCAAAATGAACAAAATAGGGACTTGTGGAGAGAGTGTCTTTCACCACTTTTTGTGATTGATGTGAAAAGTGATTACAGCAAAAGTTTTAACTTTAATTATGTGATTTCAGTTTCCTGGATGATGAATAGGTTATCCACAGGATTATATTGATCAGAATAAAAGGCCTATTCATGAGAGACATGATAGTATTGAAAGGTTGATTCAGGAAATTAAGATGCCCAGAAAGAGATGAAGAGGAAGGCCAAGAAGATAGTGGACCAGTGACATCAAAGAACGTATAAGCATGTCTCTGAATATTGCACACATGCTTGCGTTTAGAGTATCCACGGTGAAGACAATGTTCTGGAAAGAATATTTCACTTGATATATATATATATATCAATAATTATATAATATTATATAAATAGTAATGGATCAGTCTTACATTGGCCATGTTCTCAGAATGAATAGCCTAAGAATTCCCCAGCAGTCACTATATTGGGTGCCACCTGGAGTAAGAAGAAGAGGGAGACCTAGAGAAACTCTATGAAGAACCATTAATAGAGAATGCATGTCAACTAACCTAAACAACACGCAAGAATTGAAATACCTGGCAACACAAAGACAGAAATGGAAAGCTATGGTTTCTGCCCTATGCGCCACCTATGGCCCTGGAGGAACATAACATAACAATGGATCAGTGCAGAATGTCATGAAAAATGGAGGATTAGGCATATACATAAAGTACCCAAATAATGATAGTTACAATCAAAGTTCCAGTAGAAAAGATCTGTCCCAATTATAACAGATAGGCAGACAATCCAGGCAGTAACAGAAAAACATTTGAATGATAATCTTGGCTTACAGCCTGCAGTATTCCTGACAGATGCAAGATCATCACTCCAAGTGCATCAGTCTAGAAAACTGCCAGACCTGCAAATTTCATCCTCATATTGGATATAGTTGTTCCTATGCTCTGCTTTGTTCAACAGTGACTCTTCTATGAGCTCTATCTATAAAACTCCAGCTAGTATAATTCTCACCACATTGCACAGATCTGTCAGTAAACACAGTGATATCATCATCACCAGAGTTATCAGTTGATCGATTGAAACTGGCTCTTCAATATTGATTTTACTAATTTACTTCAACTTATAATGAAATCTGTTGGCAGAAATGCTAATTTTTATAATGATTTTATTAGTTTACTTCAACTTATAATGAAATCTGTTTACAGAAATGCTAATTTTTATAATGATTTTACTAATTTACTTCAACTTATAATGAAATCTGTTGGCAGAAATGCTAATTTTTATAATGATTTTATTAGTTTACTTCAACTTATAATGGAATCTCTGTTTTGCAGAAATACTAATTTTGGCAGCAACAGAAGCTGTGTTACCACTTCAAGTCTCACACCACAACCTATTAAAAAATTCAAATCTCCTGACTCTGATACTAGCACAGACCTTCTTAATATTTGTAGAATATGCCAACTTCCAGGAGATCTGGATGACCATCTCTTCTCTCCGTGCAGATGCTCGGGCAGTCTTCAATTTGTGCATTACAATTGTTTATTGGTAAGATGCAGGTCTCTCATTTAATATAATGATACTAACTATATAGTTCTATTAACTAACCATATAGTTCTATTAACTAACCATATAGTTCTATTAACTAACTATATAGTTCTATTAACTAACTATATAGTTCTATTAACTAACCATATAGTTAAATTAACTAACCATATAGTTCTATTAACTAACCATATAGTTCTATTAACTAACCATATAGTTCTATTAACAAACTATATAGTTCTATTAACTAACCATATACCTCTATTAACTAACCATATAGCTCTATTAACTAACCATATAGCTCTATTAACTAACCATATAGCTCTATTAACTAACTATATAGTTCTATTAACTAACTATATAGTTCTATTAACTAACCATATAGTTAAATTAACTAACCATATAGTTCTATTAACTAACCATATAGTTCTATTAACTAACCATATAGTTCTATTAACTAACTATATAGTTCTATTAACTAACCATATACCTCTATTAACTAACCATATAGCTCTATTAACTAACCATATAGCTCTATTAACTAACCATATAGCTCTATTAACTAACCATATAGCTCTATTAACTAACCATATAGCTCTATTAACTAACCATATAGCTCTATTAACTAACTATATAGTTCTATTAACTAACCATATAGTTAAATTAACTAACCATATAGTTCTATTAACTAACCATATAGTTCTATTAACTAACCATATATTTCTATTAACTAACTATATAGTTCTATTAACTAACCATATACCTCTATTAACTAACCATATAGCTCTATTAACTAACCATATAGCTCTATTAACTAACCATATAGCTCTATTAACTAACCATATAGCTCTATTAACTAACCATATAGCTCTATTAACTAACCATATAGCTCTATTAACTAACCATATAGCTCTATTAACTAACCATATAGCTCTATTAACTAACCATATAGCTCTATTAACTAACCATATAGCTCTATTAACTAACCATATAGCACTATTTCTGAGTTATGACTGCAGATTATCATCAGCACACACCCAAAAAATGCACAGGTGCTCTGAAACCCAATCTCACTAAATCCATCAAAGTGTAGCATCCATTAGTTCCATCCATTAGTTCCATCCATTAGTTCCAGTTTGATACTGACTTATCAATCTCTTCATATATCTATTATATTTCTCATTATGAGCTGTTCTGATCTTTACTCCAATCTCATACAGTCTTGAGAGCGACCATGATTCTAATCTCTACTCCAATCTCATACAGTCTTGAGAGCGACCATGATTCTAATCTCTACTCCAATCTCATACAGTCTTGAGTGCGACCATGATTCATACTTTAGGAAATCTTCTGAGCAGAAAAGATCCCTCAGGGCATTAACTGTATCAGGTCCATTCATTGATGTACCTATTGATGTACCCAGGAGTGTCTTTTTATGTCCGAAATATTTCAGTTTTCTATGTAAAATTGTATTCACCAGCCATCCTTCCTCTATATTCAGCATACTCAAAACCTCACTGTTCCTTATCTTTTATGTCCAAGAAATTCTTAATATCTTTCTATAACACTTCAGTCCGAATGTCGATATTCTTTTTGCTGTTGTTCTATTTATAGTCCAATTCTCACAACCGTGTGCTGCAACTGGAAAAATGTATGAAGTGTAAGTGTATATTAATAGCTTTTCCATATATTTTTCATTTCTTTTAAATCCATTATGCTATCGCTAATCTTTTCCTAATTTCCATTGTACAATCACCTAAGCTGTTTATATTTGCACCCAGATAATCAAAATTATCAACATTGCTTTTCTGCCCATTGACCTAATATGATTGGGATACATTGCACACTCCATTAAATATTTTATATACAGGGGCAAAACATGGGACCTTTGATAGATAAGAAGAGGTGCCGAGTCCATTAGCTACCTTCACATTTTGATCAAAATTCCTTTAGACATACAGGGCCTGTATATAAATATACATCTCTTTGTGCATTCTTTCTTCTTGTACATTGTGCTTCTAAAACGTAGGGTGTAGTCTCCAAGTGATGCCAGGTGAACCAAGAAAACATATGTCTAAAACTTTCATGTGTTATTGAAATCTAGAAGCAGCCATGATGGCTCAAATATCACCTACCTTGATTTTTCTTGGTGTCCTAGCAGTTCAGTCTACACATGGTTTACCTATTTTGCCCACTCTTTCTTTACATTGTCCGGTTCTGTGGTGCCGTGGTACAGAGCGAGTCTGTGATGACTAAGGTACTAGGTTCAAATGCCACCGCAGGCAAATATTCATTCAAAATTTCTGAAAACAATGGTAAACTACAGAACATATTTATACTGCTTAGAAAATAGCTACAACTAAAAAATTCTGGGTTGATAGCTTCATCCTGATTATTATATGCCACCAGTTTGTTTTTCTTCACATTATATTTCCTCTAAACTTGTTAAGTTATTCTTATGCTATACTTATCTGGTTTAAACAGATTTGTATTCTTCTTTTTTAGAAGTGGATTGAAGTCTCAACCAGAAAGACCAAAAAAATACCGAAGTGTGAACTGTGTCACTATTTGTATGTCCGCCACAAGAGGTTCAAAGTAAGCATCTAGTGTTACACCGCAGCATTGATTTTACATGTGTATTTGTGTTTTTGCTTCTATGTGTGTGTATTAGTGTGTAGATTACTTGCTGTCCATCACAAGCAATGATGACAACAGTTTCAGACTTGTGTTGTTGCATCTCTCTGGTTTGCGCGGAGATGACTGAAAAGTCCAACCCTGGCATAGAATCCCCTGTCCCTGTGTAGATGTAGGCCCTATGTATGTACTGACCCTGTGGCAGAGTGATACAGAGTTCGCTTTGGACCATCATGGTACCAGGTTCAATTCTTGCTATAGGCAGTTGCGCATCAGGACCTTACAGAAAACAATGGCAGCCTGCTTAATGTAAATATTTCCTAGAGAATTTATACAGCCAAAAAGTACTGGATTGATTGACAGAGTTGTAGATATGTTTCTAGTAAGGAAGGGTGTTGTGCCTCAAACAAATGTAATTCACTAGTTCCTCTTTGTAATGGTAAATGTGATGAACTATTTGTTAAAAAACGTTAAAGTGGGGTGAGGGGTTAACAATCCTTTGGCAACATCCCTAACACTAAAAGTCCTGTTCTTATTTGATACTTGATACGGGGGGTGGGGGGGAGGAGGGGAGAGGTTGAATACACCCCATCCCCTCTCTGCTTATGCTTATCTACTAGCATGTTGATCAAAAATCCTGGATAAAATATCCTGCCGAAGACGGATGGTGGTATGCTGTCTGATGGTAGTCTGCTGATGTGCAAGCCATTTGATCTGTTGTCTCTTAATATATTCCAAGATGTGGGTGGTACTGGTTCTTTGTCTAATGTCCTCATTCCTTACACTGTCGCTTAGTGATATTTCTAGGATTCTGTGTAAACATGCCATTTCAGCTATCACAAGTTTACGTTTGTCTTGTGCAGTCATTGTCCATGTTTGGCATTGGTAAAACAGTGTTGGCATAATAATCGTTTTGAATAGTGTTATTTTGTTGTTTAAATCTACATGTTGTTTATGAAGATTGGTGTCATTTGCCCTAGGGCTTGGTATGCTTTACTACAATCACAGATAACACATGATATCTGAAAAAGTTGCATTCACCATTCTTCAGTTGTGGTTGTGCCAAGCATGGCTAGGAAATACCTCCCTCTTTCTCCCCAAGACAAATAGCTAATATCCATTGTTTTCTTGAACATTTCCCTACTTCAGCATTTTATCAAGCATAATTTCAGAAACAATTTAATTAGATAGAGAAGTGTAGTACAACATATTTTAGAGAACAATATTTTACCTCTTTGTTGACTAGTTGATAGTGAGCTTGCTTATTATCACTGGGTTACAGTGTGTTTTGTTGACTAGTTGATAGTGAACTTGCTTATTATCACTGGGTTACAGTGTGTTTTGTTGAATAGTTGATAGTAAGGTTGCTTATTATCACTGGGTTACAGTGTGTTATGTTCGAAACTATGACCTGACACAGAACTCTGGGTCGTGATTTCTTGCTTGACACGCTCACTCCTCCAGTCAACCCAACTGTAAATGGGTATCTCACTCTTGAGTTAGGGAAGGTAAATACAACAAGGAAGGGAGCTGGCCATTCCAACTAATAGTTGCTGTGGCTTAACATAAAGAGTTGTCTTCATCGTTGAGTCAGGTTGGTACAATGGGACTTACCTTTATGGAGAGGAACGCTTCTGTCAACTATGGATATGAGTCCAATTTAGCTGTATCAAAGTATATGGCCATCAAAAGTAGTGTAGGTCACACTTCAGGTAACACAGTCATCATGATGCCTGAGAAGTGCTACATTAAAATTCTGGGGATCCCCCCAGGTATAGGAGTTTAGCGATTTGCTTTGCGCAGAAGAGATCACTGATTCGATTCTGTCACAACATCTTGAAGCGATAAATACTATATTAAGTAACTGTTACTGTTATAGCCTATACTAACTATCTTGGTTATAGCCTATACTAACTATCTTGGTTATAGCTTACACTAACTATCTTGGTTATAGCCTATACTGTTATAGCCTATACTAACTATCTTGGTTATAGCCTATAATGTTATAGCCTATACTGTTATAGCCTATACTGTTATAGCCTATACTGTTATAGCCTATACTAACTATCTTGGTTATAGTCTATACTGTTACAGCCTATACTAACTATCTTGGTTATAGTCTATACTGTTACAGCCTATACTAACTATCTTGGTTATAGCCTATACTGTTATAACCTATACTAACTATCTTGGTTATAGCCTATACTGTTACAGCCTATACTAACTATCTTGGTTATAGTCTATACTGTTATAGCCTATACTGTTATAGCCTATACTAACTATCTTGGTTATAGCCTATACTGTTACAGCCTATACTAACTATCTTGGTTATAGTCTATACTGTTATAGCCTATACTGTTATAGCCTATACTAACTATCTTGGTTATAGCCTATACTGTTATAGCCTATACTAACTATCTTGGTTATAGCCTATACTGTTATAGCCTATACTAACTATCTTGGTTATAGCCTATACTGTTATTGCCTATACTAACTATCTTGGTTATAGCCTATACTGTTATAGCCTATACTAACTATCTTGGTTATAGCCTATAATGTTATAGCCTATACTGTTATAGCCTATACTGTTATAGCCTATACTGTTATAGCCTATACTGTTATAGCCTATACTAACTATCTTGGTTATAGTCTATACTGTTACAGCCTATACTAACTATCTTGGTTATAGTCTATACTGTTATAGCCTATACTGTTATAGCCTATACTAACTATCTTGTTATAGCCTATACTGTTATAGCCTATACTAACTATCTTGGTTATAGCCTATACTGTTATAGCCTATACTTACTATGTTGGTTATAGTTTATGCTGTTATAGCCTATACTGTTATATTTTTTTTCAGAGATCCATGAGGATTATTGCGTGAAGCTACAGAGTTATATTTTATGAATGGTAGACCTGGACAGGGCTGTAGAAATGCTCTCCTCAAGCAGGAGGGTTTCCTTTAAAAAAAAGGGAGCAATCGTGTGTCAGATCCTCCTGTGAAAAATCATTAAGGTTTTTTTGTTTCTTTTGGTCAAATTCTAAGTACTAAATGTCATGTTCCAATTTGCTATAGAGGGAGGGGGGTTTGACTACCCCAATGCCACCCTCTTCATATCTACCGACCTGCTCCTGGAATGGAGCATGCTACTTTGTTGAGAGAGGCAGAGTACCTTTGGGAAAACCTGAATACAAATTAATGTTTTTTTAACAATTATATTACAATTATCTTTAAATATAAAAATTTCTTATTGATGTATATTTGGTAAATAATTATTAAATGACATTTATTCCCCAGATTCGCAATTGGCATCTGCCGCATGTTTCCAAGCGTGATAAATGCCTACACAGTATCTTTCTGATAACTTTAGTTGTAATGGTCGTCAGTGCTACAGCAACTGTTATGTGTTTCTTGTCTGATAATGGTCAGATATCACAAGCAAAGACCTACTTGACGGCAGAGGAAGTAATCACTCTTACTTGTGGTGTCATGTTTTTTGTTTCATTTTTCTTAGCAATGACAGTGGAGATCAAAGCTCGGCACACAGTTTATCGGTTATTTCTGAGGTTCATTGAGCAGAACATAGTGTGGCATATAGAACCATATGATAAAACTCTGGATCCAGACTCTCCAAAACCGTTCGAATGTGTTGTTCGACAATTGTAGTGCCAGTAGGAGTGTTTAAAAAATTACAATGGGGAACATACTTTTGGGTGTCTAAAATATTAGACCTATTTCTGGGTATATTTAACCTGCTGATTCAGAAAAATACGGGTACACTTTTCCTATCATCCAGACATATTCAGATACATGCATACATACATATAACATGATGATAGTTGAGTTAAGACTAGCGCTAAAGTTTTTTTGCACTGGGAAGAATTCTGCTATTTATCAGCTACACTTTCTCTTCCTGATCCAACCATGTTCCAGTGGCAAGATAAATCAAGACGTCTGATGAAGTACCAGGATGCAGTGAATGACCAGTGTTCTTCGTATTTCACAAAACCGTTTGTGTTTCGCAATGCTCTACCGTCAAGTGTCTTTGAGCCCATTGAACATCAAATGTTTAATCCATGCTGTTTGCTTTATCCATGCTTTGCATGTTTGAGCAGACATACCCTGTATTTACTTTGGGGCAGGAGTTCCTTTGTTACCATCATCTGGTGTGACGGGCCTGTCAAAGTCAATACCTGAGTGTGGCCCTACAACATGCTGGCAAATATTGGGAGCACCAGGTAAGAGCTGAGTGCCAGTTGGGGGCCATACATGCATACATATATAAGAAAAACTAGTGGGGACCATAAATACAAACATATAAAGAAAAATCTAGTGGGGACCATACATACATACATACATACATACATACATACATACATACATACATACATACATACATATATAAGAAAAAACAAGTGGGGACCATACATACAACCATATATAAGAAAAAACTAGTGGGGACCACACATACAAACATATATAAGAAAAAAACTATTGGGGACCACACATACAAACATATATAAGAAAAAAACTAGTGGGGACCACACATACATACATATATAAGAAAAAAACTAGTGAGGACCACACATACAAACATATATAAGAAAAAAACTAGTGGGGACCATACATATATAAGAAAAAACTAGTGGGGACCATACATACATACATATATAAGAAAAAACTAGTGGTGACCACACATACATACATATATAAGAAAAAACTAGTGGTGACCACACATACATACATATATAAGAAAACACTAGTGGGGACCATACATACATACATATATAAGAAAAAACTAGTGGTGACCACACATACATACATACATATATAAGAAAAAACTAGTGGTGACCACACATACATACATATATAAGAAAACACTAGTGGGGACCATACATACATACATATATAAGAAAAAACTAGCACCCTTTTTAAAATTAGCAAGCCAAATATATCCTGAAATTTGTCAAAAAATCAAGACACAAAAATAATTTTTTGTTGACCTGTGTAATTACAATATCCATTTATAACTCACTTCAATTGTTCAGTTTCAGTGACAGAATATTTCAAGTGACAGTTTTAAAATGTGGCTTTATGCCTTATACTGTAAGAACAAGTTACCGTAGATACAATAATGTGTAAGAAATATCAGCAATATACATGTCATATTCTTTCAGAAAATATTGTCATACTTGCATGCTTCCCTGTTCGAGAGTGAAGGGAGGCTATTTCTAGATATTAGAAATAAAGGCAGCTTCGCTGTAGTATTTGCCATGATGTATACATGGTGGATGACTTTATTTTTTCTCCAAAGGATACACTTTAAGTTCCAACTGTGGTTTCAAACCAGAGTAAATCCAGATGGCAATGTACACCACATCAAATTGTGTAATCACATGATAGATATCAAATTTTGTAATAAAAGATAGATGTCACTCTGAAATGACAAAATAGATGTGACATTTGGTAAGGACAATATAGATGTCAAATTGTGTAATGACAATATAGATGTACAATTATGTAATGACAATATAGATGTCCAATTATGTAATCACAAGATAGATGTTCAATTGTATAATGACAATATAGAAGTCCAATTGTGTATTGACAATATAGATGTTCAATTGTGTATTGACAATATAGATGTTCAATTGTGTAATGACAAGATAGATGTTCAATTGTGTAATGACAATATAGATGTACAATTATGTAATCACAAGATAGATGTTCAATTGTATAATGACAATATAGATGTTCAATTGTGTAATGAATAATACATATGTCCAATTGTGTAATCACAAGATATGTGTAATCATAAAAAATAGATGTCCAATTATGCAATGAACAAGTTAGATATCCAATTTTTTAAATGACAAGATATATGTCCAACTGTGTAATGACTAGATAGATGTAATAACTAGATAGATGTAATGACTAGATAGATGTAATGACTAGATAGATGTAATGACTAGATAGATGTAATGACTAGATATGGGTTACATTTTTTGCCATTATTTAAAGGCAGTTTAATCTGCATTTGGATGACAGAGAGCTTGTTATTTTGCAACTTGAAAGGAAACACTTCAATGTTTTTTTTTCTTTCAAAGGAGAATATAAAGGTGATATTTTGTACCTGTAAGAATTGACCTAATTCATTTTTGTCAATCATCCCTTACTCAGATCTGAACTCAGGATTCTTCGATATAGTCTGTAGTCTATTTCAGGGTTCCAGCTTTGAAATATATTTTTTTTTCAAAATGATCTAAACATCCTGAAGATGGATATGTCAAGCCAAAAGTAGAGATAATGCAGTTACACTGTAAATTATACCACAACATGTTCTGTTCTCTGAACTACATACAGTTAACCAGTAGGAGCTGAATGGAAGACTATGGTGCATGCAGATTTTAAGAATAGTTGGTGGAAAGAATTTTTAGTGAGAAAGAATAGTGTACACAACATAAGACAGTTATCCTCTGTCTCCTGAATGATGAGTATCCATATGATGAGTATCCATATGATGAGTATCCATATGACATATAGATCAGAGTATGTACAGACAGAACAGCAGAAACTTCAGTGAAAAATGGAAGAGCGGAAATATATGAATATATATATTACAAATAATAATATTACTAAATAAATATATATAGTACCCAAATGATGATCGGGAAATGATCAAAGTACCAACATGGAAATTTGATCTTAAGCAAGATGCAGAAAACCAGGTAATCAAGGTAGCAAGTAAAAATCTGCTAAAATGTCAATCTTTTTTCTGACAGCCTGTAGTATTCCTGACAGATGTAATGTCAGCACTCAAGTACTCCAGTCAAGAAAACTACTGGTATGATATCTGCAAGTGGTACTGGCTGAACTAAGCAATCATCATGATGTAGCTGTGTAGTGGATACCTTCACATTGTGGAATACCTGGAAACAAGAAAGAAGATTGTCTGGATAAGGAGGGTGCTGCTGATGATCAACCAGATTTGCCCAATTGAGGCCAACTACTTGAAGTGGAGATGAGGCTTAGTTCAGCCAACAGAGGCTGGAAACTAAGATTGGTCAGACCATCCCTGAAATCAAGCATGACCACAGTCCTACCGAAACAAGCACTGGTGGTGAAGTCACGGATACCAGGCCAAGAAGTGCACTAGCTAACAAGGTATCACGTAGCACAACTAGATAACATCTTCACAACAGAATCACTTGCTGTGTAGATATGTTAATTTGCTAATGAGAAGAAGATTTGCCAATGACATACCATGTAATGTACAGATGTTCAAAGCAACTATAGAATCAACACCAACAAAAGATGAGTACCAAATTATGAGCAGACCAGAACAAGTTTTCTTGATGTGTCTAAGAACAAGACACAACCGACTCCATAGTCACATGTATACACAGTTCAAGATTGACAACACAGCCATGTGTACATGTGGACAGGCACCTCAGACAGCAGAACATATTGTTTGGGAATGCCCAGAATATGAAATTCTGATGCAAATACACTAGCTCAGAGAAACAACAGTGGAAGAAAACTCTATGGACCTCTGTATGAGTTACAAAACATAGTCAAATTTATAGAAGAAACAAAACGTCTGATATGAGCACATTCCAAGTGAATGAAAGAAGACAGTATACGTGAAAGCAGATGCACACAACTGACTGCAGAACCCAATGATCCATACCACCAAGTGTCACTTAAAGAACAAACCATCTTTAGACTATGATTTTGCAGCATCAGATGGAGAAGTTACATATACATATAGCTCAAAAAAGATAGTGATATAGATCTATACAACTGTGGACTAAGCCCAGAGACAGCAGAAGATATCTTTTATGAATGTGAATTTTACCAACAAGAGAAAGTAAAAATATGGCTTACAGAGACGGGACATTTTCTGAATCTCAGGTTCTCTATGAATGACTGTAAGAAATTTACAGTTTCTTAAAGCTATACTTTCTTGTAATTTGATAACTAACTGAAGAATTATGAAGAAGTGAATCATATTTCATTGAAGATATTGATGCTGTAACCTGATAACTTTCTAAAGAAGGATGATGTGAATCACATAATTCCTTGAAGCTTTTGGTGTTGTAAGATGATGACTGACTCTAGAAGGATGAAGAAGAAGAATCAATGACATAATTAAGACACTAAAGATTTCCATTTTCCACATTATTAAGGAACATTAGACAATATGATGTTAGGTCAGTTTTTTCATATCCAATGGCATACAGTGGATGATGCTGTCCTTATCAAGCCTGCCAACTTTACTTTCTCAGATCTGGTACCCATTATCGTTAGGCTGGGTCGACCTACGAGCTTATGGTGATTTAAAAATATTTCCAGTTGAACTGAAAATTGAACCTTGGACCACCAGAACAAGAAGACAGTTCACTTACACCCTTCCTTATTCACACATTTTATAACTTGAATGATATAACTTTCCCCAGTTACATAGTAAATGTTACAACTTTCCTTATTCACACATTTTATAACTTGAATGATATAACTTTCCTCAGTTACATAGTAAATGTTACAACTTTCCTTATTCACACATTTTATAACTTGAATGATATAACTTTCCCCAGTTACATAGTAAATGTTACACCCTTCCTTATTCACACATTTTATAACTTGAATGATATAACTTTCCCCAGTTACATAGTAAATGTTACAACCTTCCTAATGCACACATTCAATGATACAACCTTTCTTATTCACACATTGAATGTTACAATATTCTTTATTCACACATTTTACATATTGAATGATATCCCTATTCACAATTTAGAATAAATATATAACAAACTGTCAACTTCTGTTCTCCACGACATTTGTATATGTAGTCTTATAATTCATATATACCAGTAATTTTATTATCCTTTGTGGTATTTTGTTGATGTTATCACCAATGTGCCTTTCAATTATTTCATATGTAAATATGTATTATTTCATATATATAGGGCCTATTACTGATATATATATTTATTGAATATCTATTAAATAATATCGCAATGAATGATGTATAATTGATAATGATAGATAATTCCTTACTCTAGTAATGAAGTAGATGCTTTCTAGTTACATTTATGGAGTAAATACTTTCTTGTTACATTGATGGAGTTTATACATCTTTGCTATAACATTGCCCGAACTGTTAACTGAATGTTATATTGCTGAACATATAGATTATTTTGTTATTTCGCTGTTAATAACTTGTTCCTGTTAGTCTTGTTATCTGTACAGTTCTAGATGGATGAGAATGTTAAAAAAAAGCCTCACTAAGTTTAGAGGATTGACTTTGTTCTACTTGGATTACTCCATATGTACTTGATCTCTCTTAATGAAGTAACACTCTACTTGTCAACAGTGGAATTCATAGCATGCTAACTCCATAGCACAAGTAATAGTCCCCAGGGATCTTTAAAAAATACACTTTATAAACAAGGTGAAGTGAGCCAGAATCAAACTTGAGCACAAAGCATACAGCTTAACCACTACACTAAGGAGATGTTGTTTGAATGTTTCTGCACATATTTAGGACTATATCAATCTTTGAATCAGGAAGTGATCTCTGTGGTGTTGTGGTTAAAGCCTCAAACGTGTGGGTTCAATACTGGACCATTAGGCATATATTTTGTTTCCAAGTTCATCTATTCAGAGGTCACTGAATATTATCACCTGAAGGTATGGAGTCACATGCTCCTAGTATGTGATACTATTTGCAGGTTACATGCTGCTCTTTTGACATGGACAATATGCATATGTGGAAATCTGAACACAAGGATGTTGATCCTTTAAGCCCTTTTAAACCAAAACTCCCTACAAAGCTCATTCAGAAAATATGAATATCTTTGTCGTGTTCTTCTGAGATTATTTTCGAAGTTCTGTAGATGAACATGATAGAGTCTGGAGAATGGAATGCATTGTGTCATGGTTTACAGCTTTTCTTTGATAGCTGCATCGTTCCACCAGACACATTTGATATCAGCATGGCTTCTGGGTCACTTTGACCTGTATAGAATGGGAAAGCCAACTCCATGGCCTTCTTAGTCATCTCTTGTGACATATGTGGAAGGTAAACAGTGCTGCTATTCTTTGCTCCACTTTTGGGCTCTAGAACACTTGGGCCATATGAATATCATAATCTGAAACAAGATAATAATAATGATAATTTGTATATGTTGTGTTCAGATATGTTGCGCCCATTCCTTTAGTATCCACACTTACCGTGTCCAGATATATGGCATCCAGATGTGTGGTACCCAGATGTATGGTGCCCAGACATGTAACATCAGTCATGTGGTGTCTAGGCATGTGTTGTCCAGTCATGTTTTGTTCAGACATGTAGTGTCCAGACCAATAGTAAACATTTGAACCGATTCTGTCACTAACATGTATCTAGGAAATATGACAGAAGATTCATACAAACACAAAATACAGAGCTACTTGTAAGATAATACAGTGGAATTTTATTATAATGAATACATGTATAACAAATTTTCCTATATAACAACATGTTTCAAAATCCCTAAATAATTTCTTTCTTTATTTCATATATTGTGTATAGCAAATGTTTGTTATCACATACATATTTAATCGGTTTGGACCCAGTTTTTATAGCAGGATTCCTCTGTAGTGTAACAGAAACTAATAGTGTAACAGAAACTGTAACAGAAACTAATAGTGTAACAGAAACTGTAACAGAAACTAATAGTGTAACAGAAACTGTAACAGAAACTAATAGTGTAACAGAAACTGTAAGAGAAACTAATAGTGTAACAGAAACTGTAACAGAAACTAATAGTATAACAGAAACTGTAAGAGAAACTAATAGTATAACAGAAACTGTAACAGAAGCTGAGGATAGTCACACTCATCAGAAGTTTTTATCTCTTTAATCTGTTGTCATCAATATTCCCTCTTCTTGAGCAGGTGAGTATCCATTCACATAATTGGAAAGTTCAGATAATGAAATTTCGGAAATGTACCGCCTGCACACATAAAGAACAAGATAATGACCTTTTTTAGGTAGTAGAGTTCTTCACAGAATATTTACTGCTCAGACATACATCACAATCATACTCGTAAGATGCTTTTATATTTTTATTAGTCTGTTATGACATGTACCATAGTCACACTCATCAGAATTTTTTTTTAAATTTGTTATAGTTTTGTGGCAGGCACCACAGTCACACTCATAATTATTTTTATCATTTTAGTTTGTTATGACATGTACCACACACTCATCAGAAGTTTTTATATTCTTTAGTTTGTATTCACGTGTACCGCAATCACACTCATCAGAAGTTTTGTTCCTTTTTCTCACTGAATACCTACCAGTGCACACAACACTCATAGTTTTTAAATAATTGTTAGATTATAATTCTTTAGTAGTTTGTGACATCACTCTGCCAGTTCATATTCTATTAATAAAATGGCTGCCGTATCAATACCTTTGAATAATAAGGAAGCAACACAGCATCTGTCTCCCTAGAGATACAGACGCATAGAGTTTAAGAGAGGTGGTGTGCTAAGGTTAGAATTATATCTAACCTTACACCTTAACCCCCCCCCCCCCCCCCCCCCATAAATTCTAGGATCATCCATTCTCCTCCAATGTGCACGCATTCATGGCACTAAATTATGGCATAATCAGTTTTGTTCCTTTTAGATACAGATGTTTAGAATTTAGGAGCGGGATACCCCAACCCCCCTCCCTTCCTAAACTCTAAGGTCATCCCTTCTACTCCGATGCCCATTCCTGGCATTAAATTGTGACATAATTTAATTTCCATTAGCATTAGCCATTTCATTTTTTTCTAGTGACATTGTCTGATAATTGCATTATTTTATTGACGGCATGTCAACAGTGCGCACTATAACACACTGGGAATGAACATGTGCATAATATTCAAATTTTTATTCACACATTCCATAAACAGGTGAAATATGTGGCAGACAATGCATTCAGGAAAAGGACAGTTGTAGCATGTACCACACACTCATAAGAAGTTATCTATTTTTTTTTTTAGTCTGGTGAGACATGTACCACAGTCACACTCATCAAAAGTTTTTATCTTTTTTCAAGTTTGTTGTGACATGTACCTCAGAATACCTATCTGAAGTTACTATCTGTTTTAGTCTCTTGCCACATGTGTATCATACCCTAGGAGTGTGTGAGCCACATGTGTGTCATACCCTATTAGTATGTGAATGAATGCAGAAGAGGAAGATATTATTAGTGAAGCTTAATATCACAATATAAATAACTGCATTACTTATAACATTGTAGGACCTGGCAATCAGTAGTCTCTTGCTCATCAGCATTTCATATCCTTTATAATTTGCTTTAGGAGACTGAGCACCTATAGATCTGCCCAGTGTGCTAAAATGATTTTTTATTCAATCAAGAAACATATGTAATTTATATATCAAAATACTTGCTCAATTCTTGTAGAAATCTCTTTATTGCTTGAGTTATGTAGAAATTTATTGGTAGAAATCTATTTATTGCTTAATTCCTGTATAAATCATATTTATTGCATACATTTTGTAGTCTATATTTTGCTTCATTCTTGTAAAAATCTATTTATTGCTTATTTCATGTAGAAATCTATTGTTTTAATGTTGTATAAATTGCTTTATTGTTAATTCTTGTAGATATCTATGTATTGCTTAAATCTTGTAAAAATCTATTTATTGCTTAATTCTTGTATAAATATGTATTGCTTCAATTCTAGGAAAAGTCTGTTTTTTGCCTCAATTCTAGTAGAAATCTATTTAACACATAATTTGTAACACTGTCCACAACTGCTGTAGCTTTGTATAGCAACTATCAACTTCCAGAAGGATTATCCTGTAACTCTAGAATGAAATGGGGAGACTAAGAGGCTGGAAACTAAGATTGGTCAGGCCATCCCTGAAATCAAGCACGACCAAAGTCCTACCCACTTGTGGTTAATGTATAGGCCCTTATTCAAAATACACAAAGATTTTCAATTTGGTTCCCATTGATAACTTGGTGCAGACAATCTAGATCAAATAACTAAAACAAAAATTGATAGCATATTCTATAGAGGATCTAGCCATCAACTTAGTATTGTTTGGCTATAGGCCTAGTGATTTTTTAGGCAATATAAGTATGTTTAGTAGTTTGATATTGCTTTCTGAACAGTTCCTAATCAACTGATGATAATTGATGCACAATTTATTTAAATCCCATACCATGACCTTTACAGATACCGCTCCACCACATAACTGGATCACATAGCTACATGATAAATATTGTAGTGTTTATGTAAATCATTCAAAGAACTTTTCTGGCCCCAGGTAGACACAAATAAAGGAATGGTTTGTGGCTTCATCAAGAAGAAGACATGATCATAAACTGCGCTTTTTCTGATCCAAATAATTTCTATGATTCATTGCCACACAAAACACTGTGCAACAAAATCTGTTTACCACCCAACTCTTTTTATCCATCATGAGACCTATATTCTCCTATGGAAAGTCAGTTGGAACACTTTTTGGTTTTTAGTATGCATTGATAACAAGTGGTGTACTTTATGACAAATTAATATAAACAACAATAACAAAATGGGTTAACATTATTACATCGTGTAAAGTACCTTCAATGACATGACAAAAATATTAACATCCAAATAAATCACAAACTAAAAATGAAAACTATAAAATGCTACGTCTATTCTACATTAATAAAGAAACATAGATAATGAGCAAACAACTAGAAGATATAAACTTCTGAGATCTAGACATATAGAGCAATAGATAGAACTTCATGGAAATGGAGAAAAACAAACAGTTTCTGACAATATAAACAATAAACATCGCATATGAAAAAAAATATTAAAGGAAACAAAAATCAGGGAAATAAAATGTTTTAGACATTCTTCTTCAGCGTTCATTTTCAAACTCCCGCTGGATCTCCCTTATAGCAGGACTGTGACCCTACTAAATTTCCAGCAGGATGTAGTCCAGAGAATGGAAATGCGTCGTGTCGTGGTTTTTTGCGACAATGGCCCGACACATCCATCTTTGGCAGGATTTTGGACATAAAGATATCACACCTTATTGAAGACCTTAATTGAGGGTAGAGTTGAGGGGAAATGAGCAAGAGGTGGGCAGAGATACAAGTGGGAGAGAAACATCACATGAAGGACAGGATACAGTTTGCGGAGTGCACTGCCATAGCAAAAATTATAGGATATTGGTTTATTGCAACCAACCTATGATGTGGAGATGGCACTTGATAATGATGCATTTAAAACTGAATTTGAACTAAAATGTATGTGTGTTTATATTCATTTATCAAAGTAAACCCTGAATCATATAATTTACCGGTACTCACAATTCTGCCTCAAATTAAGATCACTTCACTGAAGATCAAGAGATGCTTATTAAATTAGACATAACTTCAAGGCATCTCAACATTTTCAGACAGCGAGCACTGTCCATATAACTCACATGACACAAGCACATCCCATAAGAGCACCAATGTGCTCATGAACACCAGGTTGAGAATGCCTGCTGTACATATTACAGAAGATATGTAAAAGTTGACATTGATGTTTTTTTGTGATAAAAGAATAGACAAATGTAATAATATTTGTGATATTGCTATCTTGCCGTTTCAAGTTTACCAAAAAATATTTGTAAATATTTCATGTTACTGCTAGTTAAATCTTAGTTCAATGAATTTAAATGGAAATTTGAGAAAATGATAGAAAGTTGAGGAAGAAGATGAACAATTGATGAAGTTGATTAAAAGTTGGTGAAGAAGATGGAAAGATGATAAGGAAGATGAAAGTTGATAAAGAAAATTGGATCATGTAAAATCAATTTTATAAAGGGATGTGGATATATTGATGCTGACTGTAAGGTGTCTGAATTCTGTGGTATAGACCTATTAGATTAAATTGATAACATTGGATTGCAGTAAAACTGTATGCCAATATGTGAAAAATGAGTAAATGATGAATTGTATAGATATTCAGGCAAAAAAATACATAGGCCTATGAAGCAGAGAACACAAAACATAACAGATGACTGCTGAAGTTGAATGTCTCGTACCATTGGTGGAAATAAAGCAGCGACATTGCATTTATGTTACCTGGATTACATCCTGCTGGAAGCCATTGTCTTGCTATAAAAGAGATCCGGTGGGAGTTTAAGAACAAAAAAAAAGTGAAACAATGCTCTGGTATGCATGAAACAGATAGGTTTCTATATTGTAAACTGTAAATTTTTTTAAGATTATGTAAATATATATTTGCCGTAACAAAACCTATAACGGCAAAATGCTTGGTGATTATTTCTGCCAACATCTTCATGATATTAATCACAAATATCTTACTCCTATTGCTATGTGTTTCAATACGCTGACCATCTTGGTGCTCACAATATCCAAGAAATAGCATTACAATATTGCTCCAATAATGATAGTGTTAAGTAAACGCTTGAGAATTGTTATACTCGTATGTTGCAATATTGTACCCTAAAGCTATTTGGTCTTAATAAAATTCATTCCTATATCTACAATAGGCCTATGCTTTTTTGTCATTATATTTGTTTTCAATACAGGTTGTTTTGTTTCGTTCTCATTCCTCAAGTTTTTTATTGTGCGTCTCCACCCCCCATTAACTCACCACTGCTTTGATTTTTCTGTTATTAAATGTCTTCAGTCTAGTCCATTTGTAATATTATTTTGATTACTTTTATTGTTGGTTCTTCATTTGTCCCATATTAAATAAAATAAATGCCTTTATTGTCTAAATGTTGATTCAGTCTGTTTTGTGAACTGTTAACTACCAGTATATTTTTTGTGCGATTCCGTCTCAGTTTTGTGAATAATAAGTAGAAATTATTATGTTATATTTTCCATTAATATCTGTTGGATTATGTAAATGAATAATAGGCTTAGGCTATACTAAGAAAGCATAGAGGGAGGACTTAAAATGTAATCTTCTTTAGGGATGCAGATTAGTCAAAATTGAAAACTGTGTTCATTCGAGTAACGAGGGAAATAGGTGCCAGCTGAATGAACCTGGTTCAAATATTGTCAGCTGCCTTCTGATTTTTAGATTGTCATTTTTTTGGCCTATACAATGCCGTTTGTCTTTATTTTATTTGCTCATACAAGATGTTTTAAAGTTTGCAATTTATCTTGTCTTGAGCAAGGAATCTCCACGGCAAAGTTGTCAATCCACTTGCCTTGTATAGAGCAGGAGATCTTCCTGGCAAAGTTGTCAATCCACTTGCCTTGTATAGAGCAGGAGATCTCCCTGGCAAAGTTGTCATTTTACTTGTCTTGTATAGAGCAGGAGATCTTCCTGGCAAAGTTGTCATTTTACTTGTCTTGTATAGAGCAGGAGATCTTCCTGGCAAAGTTGTCATTTTCCTTGTCTTGTATAGAGCAGGAGATCTTCCTGGCAAAGTTGTCATTTTACTTGTCTTGTATAGAGCAGGAGATCTTCCTGGCAAAGTTGTCATTTTTCTTGTCTTGTATAGAGCAGGAGATCTTCCTGGCAAATTTGTCATTTTCCTTGTTTTGTATAGAGCAGGAGATCTTCCTGGCAAAGTTGTCAATTTCCTTGTTTTGTATAGAGCAGGACTATAACACAAGAGAGTGAGACTAGTGTGGATGTTGATTTCTTTTCAATGGCCAGGATTAAAGATTAGGGTTTGAAATGCAGTATTTCTAAAAGTGAACATTTTTGAGGGCGCAGAAGAATGATGGTCAACCAGCATAGGATCGGTACTGTTAGCAGAAGTGTAATGGCATGGCGGATACACTCAGGGAGAGATCGGAGTAACTATGGAAGTGTCCAGTTTGCAGTGATGATGATCCAATGACTAACTAACTATGCTACTAATAGCTATAACCCTGAAAGCACTTTAAATGCAAAGAGAGGAATTGAAAATGAAATCAATTACAAATAGTTATACAAAAACTAAACTTGGAATGGGGATGAATCAAAACTTTTGCATTGAGTTTGTAGTGACTACACAATGCCAGCTTCAATTGTTGGTTTGCCTGCGTGGAAACCGGAGCCTCAATTTATAGTTTAAGGTGCAAAGAACAGGACCACTGTCTTCTTTCTCTGCATGTCGTGGAGGTGACTAAGCAAAGTTGGGGAATAGCCTGGCAACCTGTCACGAGTAAAAAAATCTCTGTCATGCCCTGTCTTGATGTCTTACTTTTGTTAAATGTTTCCATGGATGAGAAAAATATGCAGAGGGCACTGCACCTTTGTCCTTTTATAGCAGACTACTAGGTGTCAGACTATACTAGATGTACTATCACTGCAGATTGTTCCACAGATGTGACAGAAGAATGATGAACTAGTTGGTCTAGATGTACTATCACTGCAGATTATTCAACAGATGTGACAGAAGAATGATTAACTAGTTGGTCTAGATGTAAGTGCTGCTCCCCTACCAGGATATGATGATCCTGGGATGATGATGATGATGATGTCTGTCCGCCCTAATTGACGATGACCAAAACTCAAGAAAAAAAGAATAATAGTAATAATATATAATAAAGAATAATAAAGTTAACAGTGCGTGTTTAAATGACTAACAAGTCCAATACGAGCACAAAAAGTTCTTCCACACAATTGACATCTGTAGAGGGTGTCTATGGGACATTGAGATGTTTTGTCTTTTCTACTTGCCCGCTTCTGTCTTGCAGTATCTTGCCTGGTTTCTTCCTCCGCTAGTGCTCCAGTTCTGAGACTGTGACTTTGTTCCAGTTCTGAGACTGTGACTTTTGTTTTGTGCAAGATCCTGGGGTAGTGCCACACAGAAATGTCTCCCTTCCGGGACTAAATATGCATCGATAAAGTCATCTAACACAATCATACCTTTGAGACAACAAACCTTACATGAGCTCTCACCTTGGTTACTGTGAGGAGAACCTGTGTCTTGTCACAAAGGCTATTGACTGTCAAAAGCTACATGCTGACAGCTAAGGGGATTACATCATCGTAATAATTTACTAAGAATCTATTATATAGGATGTCTCTTACTGTCTGCCTAGCAATTTCTATTCTTTATCTCTGAGTTATTAAATCTTCTGCATATGTTCTCAAATTCCTGCAGATCAACAGGATGTAGTCCATCTTGCGTTGTGCCATGGTTTACAGCTTAGCTGTAAAATCTGCACCTTTTGGCTGAACACATCCGACTTCAGTATGTCTGAGTAACATATCCCACCGAATGTTATAAAGGTATCTAGATATTTCAATAGGTTAATTTATTTTAATTGTATTCCATTTACTGAGATATTCTTATTATTTTTAATTTGCTCTCAATTAACTAGCACTCTCCGCTGCAGATGGATGTGTCAGGCCATTGGCGCAAATAACAATGCGACACAATGAATTTCAATTCTCTGAACTACATTCTTCAGGAAATTTGGGTGGACCATTATTCTGCTACAAGAGAGATCTAGTGGGAGTTTGAGAATGAACGCTGAAGAAAAAGAGATAATCAATACACAACAAATATTCATGCAATACGAGCAAGATAGTGTGAAATGTATTGTGCTGCTAGCTTAACAGCAGAGTTGAGTTTTTAGCATCTTTTGACTCAGCACATCCGATTTTGGCATGACTGATGTTGATTCCTATGTGAAATCATAAAAACAACATTCGACAACTTGAAAAATTTCTTGTGCATCTGTAGATGTACTTGTACAGATCTCTATTTAAAGGATAAATTATGTGAGTTGTAGAGCTTATATGTTGAAGATAGAAAGATGGAAAACATTCTATGCAATGGAATAGTATCAATGAATACGCAAGTTCAAGTGCTAGGATAATATATTGAGCTAATCCTTCATTATAGATTCGAAGCATGGACAGTAGACAAAAGAGCTCAACATAAGCTGGAGGCATTGAGATATAGTTTTTGACAAGAATGATGAAAATTCCATGGACAGCCAAGAAAACTAATGTAAAAGTCATCAGAGATGCTGGAGTAAAAAGACACACTATAGCAAACATTAGAAGCAGACGGCCAAGATTTTTAGGGCATGTGATGAGAAAAGCAACATTTCAACATTTAGTAACCACTGGAAAGTTCAAGGGGAGAAGAGACAGAGGAAGACAAAGATTTCTTGATGGGTTGTCACTGTGGCACAAAAACGTGTCACCAACTTAACTTACCGTATTAATAACATATGTGAGAGAGAGAGAGAGAGAGAGAGAGAGTTGTGGAGAAACATGATCACCTACGCCACTCGGCATGGCACTTGATTGGTTGGTTGATCTTGTGGTGAGTTCTATTCAATCGTATATTCTGTTGTCTGTATGTATATGCTGAGAACCCCATGAACAGATAAAAAAACAAACTAATAATGACATATTAGTTTGTGCCTTAAGGCAACATCATGAGAGGAGGAGATTGTTTAGAATAGAATATAACATTACACAACAGGCAAAATTTAGAGAACAAGAGACAAAGGGCATCAGAGGTAGAAAATACTGGGTAGTTTTATATTATGACATCATAAATAGCAGTAGAGTTGATTGTTATTTGTCCATCACAAGTGATGACAACCATGTGTTACATCTACGTTTGAAATTGAGAGTTATGTCCTTGATTATGAGATTGTAGATGGCTAATAAGCCCTAACCTTGCCAGAAATATCTTTGGACAGTTCGGCAGGGGATAACCACTGCAGATGGTTTCAGATCTACCCGTGACTTTCTAGCTACTCCCTGCTGATGAGCAGATGCATTTCTCCTCTTTTCACAAGATGCTGCACCTGTTTTGACTGTAGAGTGCAGTGTAGTTTTATTTTGTGCAAGTTATTGCTATATATCTTGGTCTAGTTCAAAGGCTTTCAGTGAGGTCTTCATTGAATCCTCAGAGCTCTTCTTTTGGCCACCTTGAGATTGTATGCCCTTCTGCATCTCACCCTAGAGAGAAGTATCTTTGACAAGTGATTATCTGGCATACATACTACATGACCTGCCTGACGAATCTGTGTCCGCGTGAGAATAGTGTCAATGCTAGGGATTTGTCAAGGACAGTGGTATTGAAAATGATATGTGTTGTGAATTTTGATTTAAGTGAGGAAGAGTAGAGCTGATACACCGTACAGCGGATAGACTGCTGTAGATGTCATTGACCACCCACATAATCCATCATGGCACATGATGATGTATGTATATTGTGAAGAGCTCTGTCTTATCTGTGTTTCTCAGCTTATGAGGATAAGTCATGACTTGCCAAAAGAAGACCTATTATCAGAATCAAAACAAGACTTCATATGTGATGAATTTGATTATTGCAGCATTTTTCATTGGTCACTATTTACTAGTCCACACTTTGTGCAGCCTGTCAACTCTAGCCAACAAAATACATGGAAATAATAGACAAAAATGATAGTAAAGTGGTTTTTTTTTAAAATTCTGTTGTCTTCTATTCCTGAAATTCACAGATAAACACAAGCACACAAAAACAAAGTTTTGTTACTTGACTTCAATGCACTTGCATTGCTTTCTATTTGTGTGTATTTTTCATAAGAAAAGAATGTAAAGCTCTCATTAAAGTCTTTTTTTCTGTAAAGTCTGTAAAAAAAGACTTTAATGATAGCTTTACATTCTTTTTACACTTGACCTCTGCTTGATACTTTTGTACTAGAACATCAAGGCTGCACTTTGGCAGTGGCATCACAGTTAGCCATAGAAAGAAGACTTTGGCTCCCCACGACACCTAGCGGCCAACATGGATAAGACAAGACTTCTACCACCCAAACAACTGCTATTCAATTATATCCAGTATTTGCGCCCTTACATCATTTTCCTGTATTCACATTGTAACCTACTGAATCTGTAAGCAATCCCCACTAAATAGTCCTACTAGATCTGTAAGAAATCTCCACTGAATAGTTCTACTAGATCTATAAGCAATCCCCACTAAATAGTTATACTGTATCTGTAAGCAATCCCCACTAAATAGTTATACTAGATCTGTAAGCAATCTCCACTGAATAGTTATACTAGATCTGTAAGCAATCCTTATTATTATTAAAAAAATCATAAGGCAGCAAATGGGATTTGAACCAGGTTGGTCGAATACGGAAAACATGCTGAATCAAGTTTTGAGGCAAATAGGTGCACTCTGGACTGACCTGAGTCAAGTCTTGTTTGTTGTTTTAGGATATTGTTTGTTGTTTTAGGATATTGTTTGTTGTTTTAGGATGTTTTAGGATACTGTTTGTTGTTTTAGGATACTGTTTGTTGTTTTAGGATGTTTTAGGATATTTTTCTGGATGATGAGTGCAATAGATGTTTTCTGGGTTATTTCGTTCTCCTTGTGTCAGCAAAATTATCACATCATGAAGATGTGTTACAACAGTGGCAGACAGTATGATGGTCAAACCAACTAGGTCAGATGAGACTGGTATAAGTGTCTTCATGTTGAAGAGCTCTGCTGGATGTAGTATTTATTGGCTGATTTATTCTAGCATAAATTTGGTGGTATGTAGGGGTCTATGTTGTGAAGAGTTTTATACCAGGGCTATCATCATCACCTCAGCAATGAAAGTTGGCTACAACAGACCTTCAAACCCCCTTGTCTCTTGCCTTGGCTGTGGACTCTGCAAGAATTTCCTGCCCATCTTGTGATGCTTCCCTCCCACTTGTATCTCTACCTACCTGTTTTCTTCCCACTTGTATCTCTGCCTACCTCTTGTTTCCCTCCCACTTGTATCTCTGCCTAACTTTTGTTTCCCTCCCACTTGTATCTCTGCCTAACTCTTGTTTCCCTCCTACTTGTATCTCTGCCTACCTCTTGTTTCCCTCCCACTTGTATCTCTGTCTACCTCTTCTTTCCCTCCTACTTGTATCGCTGCCTACCTCTTGTTTCCCTCCCACTTGTATCTCTGTCTACCTCTTGTTTCCCTCCCACTTGTATCTCTGTCTACCTCTTGTTTCTCTCCCACTTGTATCTCTCTCTACCTCTTCTTTCCCTCCTACTTGTATCTCTGCCTACCTCTTGTTTCCCTCCCACTTGTATCTCTGTCTACCTCTTGTTTCCCTCCCACTTGTATCTCTGTCTACCTCTTCTTTCCCTCCTACTTGTATCGCTGCCTACCTCTTGTTTCCCTCCCACTTGTATCTCTGCCTAACTCTTGTTTCCCTCCCACTTGTATCTCTGCCTAACTCTTATTTCCCTCCAACTTGTATCTCTGCCTAACTCTTGTTTCCCTCCCACTTGTATCTCTGTCTACCTCTTGTTTCCCTCCCACTTGTATCTCTGTCTACCTCTTGTTTCCCTCCCACTTGTATCTCTGTCTACCTCTTGTTTCCCTCCCACTTGTATCTCTGTCTACCTCTTGTTTCTCTCCCACTTGTATCTCTGCCTAACTTTTGTTTCCCTCCCACTTGTATCTCTGTCTACCTCTTGTTTCCCCCCCCACTTGTATCTCTGCCTACCTCTTGTTTCCCTCCCACTTGTATCTCTGTCTACCTCTTGTTTCCCTCCCACTTGTATCTCTGTCTACCTCTTGTTTCTCTCCCACTTGTATCTCGCTCTACCTCTTCTTTCCCTCCTACTTGTATCTCTGCCTACCTCTTGTTTCCCTCCCACTTGTATCTCTGCCTACCTCTTGTTTCCCTCCCACTTGTATCTCTGTCTACCTCTTGTTTCCCTCCCACTTGTATCTCTGTCTACCTCTTGTTTCCCTCCCACTTGTATCTCTGTCTACCTCTTGTTTCCCTCCCACTTGTATCTCTGCCTACCTCTTGTTTCCCTCCCACTTGTATCTCTGTCTACCTCTTGATCAACTCCATCTCAAGTAAAGTCTTCAACAAAGCATCATGTCTTTTAATATGTTAAAAATGTTATTTGTCTATCTATAAAATGTGGCGCTTGTTTGCCTTGAAGCATCAGGGGGTAGAAGAGTTCTCTGGAGACGACCTTCTTGTGTGCTGTTTATATGCTTGCTCCTGTGACCTCTTTGATTTTTGTGATCCATCATTTACATGGTCTGCCTCTGGCTTTATAGCCGTGATGTCTATGAGTCATTGCCATCTGTGGCATGCTGTTTGTTGGTAGTCTGGAAGTGTGTGAAAGCCACTTGATCTGCTGTCTCTTGATGTGTTCCAATACTGGTAATGTTTTGGTTATCTGTCTGATGTTATCGTTTCTAATTCTGTCTCTTAATGACACTCCAAGTATTCTTCGTAGATACGTCATTTATTATTTGTATTTCTTTAAATAGTTCTTTTTTCAGTGGCAATGTTTTCAGAACTTCTTTATTAATTTTCTTTTCTTTTCATGCAATTCTCCCTATTCTTCTATACAGTCACATCTCAAAGGCATCAATTCTGTTTCTAACTGTTTGTACATTATCCATGTTTCTCATGCATACATTAGTATAGAGTATACAGTCTTTTAACATCTCATTTTTAGTTTGTTTGTAATTTGTTTGGATGAATTCATGGATAAATTATTTTTTTAATGTATGTATGTTGTGAAGAATTTTATTTCAGAATAAATGAATTGGTATGCATGTTGGTCTCAATTCCATTTGAAAATTTTAAAAACATAACATGAATGAAGACATTACAAAGAATAAGTATTCTGCACAAAAACTGATTCAGAAATTGTAATTTATTTAAATCAAGACACATTCATTGATTACAATTTTCTGGACACTATAAAATGTATTCCTTACAAATAAGTAACTATGTATGTGTTTGGTATGACATGACATTTGTTCAACTGTGTCTCCATTCTCCAGACAGCATATCGCTAGCAGAAATTTGACAACAAACACAGAAGAATTATAGTGAATAAGTGGTTTATGTTTTCTTAATGGACCTACTTTTTTGTGTGTGCCTGAAAATGAAATGAAGTAAATTACAAGGGGCAGGCAAATCTGTGTTCATCAGTTTTACAGCTATTGTTTCCCTTGGCTACAATTACCGATCAGTAGGTGAAGATGGGAGATATTTATTTAGGGGGAATGTATGGGTGGTGTGTGCATGGGGGGCTCTCAGTGAGTGGCACATAGATCTGTGTATCCGTCAGCAGTTCTTGCTCCTGTAACATATGCACTGCATCTCTATCGGTAAGTAGACCTAAGAAACTTGCGGTAGCCATTTTGTTTCTATAATTGAACTGGCAGTCAGTGACGTCACGAAAATTAACAAAATATCCACACACATTTTATAACAATTTTGATGGTTAGGCAAACCAGTACCGAATAAGTAAATATGTGTTATAAATACGTACCACCACTGATAAAAACAATTAGAGGTATAATAAAATAAATAAGGATGAAAACAGTTGATGTAATAAATAATTATTTATTTCCTTATTTTATTATAATTGTTTTTATCATCTTTTTATCAGTGGTGGTAGGTATTTGTAATACATATTTACTCATTTGTTATTATCTCTTTGGTATTTGTGTTACTATGTGTTACTATATTTGTGTTACTATGTGTTACTATATTTGTGTTATTATGTGTTACTATATTTGTGTTACTATGGTGCATACTTGATTGCTGGATTTTTTTTTCTGACGTTTTTGGTAATTATATCAACACAAAAGAAGAAAATGAGTTTATTATATCTTGCAATTCGTCAAAACAAATCACAAATTTGTTTTGCATACATTCTTAAACTCCTGAAGATTAGCAGGATGAAGCCTTAAGAAATATTTTCTTTCTTGGTAGCATATCCTATTCAGGACGTAGTCATCAACCCAGCACGCCTTGGCTGTAATGGTTTTCTAGGCATTATAAATATGTTCAGACGGTTTGGATGCACAATTTCCTGTGGTGGGATTTGAATCAGTACCGTGGCTACTAAAATTGCCTGTGGTGGGATTTGAATCAGTACCTTGGCTGCTAAAATTGCCTGTGGTGGGATTTGAATCAGTACCTTGGCTGCTAAAATTGCCTGTGGTGGGATTTGAATCAGTACCTTGGCTGCTAAAATTGAAAATTTTAAAATGCTACATATGCTCTATACTAATGTATGGCTCAGAAACATGACATCAGATGATATGACACATAATAAAAGTGCGACTAATCTAATGTATTTGCGTTGACACTATAAAGCACTGATTAGCATGGAATAAATGGATAGAATTTACTTTATCATAAGATCCCATGAGTGTTCAGCCCCATTAAAAATATTCATTGTCAGTATCAGAGCAAATACATTAGATTAGTCTCACTTTTATTATGTGTCACATCATCTGATGTAAGAAGTTGGGTCAAAGGGTATGAATTCACCCATATGTTGCTGGATAAGGAACCAATCAACCATCTGATGTAGAGGGAACAGCAACTAACCAGTAATCTGAAGTAGGAGGTAATAAATGTGTACACTTTTAACTGCTGTGCAGAAGCTTGTCAATTATATGTTATCTCTGAAACTGTTGTCATCAATAATCTATGTCATAAGTTACAAATATTACTTTGGTTTTAGTTATAAGACAAAATACTGCAACTTTATTTTCAAGTTTGGACTGGCAAAAGATTTTGAACTTTCTCCTGTCTAGTAACAATTTTATTAGAACTCTACACTTAGAAATCAACCAAAGTTGGTTCGTGGATAGTGAATTAAAGCCTCTTTAAAGCTAGGCATGACTCTTTCAACCACAGACACTAGTTCATTTTGGTTATATCAGGTCATATGATGATAAAAAATGTAATCCTGACAATTTCAGCCCTGCTATAGTCGATAGTCCCTGCTCTGGTATAAAGTTGACAGTATTAGGTCCCAGCTCTGGTATACAGTCACAATATCAGATCCCAGCTCTTGTATTGAGTTGATAGTTCCAGTCCTGGTATAGTCGACAGTCCCAGCTCTAGTATAGAGTCACAATATCAGATCCCAGCTCTGGTATTAAGTTGACAGTATCAGGATTTGAAATATTTGGTACTTTTATATGAACACTTAGAGCCAAACAACTCAAAATTCAAAATTTAAAATTCTGCAATAGAAAAAAGTCAATTTTGCTGAATACAAGACAATGTAAAGAATTCATGTGACCAAAGTGTGATTGCCTTGATTAAAAGGAAAAATTTAACTGTGAAAATTACAAAGAGTTGAATGTTATTAAATCCTTCATAAATATGTGTAATCAAATGAGTATTATCTCCCTTCCATATATGGAGATTCATTACCACATAATAAGTGAATTTATACATTAATCAGACATCCAAAAATATAAAAATACCTGGAAATGCATAATTTATGCAGTGAAAATGATAGTATAAAAGAAATAGCTATTTTTTAATGCATTATATTTTATTGCTTATATACATAAATGTTCCAGGTTAATATGAAAAAATTACATGAAGTTGTGTAAATGCATATTTCACAAAATCCAATCTGGCAAACACTAATTTTCTGTCTAAAACATAAATGTGAATTCAGATGTGGGTAAGTGCATATTGGTTCACTTTTATGTGAGGGGTGGGGATGGGGGGGGGGGGGGGGGGGAAAGAATGAAAATCAAAGATTGATATATTGACAGAATATTTTCAAAGTTACAAAAAAAATCAATGTGCTTTCTGCAATAGAAAACTATCTATCTGTGAGTGAGTGAATCAACCTGGAAAAAAACCCTTTGCAAAGTAAAATTATCCTTCAAACTTGTCCCAGTGAGAAAATTACGTAGAAACTAAAAATACACATTCTATATTCTAAAATCTTGCACAAGAAAACAGTGCAGAATTGTTATCTTTCAGAATTCGTGAACAAATTTAACAAGTTACAACCATTATTTTTCTTAATTCGTATAAATGTATGCAATGCATATGTCAGAAAAACCCATTTCCCACTAAAAAAAGAAGAGATAATCTAGATTTAACAACACATATATTTTACCTCATAATAGTTTTCCTCTGATCCCTACTAGCTTAGCAGGATTACAGTGATGCAGCCGTGTACTAGGAACACTATTTAATAAAACTAGCCCACAAAACTAACCAAGACACACACACACACACAAAATATATATTAATTACCGCTATAAGGAATTCACGGTGTTGTTGAAGTCACAAACTTGAAATCTGACCAACCCATATGCTGAGTCTGATGATTCTAATCAAGTTATTTACCGGTAGTGATTTATAAACTAAATTTCAGAGAAAAATTAAATTGGAAAAATTCAATAAAATCAATATATATATTTATAGAATTAAAATTACTCGCTTATTGTAATTAATTGTAAGATTTAATCTCCTAATGAAGATGACGGAAAAAAAAATTTTAAAAACTGAATAATATACAATTGTTGGTACATGTCCTCAATTCTTCCATAAAGAAAATGTAATTCCCTTTAGCAACCTTAACTGGCTTCCAGTTTCAGTTAAGTTATATTGTCAAGACTCTTGAAATATGCTGATGTAGCTAAAGGGACATAATTAAATGTATTGCTTTGTGGAAGCATTGAGGACATGTACTCAAATTTAAAATTGACTCTTAATCAGCAATCATTATTCCATATGTTGCCTTCAAAAGATGAACATACTTCTATTATTATCACATGGCAGGTAAACATAAATTATCTTTCATATGTGAAATATATTTTTGAAAAATGTTATTATACTGGCAATGGTTAAAAATGTAGATTCTTATCGGATACAATTTAGTAAGACATGAATTGTGACATATTAAAGTGGAAGGTTAAGAATTTCATTGCAAATTGTAATGGATTAAATGTTGATTCTAATAATGATTGGCAACATTTTGTTGGATTCTCTTTTAGATTCTGATTATTAAATTGTTTTTAGGAAATTGTTTATTTCATTGCACAGGGTGTATATGACCACTTCGGAGGGTGCAACCAAGGTCCAGCTCACTTTACTATGTGTTATCTAACGTAATGGAAGATCCAGTGATTGAGAATTTCCACTCATGTTTATAGAGATGCTTTACCAACTAGGTCTATTACCAATCATGAATTCAGTTTTACCAACTAGGTCTATTACCAATCATGAATTCAGTTTTACCAACTAGGTCTATTACCAATCATGAATTCAGTTTTACCAACTAGGTCTATTACCAATCATGAATTCAGTTTTACCAACTAGGTCTATTACCAATCATGAATTCAGTTTTACCAACTAGGTCTATTACCAATCATGAATTCAGTTTTACCAACTAGGTCTATTACCAATCATGAATTCAGTTTTACCAACTAGGTCTATTACCAATCATGAATTCAGTTTTACCAACTAGGTCTATTACCATCATGAATTCAGTTTGAGTAATCTCTTAGTGACCCCCCCCCCCAAGTTGTTAAGCAATTTATTTTGCGTTCAAGAGGTTATTGGTTTGATCAGTGCTTGAGATATCTTATTTATAAACTGGATATTTTTCGGAGATCTTGTGAATAATAAAACTTTGAGCTCTGGAGTTACACGCTGTGCGTGGTACTCTCTGCAGGCTTCATTTACAGGGACGGAGTACATATGGTGAAACCCGAGCACAATGAAGTCAATCCTCTATGCTTTCTCAACCCTGTTCAATATAATATATGCCTCCTCTTAATCCTTGCTCAGATGTAACATTAAAGGTTAGAATAAGTAAAGTTTTCCCTTTCTCATGCCATTGAGGCATGAAGCTCACCGCCTTTACTTTCCTAGAAGATCTGGTACCCATTTTCTAAGGCTGGGTCGACCTGAGAGCCGTTGCTGATTTAATGATTTTAAAATATTTCCAGTTGAACTAGGAATTTAACCTTAGATCACCCGAACAGGAAGCCAGTTCACTAACAGCTTAGAGGCTATTAGTACTGCATTAAAATTCTTGTCCTTCCGTAAAGCTGTATGAAATTATTTACTAGGCTTGTAAGCAGACATTGAAAATGTTTAAACATTCTAGACAAATCACAACTAGTGGAGACATTGTTGTGTTTAGACAGTTAATAATTAAAGTTAGCTTGAGTTTTGTAAAAATGTAACTATGAACTGTGCAAGAAATACAAATTTGTTTACACAAATGTTAATGGCATATTCTGTGACATTATTCAACAATCAATTAATTACATAATTAAAAAAAAATATATGTATACATACATATATGGTTGACTATGACTAAGTTTGAACCAGTACCTCCTAGTGACCTCATCATTAAGCACTTGTCAACGTTTCAGTCAGTTGGCAAGGCTCGTTCTACTTACACTTGTTTTCAAGTGCGCTTAAAATAACAGTAACTGCCATTGGAGAAAGGTTGAATAAAAATATTAATCGGAACCTAATACAAAGAATTATATTCAGATTTTCAATTTTGTGATGAGAAGATGAAAAATATGGATGGAGGTTCAAAACTTAGATAAATGAAACAAATTATCTCAGAATTAAGAGCTTTAAGTATCACAGAATACAAGTCTGAATATTTCATTCAATATAAATTACTTGTGAAGTTGTTTTAATATGAAATATTTACATGAATGATTAGTTTTTACTCCAAAATATGCTAGATCATCTATTAGTTATGAAATTACATTAAATCTTTACTTCTATAACCCACTTAAATCATCACTTAGACCCAACTACCATACCTTTAAGCCAACAAATCAATTTTTATAGATATTTCTAAATATTTCAGCAGGACAGGATAACTCTTAAGGAAATAAAGGGTTAATGCCCATATAAGAAAAAATTAGAAAATTTTAGAAAAATGTATTTGTGCCTAATTTTTAAAAATTTATAAAATATACACAATAATGAATTCTTCAATTTTGTTACAATATTTAAGGTAAGAAGGAGCGTAAAATATATAAGTAATATATAAAAATATAAAATATATTTCAAAGAGTCATTACAGCCAATGGCATCATTCATTATTTGATACAAAAAAAGGTTCATCCAATCAGAGGCTCTAGGAGGCATGGTCACAAACATGTAAAAAGTAAAGTTACACCCCTTTCTAAGCTCTGAAGCTTGGGGTTCATAACAAGTCACATTGTGACAACAGCTGACAATAACAACAAAATGCAATTATTTCAGCAAAAAAATTCTGCCTCCATTCTGGGCACTGACAAATGGTTGACCTTCATTGGGGTTGAAGGTTAACATAAAATTGACCAATAGCTATGTGCCAGCTCTCATACAGCCAATGAATCCTGCTCTATATTTGGTTTACAATATGTATTCGATTGATCACTGCTGCTCTCTGCATGGTTAGCAGCACCATCTGAACTTTCAGCGGTAGATGTCGTTGTAGCTGTTGCGGCCATGCATACTGAAGTTGCTGAAGTTGGCATGGATGATGCGAAGCTTGCTGCTGCTGTGAACTTCTGTGGTGATCTCTGATTCACATATGGAGCATTTACTTCTCTACGGGTCCTGCGCTGTTCTTTCCGCTGCGCTAACATCATTTGTATACGTTGCATCTTGTTTCTCATTAAGGTATTCTCTGGATCATCCCTAAGGTTCACTTCAGAATCTGTAAAATTGTAAAATCATCTTTCATGAACAGTCCCATGATGTCTCCTAGAACTAATAATAATAATAATTTAACTCCTCAACCAGTTCCCTATATTATTAATAAGTTCTGTCAATGATTTTTCTCCCATGCTATGACAGAAACCAATCCAGCACTTTCTATCTTTGTCTCTACTTCACTAATTCACTTGTGGTCACTAAGATTCCAGATATACTTTTCTCATCTTATGCCCTATGAACCTCAACTATCTGCTTCTAATTTATCCTATAATTCACCAATTGGCCACAGTCTCTAAAAACCTCTACATTATATTTTTACAGTCCCTAAAAACCTCTACATTATATTTTTACAGAGTCTCTAAAAACCTCTACAATATATTTTTACAGTCTCTAAAAACCTCTACATTATATTTTTACAGAGTCTCTAAAAACCTCTACATTATATTTTTACAGAGTCTCTAAAAACCTCTACATTATATTTTTACAGAGTCTCTAAAAACCTCTACATTATATTTTCACAGAGTCTCTAAAGACCTCTACATTATATTTTTACAGTCTCTAAAAACCTCTACATTATATTTTCACAGAGTCTCTAAAAACCTCTACATTATATTTTTACAGTCTCTAAAAACCTCTACATTATATTTTCACAGAGTCTCTAAAAACCTCTACATTATATTTTCACAGAGTCTCTAAAAACCTCTACATTATATTTTTACAGTCTCTAAAAACCTCTACATTATATTTTCACAGAGTCTCTAAAAACCTCTACATTATATTTTTACAGTCTCTAAAAACCTCTACATTATATTTTCACAGAGTCTCTAAAAACCTCTACATTATATTTTCACAGTCTCTAAAAACCTCTACATTATATTTTCACAGAGTCTCTAAAAACCTCTACATTATATTTTTACAGTCTCTAAAAACCTCTACATTATATTTTTACAGAGTCTCTAAAAACCTCTACATTATATTTTTACAGAGTCTCTAAAAACCTCTACATTATATTTTTACAGAGTCTCTAAAAACCTCTACATTATATTTTTAGCTTTCCATTATAGGCACATGATGAGACATTTGTTGATGACAAAATATGTTCTCCAAGGTATGGTGGAGGGTAGAAGAAGACTAAGTGACCAGAAGAAGACATGGCTGGATAATATCAAGGACTGGACAGGGTGTTAAATTTCCACAATCAGGATGGCAGAGGATAGAGATATGTAGAGATATTTCTGCACGAAATGTCTCAATGTTACACATCTATGATGGTCTATGTGCTTTATCGTCACAAAACATAAACGGAGAATAACAATGGCTAAAAGTATTCTCAATGATATGAGGAAAATATTGACATCTAAACAAATTATAAACAAACTAAAAATGAAAATTATAAAATGCTGAATTTATTGTATATTAATGTATGGCTCAGAAACATGGACAATGAACAAAGAACTAGAAGACAGAATTGATAGTATGAGATGTGGATATATAAAAGAATGGGGAGAGAAGACAACAAACAAAGAGGTTCTAACAATACTTTAAATGAAAAAAAAATTATTCAAGGAAATAAACATCAAACAAATAAAGTTTTTGCTGTCTGATGGACATGTTGACGTGGTCTGGAAGTTGAGACATATTGCAGTTAGCGGACAATGTTGAATTTTTAGGTTCTGCTTAAGTTTCATTAACCGTACCAGAACTAAGAGAAATAGATTGATCTATCCTGAGCATTGAAACCCCGACTAAGTTTGTGTGAAATAGGCAACTTCATACAAACAGAGAAGTCAACATGTAAGTAGACATCTTTACACAGGCAGAGAAGCCTTAATTTACATAGGCAACTTCATAAAGAGAAGTCATAATGTAAGTAGGTAACTTCACACAGAGTAGTCATAATGTAAGTTTAGCTTAGCCAATGAAGGACTCGTACTAACCTGAGGCAAGTTTGTTTGCAGGGCTTGAAGGTGGGGTCAATGACTGTGAAGTGGTATAGCATGGACAGGGAGCCTGCATAGCGGCAGAAGCTTGTCCTTGGCTTTGTGTGGGGGCAGGACTATGTGGAGCAGCCACCAGAAGATCATTCAGAATGTGAAGTATAGTGTTTACACTTCTTCTTGGCTGACCATTCACATCCTGAAGAGATGGTCCCAAAGTTCCTGCAAAAATGAAACAAGTTATTTGAAATATACAATAGTTATAACAATAATAGTAGTAACAATAATAATAATAGTAATAATAATAATAATAATGACAATAATAATAGTAATAATAACAATTCTGCTTCAGTCTCTTCCATGCTTGTGTGTTGCCTGGGCCCGAAAGGGGAGAAAAGAATAGCAACAGTATATATCTTCCATGCATTTTGTAACAGTGACTAAGAAAATTTTGAGGTGGAGTTAGCTATCACATTCCATTTCAAAATGACACAGACGTCATGACTATGTGTCAGACTGAAAGACACATAGATCACAGCTCAGCAGTAAAGCATGATATACGGCATTCCGTTCTCCGGACTACATCCTGCTAATTTGCAGCAGTTTGAGAACAAATGCAGAAGAAGCCTCTTTTACAGTATTTTTCAACCGTAGAACAGTGGCCTGTTGCAGAGCAGCAGTAACATGCCTACTGGGCCATAAGATCTTTGTGAATTGTAGTTATTTGAGTAAGTAAAATTTGTTTGGAACAGGTCCTGATCTTATATAAAACAATTTAAAAAAAAATAAAGCTCTGGTTTCACAAAGGTTATAAGAAGCAGTACTGTAAAGCATACAATTTGTTTACTATACTTCCCATTCCTTCCAAGTTGTATTATTTCCATGTTTGTTCAAAAATGTCTTCCATGTTATCTATCAATTTCTTTCTTAGTTTTCCTTTGGCTCGGTTAGTTAGTCATCAGATCATCATTATGTATGTTTGTTTGTTTTGCGTTCGCTCCATTGTAACCATCACGGATATCCGTGCGGTTTCCGCCGGGAGCGTGATTACGTTGTGCCACCGCTATGCGCCTTGTAGGCCTAGCACATCCGATTTCGGCATGCCTTGACAATTCGGGTGGGCTACCCTTAGCCTGTGACGGCCTCTATATCTGTCTCCAGGCACGCGTAGTGGCGACTCTTCGCCCAGACGATTTTTTCTCTCGTCTGACTCGCACGAGGTGTTCCACTGTCTATGAACTTGCCTCGTGTAATTGGACGTGCTGTGCCTGTGCCCATTGGGTACTGAACCGTTTCTCATCCGTGAGCCTGGTTCCTTAAGGGGAAGAACTCAACAGAGGAGTTGGACTCTGGCTCTTTCGCCCTCTTAGCCGAGGTGTCATTCACCGACATCGTGTACCCCTTGTCCAAGTTCGAGTCTCACACCACGCGTTTGAGAGCAAGGCGTTCTCAAGCTGAGTGTCCTTGTCCCAATAGCGCATGAGCCCATCAGGTACTGAACCCTTTCTCTCTTCAAGTGTATTTCCGGTGTAGGAAAACCTGACAGTAGAGTTGGGCCAGGGCTAAATCGTTGTCCCTTTTGTGCCTGAGCCCATCAGGTACGGAACCCTTTCTCTCTGCAAGTGTATTTCCGGTATAGGAAACCTTGACAGTAGAGTTGGATTAGGTCTTCTTGCTTTACCAAACGCCAATGAATGGGTCTGGGTCTCTGCCTGTAAGGAACACAGGTAACTAGAAGCTCGTCTCGAGCTGACGGAGCTTGTAGTTCCCCTTTCCTAGGGACTTTTCACTTTCTATTTGCAGTTCGCGCTGCCCTCTAGCGCTGTTCTGCCCTTTCATTGTTTCATTGTACTCTGTATGAAATCTATTTGTCTCTCGCAATTTGTGTACTATACTTCCCATTCCTTCCAAGTTGTATTATTTCCATGTTTGTTCAAAAATGTCTTCCATGTTATCTATCAATTTCTTTCTTAGTTTTCCTTTGGCTCTGTTAGTTAGTCATCAGATCATCATTATCATATCAGTCCGGACATACCCATAGTTGATCAGATCTCAATATTCTGTATAACATTCAGCATGTGATTTTCTGACTGTGCCTGTTGGTTGATAACTCTTGTTTTGATTTAAATATACGCTGGTCATTTCTTGCAATACCATAATGCATTCTCAGGCCCTGCATGGGATAGTCATCATGTAATTTTAGCAATGAAAATGAAAGACGAAGCACACTAGGGACTAGAATTGTTGTCTCTGTAACCTAATGTTCTTGTAGGGACTAGAATTTTTGGCTCTGTAACCTAATGTTCTTGTAGGGACTAGAATTTTTGACTCTGTAACCTAATGTTCTTGTAGGGACTAGAATTTTTGGCTCTGTAACCTAATGTTCTTGTAGGGACTAGAATTTTTGGCTCTGTAACCTAATGTTATTGTAGGGCCTTGAGTGAATTCTATTCTCAGAATTTTACAAAATAAGATATAGTGTAACAATGAACTTTTTGAAAGTTACAGACTTGTAATGGATAGAACAGGTAACACATCGCCATCACCTACCTTGAAATGTGCCTGTGTACACACCTCGGCCCAGGTGCTTCATGTTGTTAATAACTGCTCCAGGGCTTGGGGGAGGAGAGGATGTGGTGCTCTCATTTAGAGTGGGCAGTCTTTCACGCTGCAAATTTGTCTGGGATGAGGTAGTCAATGTAGTTGCTGGTGCCGCTACCGTTGGTGGTGTTGGAGTCTGTGCAACCACAGGTGGTTGATATAGTTGTGGTGAGGCAGATGTACTTGTTAGAGGCTGCAGCAAATAAACAATATATACAACATTTTTCAAACAGACAAAAAGAAATTGGAAATAACATTACTATCATATATTCCTTCCTTATTCATTAGGCACTTAAAATCAAGCCCATTTATTTGTGTTTTTTTTCAGTTTCATGTGAAACAGAGGGCTGCAACTGTTGCTAACCAACAATTTATGTGTTGTGTTATTTCTCGTCATCTGTGCCCACAAAGTCCAGATTGATTTAGTCTTTTCCTTCACTCAAAGAGCTCAAAATTCATAGAGGATTGACTTCATTATACCTGGGTTACCAAATGTGCACTCTATCTCACTTAATAAAAGCGGAACACTGCCTGCTGAGAGAACCACTCATTGCATGTAACTCTGTAGTTTCAAGCGATAATCCTCTGGGACCTCCAAATAAATCCACTTTATAAACAAGATGTTGGTAGCGGGACATGAACCCGCAACCTCTTAACACAAAGTAAATGGATTAAACACTACACCAGGGAGATCCCCCTCCTCTGCCATTGTTCTTCTAGTATTCCCCAATTTTTTAACTCTCCCTTTTCCTAGTGGATTCTATTCCAGAGCCTATCTGATTGTTTTGTTATGCTTCTTTCTCAGGGTGGTTCTGTCCATTTCCATTTGAAATCTCTACCTCTACCAGGCACTGGTATGTTCTCTTCTACAGCTCATGCAAATATTAGCACATGCGAAATTGCAAATGGTGTCCAGGAAGTAATGTCAATGTCTATCAAACTTTCCTTTTTTTAAATCTGGCTAGCCCCTTGTCATGAAGAGGCTTAAGTACGCTACAAGTGGATGAGAAACTAAGCGTGGCTCACATCCCACCCACATCCGAGCAAGACTACTGTTTGATCTAGCAAGTTAGATATACTTAGATGGAAACTCAAGATTTATCCAATTGTGACAAGAATTTATGAGACAGTTGGTATGATAACATAAAAGATATGGGAGCTGTGAGATAATGTAGATGATATTGAAGCTGTGATATAATGTAGAAGATATGGGAGCTGTAAGATAATGTAGACAATATGGAAATTGTGATATAATGTAGAAGATATGGGAGCTGTAAGATAATGTAGACAATATGGAAATTGTGATATAATGTAGAAGATATGGGAGCTGTGAGATAATGTAGAAGATATGGGAGCTGTTAATAAAGATGAGAATGGAAACTGATAACTTACTTGCAATCGTGAATTAAGGTTCATGTCATGGAGCCTCTGTAGTCTCTGGGACAAACAACGAGTTGCCTCTGCTATGGTCGAGGCAGACAATCCACTTTGTGACAACACTGCAGCTGTGGCAGGGCTGACTGTGCTAACACTGGGGCATGGTTGAGGTGGGCGCTGACCTTGACCTTGCAGCATGGACAGTTGCAGCTGTACAAAGACCATGTTCTCCCCCATATGGATGGCCAGCATAAGAGGACTTCTACCAGATAGGAAGTCATTCACCTGGAGTATGAAATATCATGCAAAATATGAACAATAATATCAAAATATGAACAATAATATAAAAATATTAACAATAATATCAAATATGAACAATAATATCAACATATGAACAGTAATATCAAATATGAACAATAATATCAAATATGAACAATAATATCAAATATGAACAATAATATCAAATATGAACAATAATATCAAAATATGAACAATAATATCAACATATGAACAGTAATATCAAATATGAACAATAATATCAAATATGAACAATAATATCAAATATGAACAATAATATCAAATATGAACAATAATATCAAAATATGAACAATAATATCAAATATGAACAATAATATCAACATATGAACAATATCAGATAAGGAATTAACCGCTAATGCAAACTTCATCTTTATATTGACCGTTTAGTTCCCTCAATATACATCATGTATCTTGTTATATCTTTACCTATTGCTTCCAGTTCTTTCTATGTCTTTTCCATCATTTGTGTATGTTCTATCTGACTCTTCCAGGTATTTCTTAGTACTCATTTTCCCTTTCTCTGTGGGTTCCAGAACAATGCCTATTTGTTTTCATCTTCAGCATCGTTTCTTTAGTTATTTCTGAGAGTTTGTTTAGTACATAACTTGAGTTCATCATGTGGCTTTATACCATTTCAAATACTGTATCTTATACAGAGAAAATCGAAAAACCCCTTAGCGATTTTTTTTGTCAAAAGTTCAACAATTTCCCAAACCAAAAGAGGGTTTTACATGCAGAAACTGGCGAATTACCTTTTAATAAATTAAATTAAAAACCCTATCCTTATCATAAACATATCTACAGCCCTGAGTAGATGCATTTCCTCCCGCACTCACTCACACACACAAGTCCTCCAGTGAATAAAATCCGTGGCCGTTGCCGCTAAAGACCTTACAACAGAATTAATTAGGACCCTCATTTGTTTAGTTTTTTTAATTATCGTTTGACTGTTGGTTGGTCACTATATACATAGGCCTACTTGGAAGAGCATGCCAAAAATAGTCAAGGCCACTCTAAGTACATACATAGTCATCAGCCGAAAGCCCAACAATAATTACAAATGTAACGAAGGGGGTCCTATAAAATTCTGTTGGAAGGTTTTCTATACCACCGAAGAAATCTTACCTGAGTTTCAGTCAAATTCTCCAGAGCCTGCATTATACTTTTGTCCGTGTGGCGCAGCTGAAATATATAAATGATACATTATAATTAGTATTATAGTTGATTTGAAAAAAAGTTGATTTCTCAAGATGAGAACAAAATCCAGGAGTTGGTCCTATCAATGACTTTCGCCAATAGCGGTAGTAGAAGACTTAACAATATAATCCACATGTCTTTTTTAGTCATGATTTCGAATATTAATGTGCATTTCGTTGGAAGGTGACACCCGTGGGACACAAAGTATATAGTGATCAACGAAAAACACAGAAATAATCAAAAACATCACCTAAGAAGGCTGATTCTGCTTTGTTTTGATTCTGTTTGTAGGTCTTATTTGATGATTGGTCACTTTTTGTCGCTACTGTTCCGTACATAACGTGGTGGGGGGTTTGCTTACAGTTTCTGATTGGTATTTCTATGTGACTTGTACCTGGTATTCCCGTGTTTTGTTTCTAACATTCATTCTTAAACTCCCGCTTCATCTCTCTTGTATAGGCTTACTCTGTTCACTCTAAGAATGAAGTGGGTCACAACACACCCCCATATTACTCCGCGACAACAAGTGTTTTTTTTAAACAGCTGACGAGATGTAAAAATAATGTTATGTAAAAACAATTAAAAACAATATTTAAATAACATTTACAAAAACATTTAAAAATTAAATATAAAAACAATATTATTGGGCACTTAACAATCGATTAATGCGTTCTGAGTCCAACAACCGATCAGAAGCACTGGCCCACTTCATTCTTAGAATGAATAGAGTATAGCAGGACAACAATTCTACTAAATTTCCAGAAGAACGTTGTCCAAAGAACAGCGATTCGCTGTTACCGTTTTATCTGCGTCAATGACTAGACAAATTCTAACATGGATGGACAAGTCTCAGATGACTGTATAATCAATGTGGCTGTAGGATTCAGTGACATGAACTAGGGAACCTTCTTCTTTATGGCATACATAAAGGAAGGGTTTTGCCTCGAATTTCTTGCAAATCTACAGACATGCTTCAGATATATGAACTGTTTCTTTTTTAGCTTTCTGGGCAAGGGTCATCAACAGGCTTCATCACAACTAAGATCATGGAGAGGGATAGTCAATCTCACACCCAGTCGTCTTAATAACTGCATCCCATGACATGCAAGGCAGATGACACTAGTACCCAAGCCCGTAGATAAGTGAAGTTGAGAGGTTAAAACCCCTCCCTCCACAAGAAGTCAGAACATGACACTTAATATTAGAGAGAACGTCAAACAGGAGGGCAAACACCTCCCCCTTTATTTTATTTTTTCAAAAAAGTTACCATAAAATCCCACGATAACTATCCTTTGCTTCTCTTTTAGACTCCCAGTAATACAAGCGAATTTCCCAAGACAGCAGAGAGATTTGCTCCATTTGGAGTTTGGACAACGATATTACGATACTGGATTGATGTGTACTACATAGAATGTGTTGATGAGCTGTAAAAAGAATCTTTGAATTCTTTTAGGTCGGGGTGAGGGGGGGAATTTAGCACAGAGGAAAAGTTGTACCAAAAGGGGAGGGACACGGCGAAAAAAAGTTGGGAATCATTGCTCTACATCCAACTATCATGTTTTATAGTTAGTACAGTAAAAACATAAGTTGTGGAGAAGAAAGCCAAATAGTAAGAGAAAGGGTGACAAGAGAGAGAGAGAGAGAGAGAGATAGAGAGAGAGAAAGAGAGAGTGAAAGAGAGAGAGAGAGAGAGAGAGAGGATGACCTGATGCGACACAGAAGCTACGTAAGTACTGTAACTATCTAACCGAGATAACACTGCCAACCTGATACACCTATTCTGAAAATGAGCATAGCCCGCAGACCCGAGCAAACCAGGTCATCTCGTGCGTAAGTTGTATCGATCAAATATTGATTCTTCGTTTTTCCTCTCTTCTTTTGATATGCTCATTCAGGGACAACAGGCACCAGGTCAATAACAGAAGAAATACAACCCTTCAAGTCTTGACTAAAGAGTTACACTTACATAATCAATCAATTCGTTCGTATGACACTATCCATTTTTGTTTTCAATTAGTGACAAATAGAGGAGACCAGTCAGATCGCTTATCATAGAGTAAGTCTAAAATACCGGCATAAAACGTTTAAATGATTTGGAGATACAGGGGATGGGTAGAGATAACGGTTCAGCTGTTAGCGATTGTGAAATCGAACATTTGAGGTTGTGTTGTATGACGAATCCTCACTTTCCTGCTTAGACAATTACGCAATGACAAATGTGCATGGCCTGTCCACATTTAGGCGTAGTTGGGGAAGACGGTTTCACATGTTTCTTTATGTAAAATGATTGATTGATTGGCAAGTCAACGAGAGTATGAGTTAGTCATTCTTGTTCTCTATACAAAGAGATGAGTTTCACTAACGGATCCAGACTAATGCATCTCTGATAAATATTTTTCTTCCTACTTTGGACATTCTTGTAGATTTGTAACAGAGCGAATCCTAGAACGTTGTTTGCCTCGGTTGAACACATTGGTTGAGAAAGTTATCTTCACCACAACCAACAAATAAGCACTATGTGGAAAATATCACCCGAGCATTGAGAGGCCCGAAAGGGGAGCAAAGACACTGCCTTCCCAAAATGTATCGTAATTACTTGTATGTCCGCTCTTTATAATTTTTTTAAACATCGTACTTTACAGCTTAGTTGCGATAACTTCTGACTATCGCAATTCTAAATTTGATTCTAAAAAAAATTCTGATTCTAAGAGATCATGGTCTAACGCGATAAACCAGTCAGTAAATTTGGCTTGGCTGGCGGATTTGGGCCTCGAGCCGTATTGTTCTAACACTTTATGTAAACTCTGCTTGCTTATATGCAAAATGTTATTGATCGAACAGAAACGATATATCTATCTGGGTCGCAGAATCAACATCAAAGCACTCCTTGCATGCAGACATACAAATGGCGTTTGATGATTCACATGCATCGCTGGCTATAAACACAACAGTTATTTAGCATTTGACTCCGCATCCAAATTTAGTTACAAAAGACCTACATACAATATAATATCTCTATGTTGGGGTATTGACATGTTATTTTGATCTGTTAGTTAACCACATTACTGATTTGCGTTTGATTTGGTGGCTTTTCCATTCTGTTTGTATGTCACTATCTTGATAAAGACCTTTTAGTAGAAACCTCGATTCTGAGTATTGTTCTATGTATTAACTGCTTTTTATCTTTTTAATAATTTGTTATTACATTCACTTACCATATGGTACACAGTTTTATTTCACTCGCCTTTTCTTTCACTGCTAGATCTATTACACCAACCATGAAAAACGGAGAAGGACCCTGATATCAGAAATGTCTCAGCTGGGTTTTTTTCACTAGTTCTAGGGTTTTTGGCAGTCACTGGGGTGTTGTTGTTATTTTTATTAAGTATGCCTGAATCTAGTTTCTTGTAAGGAAGGAAATTCTAGGGGTATGGCATATTAAAAAAAAATAAATAAAGGTAAACATTATCACTCTTATCAAGATTACGGTGATAACCCGTAAAACTTTTCAAAAACAAAACAAAAAGCTCACAAAAAGTATATTGGAAATTATGAAATTGCACACGAAAATGGACAGATGACAAATGACTAAAAAATTGTATACCAATTTTCCTTACTGGGGCACTGCTCTTATTTTATATCAAATTATATCGTTTGGGGGTTATCTGGGGATTTTTTCAGGGCGATCTGGGGTTATTTCCAAAACGTCAGTGGTAGCGCTGATTAGGAAAACCTAAACCAACAAAATTACTGATCTTTAGATTATTATCCGGGTATTATCCAAAACGAGGTCACTGAATAACTTCAATATTCTTTGTTCGCGACTACCACCCACGCTTTAATGTTGAATTAAATATATATATAATATCTCATGCGTGGAAAAGGTCAGGGGGTCATGCAGCCGCGACATATGTATACATAGTTCTGTCAACGTCAGAAGTCTATAATTGCAGAATATTCTACTGTACGACTCCCCATGACGTGTCACCACACACATATTCGTTTTGAAAAATTAATTTTAAATTAGCATTTTTAAACAAAAGATAAGCCATAATTTTCATTGGGGAAGAAAATAAAACAGACATAGGCCTATCTAAGGAGTGTTGCATCAAAATACAAAACACTAACGATATCAAAAGAAACAAACGACGTTTCGACTAAAAAAAACTTTTTCCTAATAAAAACCCTTAAATCTCAAAGTACTTTAGGTTGTTCTAACACTGAGGGCTTATCCTGAAATTTTCCTAAATTGAAAAAAAATAATAATAATAAATAACAGTTGAAACGTGTTTCTTTTTCAATCTAGATATAATCGGAATAAAATGTCTGTTGTTGTTGCAACATCCACAAATAATTTGCACTGTAAAAGTACATGATGAATAAAATATTGGATAAAACAATACACAAATTTTACATAATGTGTGGATCAGTGTTTATCAATCAGAATGGCAATCCTATAAACAGGAGCGAAAAATGAAAGGAATGACAAATAATAAAATAAGGAAACAAATTATATGTCTTGGCAAATAATAGTCAAGAAACAGAAAGAATGTGGGTTAACGTTAATTCTTTTGGTGAACATATTAACTCGTTCTTTTTAAATAGTTTTAAAAATATTTTCTTAACAAGGTTACCGTTTGCCAGACGTCGAATTTGTTTCTTTATTTATTGTTAGTTTGTTCATTTTAACACTAATATATACTTTTTAAAATGTTATATAGGTTGTAGTTATAGTACAGGGGCATTTGTAAATAGTACTAGTAAGTAGATATGTGGCGAATGGCCTAGGGATTAGTGCGTTGGTCTTATATTCATGAGACTCAGGGATCGACTCCACATAAGGATTTTTTTCCGTTGGAGGATATATTTAAAAAAATTAACCATATAGGCCCTTCATGAGGTGGCGACAACATGGAGCTTATATCACACATTCACAAAAATCCCCTCCCTGCAACACCGTAACTGGTAGCATCCAGTATTGATATTTTTTAATTATTATTAGTTACAGTTTATGATAATTTGTGAATTACTAGTAGTTACAGTATAGGATACTTTTTGAATTACTAGTAGTTACAATATACGATAACTTATGAATTACTAGTAGTTACAGTTTATGATAACTTGTGAATTACTAGTAGTTACAATTTATGATAATTTGTGAATTAGTAGTAGTTGCACTATAGGATAATTTGTGAATTACTAGTAGTTACAGTGTAGGATAATTTGTGAATTACTAGTAGTTACAGTGTAGGATAATTTGTGAATTACTAGTAGTTACAGTGTAGAATAATTTGTGAATTACTAGTAGTTACAGCATACGATAATTTGTGAATGATTGAAATTGATTAACTACGAAGATGAATGGTTGAAACTGATTACGAAGTCAAAGACTATACATACCTTCATTATTGTGGCACGAAACCCGCGAGAAATCTGAATAATCGTCGTAACAGAGCACAACCAGTTAACTTATTCTGTAGTGAGCTAGCCTGGGACCGACTCCGGGGCCAGTAACGTCTTGCAGCTTCAGTGATACCATTTATATATGCGACTTAAAATTAGCAACAGTTTAATCACGCGTTAATACTTTGGCCTCTCAACATGACAAGGTTGGAAAGTTGTACCTGTGTTGACTCGTTCGTGACCGACGACGTACAAACCATCGATTTATATAAGGCCTGTTGGCTAATTGACATCCTGCCTTCTAAAGTGATTCATTTGATTTTCCCCGTTATTTTGAATGCATGTCGACACATAGAATAAATATAGTGTCTAATGGAAATGACCATAAAAGTCTAGAGTCATTTTACAGAGCTGTTATTGAAAAACTAACAGGCCTTATATATAAGGATGGTCACGGTTGACTTCATACCTCGTAGAGATATGGTGGTCTCCAAGGCAGACTACTTGAACATATTTTATTTTTAAGATTTATTTGGGCGGGGTTCAATGCTAGAACCACGATACTTTTACCACGGTCAGGTATAGATAAACGGTCATGCTATGGCTTTACAAAGAGTCGGTTGCTAAGATACGTTGCCGGGATGTCTTGTCCTGGTAACATTTCCCCACGAGTATTGCCCCCTCCCCTCCTCTTATACATAGATAATTCAATACTATGGACAGATTTATAATAATGTCCATACTTTAGTGGTGCCTTAATAAAGTTAAATGTTGTGATAAAAATCGTATTTTCCCCATATAGTTAGTTAAACAACATAAAGTTCTGAAATGTATACAAAAGGTTCCAAAATCGTAGAAGATTGACTTCACTGTACTCGGTTTCCCATATGTACTCCGTCACTCTCAACGAAGCGGCAGGCCGCCTGCCGAGAGTACCACTCATAGCACGTAACTCCGTAGCTTCAAGTGATAATCCACAGGGATCGCCGAAAATATCCACCCTGTAAACAAGACGATACGAGACTACGCTAGGGAGACCCCCTCTGAAATGCATAGTGTAGATTTAATTCAAGCTTCAGAACAGCTAGCTCCGCATTAAGAATATTTTCTACTTTAAACAATTGAAGAAGTCCGGAATCTCAGTACAATCAATCGGTTCTAATGGGAAACTATGTTACCTGGTTTATATGAAGGGGGTGACATTCTTTTGTTATAAATTGTATGTTTGTGATCATGCCATCCTGCGTGCTACTTATGGAACTGTAGGCTATTCCTAATGGACTTGTCCACTGAAAATGTATGAGTCTTGTGTAGACCAAGCCCTTCTTCAGAATAGTTCTGAGTGCTGTTCTCACGCAGCCTCAGTAATTTTTGCTTATCCGACTTTATTCCACCGTTTTTCATTGGATGACGATACAAAATATACATCGACTAATAATCGATCACATCAGCCAAGATGAGCAACTCTGAGTGAGATCACAACGCAGTACTATAATGGAGAAGGAGATCACAATACAGTACTATCCTATAGAAGGAGATCACAACGCAGTACTATCCCGGAGAATGGCTTTATATTTACTGTAAGGTAAGTCCTGCTATTTGTGGCAACAACCGACTCTTTTTGTGACGCCATAGTATTACCATATATATATATATATATACCCCAACCGTAGCAAATCAGAACATAACTTCTGGTACCAGGAATTTAGTCACAAGGTTGATTTTTTAAAAATCCACTCATTTTTAACGATTTTTCACAAAAAGATCTTCAAATTTCTTATAAAAAAGAGATACTTACCAGCGAAAACTGGCAAATGACATTACTGTTTTGGGGTAAAACACCCTCCTTACTGAAAATATCTACAGCCCTGCCCTGTGAATAGCAGCAAACATAGCTTCGGCCATGGGACAAGCAGAAAAATTATCTACGGCCATGGGACAAGCAGAAAACAGAACTACGGACCTGGACAAGCAGAAAACAGAACTACGGACAGAAAACAGAACTACGGACCTGGACAAGCAGAAAACAGAACTACGGACAGAAAACAAAACTACGGACCTGGACAAGCAGAAACTGCGAAGCTGTAAATAAACGTATTTATAGAAAGTGCGATGTATGTGTGTGTGAAGGAGGTAGTTAGGTAAGAGTTTAGTGTGTGTGTGTGTGAAGGAGGTAGTTAGGTAAGAGTTTAGTGTGTGTGTGTGAAGGAGGTAGTTAGGTAAGAGTTTAGTGTGTGTGGAAACAGAACTTACGTTAAAAACAGACCGAACAACAAGAAAGGACATTCACCTCGAATTGTAAATCCCCTCCCACGTTCACCCAGTTATCTTCTTAAAAACAGAAAAATTATGTTACCGTGGGGAGGAGGGAAAGGTCCCTACCTTTACAGCGGAACCCTTCTAGTGTGCGCTAAATAATATCTCCCTCCTTAATCACATGAGGGAGGATAGTGAGAGGGAGGAAACGCGTGTTTGTTTTATACTGCGCCGTTCTAAACGGAGTGTGGAATGCGTCCACGTTTACAAAGACGCCTTTTGACCAATAAGGTGTAACCGGAAAATTATTTTAGGCGTCAATTTTTTGAAGGAAAGTTATATCACTTCTATAGAAATTTGAATGTTTGGGTACAGTGTAAAAAATACAGCGAATAAGAATTAGAATTTAACTATTTTAGAAATTATTTGAGAATAAAATTGTATTTTTGACTGTTTTCTATTATACAATTTTCGAGAAAAATATTAGATTCTACACAAAGCCTACTCTAGCATTGGATATAAGAATAGATATTTAGGTGTGTGGTTACGCACTATATTGTTTCAGTACAAAAAATTAGATATTTGTCTTCTCTATATTGTTTCAGTAAATAAAATTGTTAATTGAATTCTCTATATTGCTTCAGCACAAGAGTAGATATTTGATTACTCACTATATTCTTGCATAATTGCTATATTGCGACATTTTGACTACCTGGTCCCGGAGACCCCCGTATGCACAACTAAGTTCAAATTTCGCACCCCTGTTGATTGCTATTGACGCTTTCAATCTGTCGACTATGCCTAATTTCGACATTGGTCGCCTGCTCCATGTCTGATAAAGACATTTTAACCTTGACTGTACACTTGGACAAATTCACATTAGTTCATTTCTTTATAGTATACTTGGACAAATTCACATTGGTTCATCTTGATATTACACTTGGACAAATTCACATTAGTTCATCTTGATATTACATTTGGACGAATTCACATTAGTTCATCTCTTGGTGTTATTTTCTGACTATTTCTTACTCTATTCCTGCACTCCCATCTTTCACAACCGATTCTAGATAATTTGTTCCGACCACTTTAGAGTTTCATACCACCCCTCTAGTCTACAGTCTCCAAACGCATATACGACGATGCCAGATTACCAGATCTAGCCAAAGTTATATCAGTAAACATGCATACGTTAAACTCTACCTATACACCACCAAAACCACAAATATGTTCGCGTCTCTACAAATATGCTGCCAATTTAAATGTGTGTCGTCAAGAATGCCTTTTTCATTCATAAATATATACTCCCAGCATGCCTCAGCAATGACCAAATAAGGATATAGTTCGTCGTTAACTCCTTGACTTGTTAGCCAATAGACGTCGCGATTTAAATAACATGACACGTTTACAGCAAACCAGTCTATTAGATCTCAGTAGTATCATTGCACGAGCAGAAACAAAACACTTCAAACCACCCTCCCCTCACTCAAACAAAAACAATATAAAACAGTTCTGAGAAGAAAGCAAGTACAAGTTTCAACAGTGAATATAAGTTCCATTTTTTTTAAGTGTTATATATTATATTATATTTCGGGATAGGAAAGGTCGACGAAGTATCTCTACTGCGCATGTTTTTGCTCACGACATCAAGTGTTTGAGAAAAAAAAAGAGACTTAAGTAGTGGTACACACACGTAACACGCCCACTGTGTACTATGAAACGATCCCCGCGCGTGTATTGATTAGAATAGCCACACACAAGTAATTTGAATTATAGTACCCACATGAGTGTATTTTGAATCCATATATTTTGAATTTAGAATACACATGCGTAAATTTTGAATTAGAGTTATAGAATACCCACATTTTGTCCTAGTCTGTAGTGGCACGGCACGGAGCGTACCTGTGACAGACAAGGTACCAGGTTCAAATCCCATCGCAGGCAATTACGCACCCGGAACGTTCATAAAGTAATGGAAAACTACTAAACGTATATATTGCTTAAAAATCACTACAGCCAAAATGTGTGCATTTTGAATTAGAGCATCCACATGCGTGCATTTGGAATTAGAATACCCACATGCGTGTATTTTGAATTATAATATCTGCATGTGTTTATTTTGAATTAGAGTACCCACATGTATGTATTTTTAATTAGAATACGCACATGCGTGTATTTTTAATTAGAATACCAACATTTATGTATTTTTAATTATAATACCAATATGTATTTATTCTGAATTAGAATACACAGTACACATGCGTATATTTTGGTTTAGAATAATCATATGCGTGTATTTTGAATTAAAATATCCCCATCTGTGTATTTTGAAGTAAAATACCCACATGTGTGTATTATGAATTCGAATACCCACATGTGTGTATTTCACTTTGACTATCTGCTGGGGAAGACTGAGGACCTAAAGCTGCTCGAAATAATACTGATTGCAAACTAATAGGCTAAGAATTACATTTTGAATACAGCAACATTGTTGGTAGCAAATCATATTCAGGACGTAGCCATCAACATATTTTGGCTGTACTGATTTTCTAGGCAATATAAAAACGTTCAGTAGTTTGCCATTGCTTTCTGAACTGTCTGGATGCACAATTCCCTGAAAGGTATTCTAAGATAAAAGAATACGTGCGTTGGTGAGGTACGTAAACACGTGATAGATAAGCGGATCTCAACGTGTGTCATAGCAGTACCCCGGGGCAAACAAATAAAAACAAATTAGAGGAAGGGATCATGGTTTTTTTTGGGGGGGGGGGCGGGCTGCAGAATAGTAATAAATTCAACATAGAATATTATGCTAAACAAATAAAGACCTCAGATAAGGGGGGAACCTATCGACCTTTTTATTCTTCTTCTTCTTTCGTTCGCTAATAATGTCTATATCTGCAGTGTTGTTTCTTGTATAAATTGGACAGTGTTTTCCATTTCTTGTTTTGTACCATAAAGTTTAACATTCATCGGTGTATCAGAAGGCCAGTATGTGCATCTTAATGTGTCATAGTTTGCAGATTCTTGAAGGATATGTTCTGAAGTCTGGTTGACTTGTCTACAATTACACTTTGCTGTTGTGCCAATTTTAAATTTTGTATACATATGGCTGTTTAGTCTATTGTGTCCAGTTCTCAGTCGAAATATGATGACCTGTTCTTGTCTGTTAAGTAGGTGGTAGTCATCCCGTGGAGGTAAGTTAGGCTTTCGTTGTGCCTTTATCATGGATTTCTTTTGGTGATAGCTGATTGGTACATCCGGTTGCTGCATGTTAGCACCTTCCTTGGCGAGTTGATCAGCTCTTTCATTTCCTGCTATTCCACAGTGTGATGGAATCCATTGCAGTATAACTCTACACCTATTTTGTACTATGGACAATACCTCTTTTAACTCTGGAAGTTTATTGGACTGTAATGCCTCTAGCACTGACCTTGCATCTGTAAGTATTACAACAGGGTGTGAGGTCCTGTCCAATGTTAACAGTTTCTCTGCAGCTGTATAAATAGCCTTGACTTCAGAGTCATAGTCCTTTTTATTCAATCTCTAGTACTAAAAGTGTTTTTTTAAATCTACTAATATAGTATTGGTTTCCTAAACAAAAGGGGGTGGTGGAGGGTTTAAATACCACCATCTATTTTGTGTAGCAGATGATATAAAGTGTGTGGTAGATGATATAAACTGTGTAATAGCTACAATAAATCGTGTGGTAGATGTTAGACATTGTGTGACAGCTAATATAAATTGTGTGGTTGATGTGTCATGTGACGTATTCCTTCCAGAACGTTGTCTTCCCAATGAACTCTCTGAACCTCTCTCTGTCTTGGGCGATGTGGCTTGCATTTTCTAGCGATGTATTCATATTATCTTTAATGGGCATATACAGTGGAATGCCACTATACCACATCGTTACAGGCTGACCAAACATATATGTAATAACCAAAATTCGCTATATACAATTATATGCATTAAAAGAATAAACTAACTGAGGAATTTGAAGTGTTGTTAAATAGGGAAATTTGTTATAAAAGGGTATGCTACAGAGAGTTTTACTTCACTGTAATACACAGGTAAATTTAAAGACAACTAGGTATTGTCTAAAGCTGATGTTGAAAGCAGAAACGCAGGAAGGTGCATTGTAAACCTGATGGGAACCATTGTTGGCGAACAGGTAAGTAAGATGGTGGATGGGTCAGCCGAAAAACACATAAGATTTTAGATACTTAAGATGGTGGATATTACGTGGACAGGTAAGTTGATAGGTCAGTTGGCGTACAGGTAAGTTGATGGACATGTAAGTTGGTGGACAGGTAGACTGTCAAGTGGACAAGGAAGTTAATAAACGAGCAAGTTGGTGGACAGGTAAGTTAATAGAAAGGTAAGTTGATGGACACATAAGTTGGTGAACACGAAGACTGACCTATGAACATGTAGTTAGGTAGACGAGCAAGGCGATACAAATAGCTTACGCTAGTAGGCAGGATACTCACACTGAGACCAGACTCCATATTTGGTAACAATGTCACGTGACTATCGTCAGGTAGATGATAATCCTGAATGCAACCGTCCTTCAACACCCTGTAGAAAATAACAACATAAAGGTAACATTTGACAAATACATAAAACTGTACATAAAACAAATAAGACAAATATTTTCACCTAAATATTTTTGGAGGTTACATTTCTATTTCTTACCATAGTCTCTCATGGCTGTACACTGGCTCATTTCCTACATTAAATATGGAATGTATCACTGATATACGCACATCGTGTGACCCAAGCTCAAGATCTCAGCTTGTCTCGTAACATAGATCATGTCCTTCACGATGTACCACCTATTGGCTTATATCAAATTACGTCACTTTAAATAACGCATTTGACTTTTCCCGTGATTTTCATCGGTTGACGACACAAAGTATAATCATAGTGACCAATTAAAATCACCGGAAAAGTTTAACGAGTCATTCAGAAGGATGTTTTTCAATAATCCAACACGACTTCTAAATTCGATGGTCCCGGTCAGAACTGCTTGAATGTAAACGACGAAGTGATGAATGTTATTTTTGTACTCTTCTTTGTGTTTACTTTCTGTGGTCATTTCATTGTAGGCGTTTCTGAGAGAAGTTGCACAACACGGTATTAAAACAAGTTCACTGAACTATAATTTTGAGTGACCAACAAGAACCACTGTTAACAATCGTGAAACTTCGTTAACTCCAGCAGTATTATGTTTTATGCTTCTTCTTCGTCTGTGTTGGTTCTAAAATTCTTGAAAATGATCAGGGTGTAATCTGAAGAACGGAATGCATGTCATTGCTTACAGCTTGACTGCGATATCTGCCCCTTTTTGTCTGACACATCCGACCTCCGCTCAGCTTGTAGGTCACTTTGACCCTATATCATATGTGACAGCTAACCCATAATCTTATTTGTCGCCTCTGACAACATGCATGGAAAGTAAACAGTGTTGCTATTTTTTGCTCCCCTTTTTGGGCCAGGTAACACAGGAGTGACTGGAGAAATGAAATAGTGTGAAATTGAGGAAAATTGTGAAATAAGCAGAACATTTATCAAAGAAGAACTTAGGCATTGCCCTCGACAGTCAAGAAGGATTAACCCGAGAAGCACTGAAGGGAATGCTGACAAGAGAAACTAAAATGATGATGCTGTGTCTCGTTGTTAGGTTGTTTTATTGATTTATTTTGGTAACACATACCTATTTTTGTCTATTTTGATATTTGCCCAATATTACCCCAGCCACCATTTCCTGTTTAGGGTTGTTACTCTTAGCAGACGGCGTGAGAGGGACGGAGTACACATGGGAAAACACTAGTGCTAAGTAGTCAATTTTCTATGTATTCTTGGACCCTTTTACAGTCAACTATCAATGAATTGGTGCGACCAATCTGCAGGGCCTATATGGAGAGCTGTTGCAGTCAGATGTGCCGGGCCATTGTCACAAATAACATAACGATACAATGAATCCCCGTTCTTCGCTATACATCTCGCTGTACATTTTCAATTCTGGCCAACTGTTCTTCTGCTACGATGAGATATGGTGGGAGAATGAACGACAAAACAAACACACAAGAAGCATTTTCATCAACCGATCATTTCTTTGTCGAACTAGTAGTGTAAAAAGAAAACTACACCAGTTTAGTCATATAAAGAGACACAATTGTTTAGAAAGACACATAATTGGGGGGGGGGGCAGATCACCTGGGTAGAAGAGAAAAAAACAGACCAAGAAGACGATGGAGTGACGACATTAACGATAACATGAATACGTCTTTGGAAAATGCAAGTCGCATCGCCCAAGACAGAGAAGGGTTTAGGGGGTTCGCTGGGAAGACAACGTTCTGGAGAGAATACGTCACATGACACTTTAGTCGTGATTTTCTAGGCAATGTTTACTTTAGTAGATTACCATTGCTTTCTATCAGAAAAGTTAGAAAACTAAATCAGACGATCCACCACACAAACACGTGTGTATATATATAATATATATATATATATATATATATATATATATATATATACACTCACGTGTATATATAATAGATAAGTGTGTAGATGAATGATCGAACGGCCTGTGTAAATATGCTACGAGAGAAGATGTACTTTGTGTACTTGTGTACACAATATGTGAACATTTACGTTTTGGGAGGGGTCCGAATTTGAATTAGAAAGACAATTTTGTTCCCGGATAGCGGTTTCCAATTGTATCTGCCCACTAGCTTGTCCTGACGTCAGGAATATATTAAGGCCGTTTTGTCGCTTCGCTCTGCTCTCTATTCACGGGCCTCTATTCTCGTTTTGTCATGTTCTTCACAAGTTCATAGTTGCTTCTGTTTGCTTAACTGACTGTTAGTTACTGTGTGGGCACTTATGACATAGGCCAGATCAGTGGTTCTAAGCCTGTACATCTCCACAACCCCCTTTTGATTCCCATTCGTCTGTGTGAAGTTCTTTTTAAGAAGTATTTCTCACAGATCCCAAACAACGTCACTTATTTTGGCTGATGCAACTGATCATTATTTGGGTATACAGTGGAACCCCTCTATAGCGTATAGTGGAATTACTCTATCGCGTACACAGTGGAGTCCCTCTATAACGCATCTTTTTATAACAAATTTCTTATATAACAACACTTTTCAAAATCCCAAATTATATTTATTCATTGTTATTGCTGTATATAGCGACTTTCTGTTATTACATACATATGCTGTTGGTCCAGGCGAAGTTGTTATAATGAGATTTTAGTAATTTGTGTCGTGAATTAATTAAAAGCACAAAAAGGGGGAGCTATTTGTTATATGCGAACAAAACGTCTCAGGGAAAGGCTTGCTGTGACCACAACACACCATCCCCACAATAATCGCTATATGTAAGATACAAGAAAAATAAGTATTGTTTACTATAATTGTATTTATAAAACAAATGATTTTTTTACCAACGCATGAAAGGGGTGAAAAGAATACTAGAAATCCCCTGCAATGATTGCCATAAGAGGCGACTAAACATACAAACATTTGTGTAAACTTTCTGAATACACACATTTAAAGTGGCATCAAAATCCTATGAGATAAGACTCCAGTGTAGGGAAACAATCAAACGCTGGATATGCGAGGGCTGCGGTAACACAAAGCAAATGTAAACATGAACGAGGGCTAGTATGTTTTATTTTACAAATATTGGTAACACTTGTATACATTTTCGTTTACTTCTCTATAATATCGTAACCGAAATTCTCGCTGCATACTTTAAAAAACAACAACTAAAAGGACTGACGCTAAATTGTAGTCTAGAAGGCGCCTCATCATTTAGCCCGATGCTCAAAAACAAATTTTACTTCGTTTTTTCATGAAGGAATTTAAAGCTACATATATGTGCTTAATATGACGTCATTAAAAGTTGTGTATTTCCTTGATCCCGTGTACAGTGTGAAGACCGGTCAGATAACGGAGTTAGCTTGTATTTGCTGAGCAAAAAATAACTTAAATGTGGGACGATCCACTTTACTCAATACGCGGTTAACAAGAGCAGCAGTGTGGTTTTTTTCCCCCATAAATGTTGAAGCGTCAATGTTGTGACACTACTACACTAAAAATGTGGTAACATATTAATGCCAGCAACATAACACATTTTTTTATAGCTGTAGTGATTTTCTAGGCAATTTACATACGTTCAGTAGTTTGCCATTGTTTTCTAAACGGTCCGGGTGTATAACTGCCTGTGGGGGAGTTTGAATACGTTACCCCTGCCGTCACACAGCAGGACACTAAATACCCATAATTCATGCGATGCAGTGTCACCAGCAATATAAATGTGAGCACAGTGATTTTATAGATACTTTGCATTGGTCAAAATTTAGTGCACAAATATCAATTTTCTACCATAATTTTCCTTCCTAATTCCAAAACAAACAAATATCGCTCTCAGTAAACCATTATTGGCATGTTCGGGCATCGCCCCTGCTGTTTAACTCTGTTTAATTTGCGAGTGTTCTTCACAGTTCCAACTTTTGCGTCGCTGTTATGTCGCGTGGGGTGGATATGACGCAAATTGTCTATTGAGTTGCATAACGGGATAACGCACTTTTAAGTTACCGGTACATGGGGGTATTTGTACTCGAGATTTGTTACGTTCGACCTATTTGAGAAATGTCCGTTTCTTATTGGTAGCGTAGCAGTATGAATCAAATTGAACAGAAATAGGTACACATCTTACAAATATTAGTCAATAAAAGAAACTAGTAACAATACACGACAGATGATGTTTTGATTAAAAAACTTCTTCAAGAGCAGTATGAAGTTGATGATATGTCGTGTTTTACATAAGGGAAAATGTTGGTGTGAGACTTTTAAGAGCTATATTTTGTTATTTTTCCCCCAACTGTGTTTATATACAGGATAATCATCATTGTTGTTATTCGTCTTTCACATGACGACGACCATTTATTACGTCCATTGTATGAAATTCAGTAATGTCATTGACTGTGAGTTTGCAGATACACCTTATTCTTACCGTAAAGGTCATTGGACAAGAAGAGCGTGGGATGACCACCGTAGATGGTTTTTGACCTACCCAACACTTTTAATGTGCTCTCTACTGTTGAGTTACTGCATTTTTCACATCTTTTCACAAGATGCTTCGTTGTTTTTGTTGTACTGGGGAGAAAAAAACCATCATCTTCGTGGAACCCAGGACACGTCCGTAAATGTTCCTCCCATCTCATATTCAGTATACCCCTCAACGTGTGACAACTGACCATCTCATAATCAGTATATCCTTCAACGTGTGACAACTGACCATCTCATAATCAGTATACCCCTCAACGTATGACAACTGACCATCTCATAATCAGTATATCCTTCAACGTGTGACAACTGACCATCTCATAATCAGTATATCCTTCAACGTGTGACAACTGACCGTTCCGGTTTTGTGATGGATGATATTCTTGTTACATGCAGCCAGTTTCTTGCAACCTTGCTCTTCATACTCACACACGAGACCATCGTAGATATACAAGACATTTCAACAGAATTAATTAGAACTGCATTCGAGTCGTTTTTCATTATTTTTGGGATCTCGGTTGGTCACTCTTTATATACTTCGAGTCTCCTTGGCTATTTTTGGCATGCGATTCCAAGTATGTAAATAGTGACCAACCCAAGTCCAACAATAGTAAAAAACGTCAAAATGGAGTCCTAATTAATTCCGTTGAACGGTCTTTATTTGTGACGGTCATATTATACACAAAGTTTATATATAAAAATTGGTAGCATATCCTGTTCAGGTTGTGGTCATCAACCAAATATTTTTTGGCTGTAGATGCGGATGACATGCTACCTAGTCTTGTTGCGTCATACCATGGTTACTTGTGCGCCTCTTGGCTTGGTATCTCTGACTTTAGCAGCGTACTACTTGGACAGGACTGTGGTCCTGCTCGATGTTAAGGATAACCCGACCAATGCTATTTTCCAGCCTTTGTTGGCTGGACTAAGCCTAACTCAACTTACAGGAGTTGGTTTCAATGGGGTGAATGTAGTGATTTTTCTAGGCAATATAAATACTTTAAGTAGCTTGCCATTGCTTTCTGAACGGTCCGGAAGCACAATTTCCTGTGGCGGGATTTGAACACGTTACTTGACCGTCAGAGAAGCGCAGGATACCACTTCGCCAGAGTCGGACAGTGTATATATATATTTCATAGAATTCACATTTCTTAATCATATAATTTGCCAGAGACTGTTTTGAAATAGTCGCATATATGTGTACATATTAGCTTAATTCTGAACATTTGTAAATATAATCATACACGCTGGTAGTTTAGTTAAACCTGGGCGTGTGTATGCACCTGCAGCATCGTCAACAAGTGTACCGTTTCTCGTGGCGCCAGGAGCGATTTAAAATCTAGAAGGTGCAGCCAAACTCCATGTGGAATATGCATGTATCACGTTGTTTGGATGTGTGTGTATCACGTTGTTTGGATGTCTGTGTGTATCACGTTGTTTGGATGTGTGTGTGTATCACGTTGTTTGGATGTGTGTGTGTATCACGTTGTTTGGATGTGTGTGTGTATCACGTTGTTTGGATGTGTGTGTGTATCACGTTGTTTGGATGTGTGTGTGTCACGTTGTTTGTTCACTATGACTATAATATGTGTGATAGACAATGAAAATCAAGGAAATGGTTGGTTTATGCCCAGGAATTGATAGCGATTTACTCGCACTGCCTATGTGCAGTGGGTCTTATATTGTAAAAAGTCACGCTACAACATAAACCAAATAGCAAACCAAATAGCAAACCAAATAGCAAACCAAGCATTTTAATGTGGAATTTAGACATACACTTGGATAAAAGGTATGGAATTTTCACACGCACGCATATAAATATGTGCGTGTGTATGGATGGCTAATTGTTTTACAGGGACGAGAGACACCAATGTCATGGCAGAAAATTATGGGGGGGGGGGGGGGGTAAGAATTTGGGCAGCACAAAAAAGTGTACTTCAGAAAATGAGAAAAAGATAATTTAAGCAAACTCTTAAGTGGCTGCACTTTAATGGATTTTGAGAGAGTTTGGAGCAAGCCCTTCTTCAGAATATGGGTTGATGTTTCTCGTAATGGCTGATGTGAATGATCATTGGTCACATTGAATATACCCTTTTTCGCAACAATGAAAAGCGAAAAAAATGTTCGAACAGCCACGATGAGTGAAGCTGTGCGAAATCAGTAAGCAGGACATATTTCGAAGAAGGCTTGGTTTAGAGAATATCTGGAACCGTTTGGAATGTCCGGACATTAATCTAACAGCTTAAAACTTGAGTTCGTGTCTTTGTTAAAACTCCAATCCTTAGATCATAACCGCAACTACGTTCTAATAACAGTTTGAACCTTCCTCGTTGTTTAGTGCGAGTATAGTTATCAAATTTGCACACACAAAAACATGCAGATATACATTATGTGAAGCATGAATTCGTCCCATTAAAAAAAAAACTGCACTATTAAGGTGTTCTAGTTTTCTTCCACCCTATCTGAACATTTAAGTTTGTTGATAAAACGGAATGCCAGCAGAGAAATAAAAGATATCTACCACACAAATACCCGGGCTATGACGTCAGTCTCTTTGCGTGGGTATTCGGGTCGTGTCGTAAATAACAACACAGCGCACTCGCGTAGATCGTGCCCTCGTTCAAGCATCGGTACATGCGTGTGGAAATTTAACGTTTGACTTGACTTCCAGTGAAGTCTTTAGCCAGAGTGCATCCTCTTCCGTGTATTTTATGTGATAATACCACGTCACAGTTAAAACATTCAATATGTGGTCATGAAATGAAAACTAGCAACAGTACAACAATGACGCATTTGTTTACAAACACCAGGGATTATTTTTTTTACAATAGCATTAATAATTCACAAGTTCTGAGATACAGCGATGTTAAAGCTGGTCCCTTCTCCCTCTCAGATCTTTGGGTTTTTTATCGTTGTCTCGGGTATTGGGATTGTTTATCGGGTAAGCAAAATTTCCTTTAATCTGCGTTGTTTGGTTTTTTTTTAAAAGGAAATTTCCCTTAGGAAATCAGAAAATGTTTTTTTTTTAGTATTAGAACCTCAGCCAAACGACGGGCAAACCCTACCCAAAGTTAACCATTCACGAAGAAAAGGCCAGCAGGCCTAATGTAATGGATGCAATTTCACACGAAAATTGGTAATGACTTTTATAAGGCAAACTCGCTTCTCTTGATGAAGATCGATAATATGTATTTACTGCGCATTATTGAAATCCAACAGGTAGATCCAGGAATAGGGTGATAAAGTTTTGCTAGTTAGAGACAAACAAATTATGCATACATACTACTGTAGAGACTACATACTACTGTAGAGACTACATACTACTGTAGAGACTACATACTACGCATACCAATGTGACCGTCGATGCCATTACTATTAGTTTTCTTTTATATGTTTTAATTGTTGTCTTGATAAAGGTCTTTTGGTCGCGCGTGTGTTATTATGCTTGTCTCTAAATAGCAAAACTTTATCTCCATATTACTGGATCTATCCCTTGCTGAAGACATATCTCAGTCTCTGGCTGACATGCATTATATAGTCTGGGGTTATCTGTGATTTTTTTCCAGTTCAGTCTGGGGTTGTATCTATAAAGTCAGTGGTAACATTGCGGAGATTAAGAGTTTCCGTTTTTATGTGTAGCCAGCCTTTATTATAAACACATCGAAGATGCCAGAGTATTGGTTACTAGACACAATAGCAAAAAGAAAACTACACCTGTTTGGTCATATAAAGAGATACAACTGTTTAGAAAGACAAATAATGGAGGGCAGAGTACCTGAGAGGAGGAGAAAGAGCAGACCAAGAAGATGATGGGCTGGAGACATTAAAGATATCATGAATAAGTCGTTGCAAAATGCAAGCCGCATTACCTAAGACAGAAAGGGGTTCATAGAGTTCATTAGGAAGACAACGTTCTGGAGGAAATACGTCAAATGACACAGCTTAAGGAAGAGAAAACCCTTTACATCAAATGTGGATGACCTTCATGGATCTGTGGGGCGGAATGCGTAATCTTGCGGGGTATGAGGGCCAACAAGCTTCTTTCGTCAGGTGATCTTTTGTAGAGGTTAGGTTTTACACCTTGTGCTCAAGAAATCAGAGGCTCGAAACCCACTCGCGACATCTTGTTTATAAATAGGATTTTTTTTCCGGAGATTATTGCTTGAAGCTACGGAGTTACGTGCTATGAATAGTAATCTAGGCGTGCGGCTTCGTTAGAGAGATGGAGCATATATGGGGTAATTAGTGCACAATAAAGTCAATCCTGAACACATTTTGAGCTCGTCTTAGCTTTTGTGTTTAGAAGTACTTCGTTTCCAGGATAGTTTGTGATATTATATTTCTGAACTTAGGGGCATGTAGAAATTATTAAATCAAATTGACCGGTTAGTAAAAATGGCTAGACGAACTAGATTTGGTTTCGGGCAGTATTTGCCTATGTCTGCTATCGATCTACATAAATTCAGATTAATAACATATATGTGTTAGACTGATTGTTTTTAATCCCAGAAAACAGAGCTTATATATGACTTTATCGCTGAAGACGGATGTATTGAGCCATTAGCGAAAAAAACATGGCGAACATTGCATTTCCATTCTCTGGACTACATCCTGCTGGATGTCCTGCTTCAAGAGTGTTCCAGAGGGAGGTCGAGGGTGAAGGTGGAAGAAGTATCACAGCAGATGTGAAATTTATGTTATAACTCTTAGCGGTGTGCAATGCTTTCAGAACAAGCAACATACTCAGATGGCTATCCTGTTCAATGACATCCTACTCAGATGGCTATCCTGTTCAATGACATCCTACTCAGATGGCTATCCTGTTCAATGACATCCTACTCAGATGGCTATCCTGTTCAATGACATCCTACTCAGATGGCTATCCTGTTCAATGACATCCTACTCAGATGGCTATCCTGTTCAATGACATCCTACTCAGATGGCTATCCTGTTCAATGACATCCTACTCAGATGGCTATCCTGTTCAATGACATCCTACTCAGATGGTTATCCTGTTCAATGACATCCTACTCAGATGGCTATCCTGTTCAGTTGCATCCTACTCAGATGGCTATCCTGTTCAGTTGCATCCTACTCAGATGGTTATCCTGTTCAATGACATCCTACTCAGATGGTTATCCTGTTCAGTTGCATCCTACTCAGATGGTTATCCTGTTCAATGGCATCCTACTCAGATGGTTATCCTACGCAATGGCATCCTACTCAGATTATTCCACATAAGATAAATGTATCGACAAAATGATTGAGAGCACACGAGACAGAAGATTGTGAGCAGCTAAAATGGAAATTGAACATCGAATCACTGGACTACAATGTATATGCACTTAGAGCCACCACTGCCCCTAATGGTAACACACTGAACGTAAATACACTATAATCCCTCTATTGTGCATCCTTTTATAACAAATTCCCTGTGTAACGACATTTTTCAAAATCCCCAATGATATTTATTCTTAACTGTTTGTAGTGTATATAGCATAATCATGTTATTACATACATATTTCCGGATCAAGTTGCTATAATGAGATAGAACATAAATAAAGCCAAGAAAACATGGGTTGATTGGTATGTCCTGTGTAGGAGAAGTTACAGCTGACAGAAAACAGACCAGAAATAGATGAAAGCACGTAGTGGAGGGGGTGTCGATATTACAACAACAACAACGAAATATGTGAATGCTGTAGTTTTAATTGCGGAGAAATTTATCTAGAAATTGTAAATGATCTTGTGGAAAAAGTATAAACACAGATCATGAATTGAACAGTAAACGGAAGTTGGTCAAGTAGAAGTGAAGAGTAGGCAGAAAGTGGAAACAATAAAATGAAGGAGTGGGGATCAATTAATGAAGAGAAGTGAGAAAAATATGGCACAACAAGCCATCTTTTTAACAGGAGAAGCAATCTTTTCTAGCCCGCCGGGCTAATCTAATAGTATTATATGTACTAGCCTGGAGCTCAGAAAATATTACTTAGACATCCAAGATAATTTTGGACCAAAATCACCTGGGAAAAAAATTCGTTCAACCCGCGTTCCCAAAAAAATAATTACCACCACTAACCTTGAGGAAACAAAGACACCGCCCAATGATAATGATACAAATAAATGCACATTTGTTCTAAGTTCGATATTTCTGTTCGGTTCAGGTCAATAGTCAAATATTCTACATCCAACTGGTATGAACATTCGGGGCAGCAGACTTAACGATATCTCCACATCTGAGAAGTTGTCTGAACAGCTAATGTTAAAGAGAACGGGCGGTTTTGGAACACAATGTTTGCGCAAACATCTTGTTCACAAACATTTAGTGTTCTCGCTATTTCCGTCTGTTTTCTTCCCCCAAACATGCACGGAGGACATGCAAATCATGCCTAGAACCAGTAGAGATGGAATAATCTGAAACAAGCTTTAACGTCACCAGTATCCAAATATTTGCTCACATGGGATGGGTCAGACATTCTTGACCTCTGGTTCCTGTGGAGATATTTCAGGAGTATGGTGAACTCAAGTTATATTTAGGTCAAACAGGAGCTCCAAATGGGCACCTTAGCTGAGGTCAGCCTTTACATGAATTATTTGACACCTGTAGTACTTGTGGGACCAAAGGCAGGGGTCGATTACCCATTAAACATTACAGACGTGGCCCACGTCTAGGAGCAGTTTACCAAGAAATGAATCAAGTTCCTATGACTTCAAAGACATTTTTAAAAAAAATATTATTCTTTAATTTATAAATAATAAACATAAACTGATAAACATAGTCAAGGGAAATAATCAAATAGGTATGCACCATTCCCAACAAGAACCTAAATAAATGCCAATGTTTACCTGCCTTTCTTTTTAATAATTTTCAATTGAAACGAGATCATAATGTTAGTAAAATAACTCGAGATATGGTTAGAATAGGATTCACTGAACTTCGACCTTTAATAGCTTTTAACGACATATAAACATCCATATAAGCAAGATAGACGCGTCTGTGGTTGAAAGGTCATGACTCTACTGTGCAGAAAATAATAAAATTATCACTCACCAACCACGGGGCAAACCGTGTGCTGTATCAGGCCCGTAGATAAGGGGGAGGGGGTTCAAACCAACCCTTAAAAATAAGAACATGACCTTTAGTACTAGGAATTGTCACGCCAAAAGTAGGACGAAATGTTACCCCCCCCCCCCCTCCACCGGGGGTTTTTCACAAAAAGGTAGGTCATTAAATTTTAATGAAAATGAAGAATTGACACATGAAAACGCACGAAATACCCTTTTTAAAGGTAAATTGTCTTCCTTAAGGGACACAAATCTACTGCCCTGTGCTATATCAACAGTAATCACAAGGTTTTATTTCACAAGGTTCTATAATTCACAAGGTTTTATTGAAGGTTGTGATTACATTTGGCAGGGAATAATGAGATTTGGGCAAGGGACAGGCAAAATTTAAAATAGATCAACTAAACACTGATAATTTGGAAAGTTTCAAAACAGAATGCCCTTACAAGAGTTGTATCTGTGGCTACTTCAAACACTGAGTTATCACATCAATCAACTTCTCAGGATATTCTGACGTATGAGGTAAGCAGAGAGCAGACAGACTAGCATCAATAGACGGGGAGTTAACAGTGGATAATCATGACATGTTGAAACTACTCCCTGAGCGCTTATTTGATGCAAACAGGTTGAGGTTTGGAAAGTTCGGTGCCAAGCGTAGTAGTAATAGAACTGGACATGTCTGTGGAGCACGATAAAGAGAAGAACATTCAAACCAACGTTCCACCAGAACCATTAGCAAGTATACTTATCATCATCTGCTAGGCAAGACTGAGCACCCATGGGTGTGCCCAGAGTACAATAATGTTGGTTCCTGACATAGCGTTACCCAAAGATATCAAGATCACTATTTTAGATTGTTTCCCATAAATCATCCTGCAGCAAGCAGTTGAGGAAAGGCAAGAAAGGAGAGTGCAAAGGAAAATATCTACCAACTTGTCTAGCACAACTGTGATGTCTAGCACAACTGTGCTAGAGTACTAAACATGATCCCTGAACCATTCTTCTGTTTCTGTTCTCAAATTCCTGCAGATTAGGAGGATGTAGTCCTGAGAATGGAATGTCCTGTGTTATAGCTTACAGCTTTGTTATGATATCTGCACATTTGCGCATGGCACACGGAAGGGCGATTTACTGGATGTCCGACACTTAATCAGACCTACATCCATGTTGATTTGAAAGTCCAACACTTGATCAGACCTACCCCCATGTGTCTTTGAATGTCCAACACTTAATTAGACCTACCACCATGTGTCTTTGAATGTCCAACACTTAGTCAGACCTACCCCCATGTGTCTTTGAATGTCCAACACTTAATCAGACCTACCCCCATGTGTCTTTGAATGTCCAACACTTAATCAGACCTACCCCCATGTGTCTTTGAATGTCCAACACTTAATCAGACCTACCCCGATGTGTCTTTGAAAGTCCAACACTTAATCAGACCTACCCCGATGTGTCTTTGAATGTCCAACACTTAATCAGACCTACCCCTATGTGTCTTTGAATGTCCAACACTTAATCAGACCTACCCCGATGTGTCTTTGAATGTCCAACACTTAATCAGACCTACCCCGATGTGTCTTTGAATGTCCAACACTTAATCAGACCTACCCCGATGTGTCTTTGAAAGTCCAACACTTAATCAGACCTACCCCGATGTGTCTTTGAATGTCCAACACTTAATCAGACCTACCCCTATGTGTCTTTGAATGTCCAACACTTAATCAGACCTACCCCCATGTGTCTTTGAATGTCCAACACTTAATCAGACCTACCCCCATGTGTCTTAAATAGGATTAACCAATCTTGGCATGCAGTGTAAAAACAACAGTATATAACCAGACTAAAGATCAGACATTATGCAACATGAGATCTGATTTAATGTTAGTTTTTCTATGCTCCCCTTTCGGGCCCAGCAACACATGGGCGCTCTTATATTTTCTAGACCATTGTGTCTCATTATATGTCAAAAAAATCTCAGCTGTCTTATTATACTACTAGGTAAGTAGCCATCCCTCCTCTACGCTTACCCTTGGTTCCTGGTTTGATTTATTTCTACCAAAAGTAATGGCAAACTACTGTAGTAACATGCCTATAGGACTACATTTGTTAATGCTTAGTTAGGCAAATTAATTGGTTGAACCAAATCTCTCAAATATTACAGTCTGACCATTTTTTAGTATGCTTTGACCAAATATGCTAGTATTTTGGGGCTTATTAAAATGTTTAGTTAAATCAAAATTATAATATTATTTGCAATGCATGTTACATGCAGGACATTGAAGATTTGGGAGTGGAGTTGCCTACCATATCCTACAGTGGGTCAGAATGAGGAAGAAGCTATGTCGAAAGCAGGATGTATGAGGTAGAAAATGCAAATATTACAGTTAGTTAGTCATTAGATAATAAATATAGCACTCTGGAAACTCCCAAAGGTGCTTTAATCTCATATATTCAGTATGTCTTTCAGGTGTGGTAACTGTTTCAGATCTGTGCTGTTTAATGTCTCTTCTTTTGATACCTACATGCCACTCATTTCTGCTACACCACGCTTCACTGCTATGTCATGCATTCTAGCAATAGACATGGAAGAAGACATACGTCCAACTGGTCTATCTCCTTAACTGCATTTAAAAAATCTGCACTGTCATTGAAATACCCCTAGTAATGTGACAGCACTAGCAAATCTGTCTGTTATTTCATTTCCCCCAACACCCACTGTCCTGGTGCAAAAATGAAGACAACTCTCTTCAACACAGTCAACAACAACAAGTAAAATAGCCTGACAAAATCTTTCGCAGTATAAGCATAGAATCAGTCAGAAAACAGACATCTATTGCAGTGCAACTGTAAACCATGAGTCATAACACAACGCATGCCGTTCTACGGACCACATCCTGCTAATCTGCAGGAGTTTGAGAATGAAAGCAGAAAAAGAATATGTCGACCTATATTATATATATATATATATATATATATATATATATATATATATATATATATATATAATATGAACATTTTTAAATACTCTACAGTACAACAATGTGTATATATTCTTATATGGTATGCGCCCAAAAATGCACTTTACCCTTTACTTAGACCACAATATACAAGTGTTTACGGCATAAAGATTTGTTTGATATATTGTCTAACCAATTATGCAAGGTTTACAGTAGTACCATTATTAATATTGCACAGAATCGGGATCACGATTTAATCTACCAATCTATATTTCTGTTATTATTTTAATTTTACTGAATGTTCTTACGTATGATTGTTATCTTTTAGTCATCGTTAACTTTGCAAGTTTATACAAACTAGAAAAAAAGAAGAATAAATTGTGAATAAATCAGTGTTACAGATCTTGTCCTTGGACGGAAACTGACCCGAACAAAGATCAAAGGTCACAAGATGCTAACTAGAACAGAACAAAGAAAAGTTCAACCGAAGCATTTGTAGAATTTAAAAAAAAGTAGTTTGTACTTACTTGTCTTTGTAGATTAATGTTATCTTGGTAGGTAGAACTCTCAACTTTCTTGCTAGAGCAGCTTTAAGTCCAAGAACTGTTTCGCGAGGTGAAACAGAAATTTGTAAACGTCCTCCAGTAGTGGGGCAAACAAAGAGACGGATACAACCAGCACGTCTCCTACTAGATCGTACTCTTGAAACAGGTTTGCGGTTTGAAACGTGACATTTTCTTTCCATATCTTTAGTTATAAATCATAAACTGTTATTTCTGGTCTACGGTTGTAATTTGTTTTAGAAATTCTGCGACCGCTTTCCAGATTGAAGTGATGGTTCTGAACGCACGATTACGTCTGACATGTTTTATATGGTGTCCTATGTCGAGACCGAGTTAAAGGTCAATGGATATTATCCACTCTTTTAACGGGGGTGGCAGGTTGGCAATATGTGAAGTGGGATTTCTGAATGAGCGCGTGCGGTGACTAGTGACGTCATTCACACATCTTCCTCTTTGTGTAACTTTCTCGTTCTGTCAATCATAATTTACCTGTGGACTGGCAACAAGACTTCTGCTTGAGGCATTTAAAGGATTTTTTGTTTAGTACAACAAGGTAAATATCAACATATATTTCAGATCAGATGATATCGGAGAGAATAACAAAGAAGCGTTAGGACAGTATAAACCCATGAGTCGCCTTGGTTGGTTATTTCTACCAACAGACTTCCACTCGCTGTCTCTAGTCGTAAATATGTGCACATTGTTGTGTTGATTACTTACCAGACATTTTTTGTGTATTTCGTAATCTTTCTTACCCACTTTTATCTCTATCTACCTCTTGCTCGTCTCTATTAAGTAAGGTCTTCTGCACATTGTGGTGTTTTTTTAAATATCCGTGTAACTATTTTGTTGGATGTTTCTTATTGTTGTTAGAACTACTTTGTTTTCTGTAGCAAGGAAGTTCTCCCTATACTTCTATAGTATCAATGTATTCTTAGCTATTCGTTCTTCACACACCATTGTGATCTTTCTAATAAGGATGGTGGTATGTCTTAGACTTGTCTCAGGTCTGTCTCAGACTTGTCACGATATTAATGATGCCTTCTAGATATATGTTCATTGACCACGTTTCTGTTCATAATCATCATGGTGTGCCGTCTCCGCAATGAAATTTGGCTGCAAATGACCTCCAACATACTCTGTGGTACACTCTGCTAGACTACCCTATCCATCTCGTGATATTTCCTGTGTCTCTGTGGTACACTCTGCTAGACTACCCTATCCATCTCGTGATATTTCCTGTGTCTCTGTGGTACACTCTGCTAGACTACCCTATCCATCTCGTGATATTTCCTGTGTCTCTGCCTACCTCTTGATCGCACCCTCCCTCAACACTACCCTTAAGTAAGGTCTTCAACAAGATGTCATATATTTTAATATGCCCCAAATACTTACTCTGTTTGAATTTTTTATTGTTGTTTCCTTTAGTAGTTATTTTATTGTTGTTTCCTTTAGTAGTTATTTTATTGTTGTTTCCTTTAGTAGTTATTTTATTGTTGTTTCCTTTAGTAGTTATTTTATTGTTCATACAAAGTGTTACATCTTTGTTTTCTTGTCTTTCCAAGATTCTTCTACATAATAATAAGACAAATAACCCACCAAGATTGTGGGGGGGGGGGAGCACACCGGAGACATCAAGTTTGTAGAGATGATACACGGGAGACATCAAGTAGTAGGTGACATACTGGATACATCAAATTTGTACATGTGACAAATATATACATCAAATGTGTACAGGTAACACACTGGAGACATCAAGGTTGTAGGGATGATCCACTGGAGACATCAAGGTTGTAAGGTTGTCACACTGGAGACATCAAGGTTGTAGGGTTGCCACACTGGAGACATCAAGGCTGTAGGGTTGCCACACTGGAGACATCAAGGTTGTAGGGTTGTCACACTGGAGACATCAAGGTTGTAAGGTTGCCACACAGGAGACAGCAAGGTTGTAGGGTTGCCACACTGGAGACATCAAGGTTGTAGGGTTGACACACTGGAGACATAAAGGTTGTAGGGTTGCCACACAGGAGACATCAAGGTTGTAGGGTTGCCACTCTTGGTACATCCGCACAAAAAACTTTCCAAATAACTATATCCTCAGCCAATCGGAGAAGTGTAGAAAACTCACACGCAAACCATGTTATAATTGTTATAAATCCAGGATTTCTTTGTCATCCTCTCCTCCTTCCACGTTCGATTGTTTCTGGACTCATCTGTGCCAATACTTCAGTGTAGCATTGCTATGGAAAGAACTTTACTTGGTGGCACCCAAGCTCTCACCGAAACTTCTTACATACAAAAAGAAAAAACACAACTGTTGATCTACGTCATTTCTTCTATACATTCACATCTCAAAGTCATCACTTGTATCTTCTTCTTGATTGTTCATCATCTGTCTACCATGATGCACAGGACAAAATTAATCATTCGGTTCAAAACAAACTTCACTTATAGTGCAAGAAAAACAAATTTCACTTATAGTGCATGAAAAATAAACTTCACTCATAATGCTAAAAAAAACTTCACTTATAGTGCATGAAAAACAAACTTCACTTATAGTGCAAGAAAAACAAACTTCACTTACAGTACACAAAAAACAAACTTAAAAACAAACTTCACTTACAGTACACGAAAAACAAACTTTACTTATAGTGCAAATAATATCTTTCCATGAAATCATATTTTTTTAGGAATATGCGCAGCCTGCGCCGTAGTTATGACATTCATAAAAAAATAAATGACGGTCAGTGGCAAAAAGTGCAGGTTGTCACTTTCCTTTCAGTGGAGTAGAGAAGATTGCCTCTCAGTGAAGTAGAGGGATTGTCACTTGCCTTTCAGTGGCGTTAAGGAGTTGTCACTTTCCTTTCAGTGGAGTAGAGAAAATTGTTTCTCAGTGAAGTAGAGTGGTTGTCACTTTCCTTTCGGTAGAAAAGATTGCCTCTCAGTGAAGTAGAGGGGTTGTCACATTCCTTTCATTGGAGTAGAGAAGATTGCCTCTCAGTGGAGGGGTTGTCACTTTCCTTTGAGTGGAGTAGAGGGGTTGTCACTTTCCTTTGAGTGGAGTAGAGGAGTTGTCACTGGCCATTCAGTGGAGTACAATAGGTTGTATTTTCAGTGAAGATTTTTATCATCATTTTTGTGTGTGAGAAAATAACTGAGAGAAAGCGGAGAGGAGGTTACCAACTGCTTTTAAAACTCGATATATATATATATATATTATAAGACTCATCTTTCATGTTTTTCTAAGATACGGGACGGGGGGTGGTCTGTTTAAGCGATACAAATCCCCTTCCTCGTATATGGTTAGTTAGTTAGTTCGCTAGGTCGATGGTTAGTTGATTGGTTAGTCGGTTAGTTAGTCTACTTATTTTTCATTTTCCCTGGAGTTCATGTGTCCATGTACAGAAAAAATGAATGTAGCTCACTTCAGCGGATTTCAATCGAGCCGAAGGCATTTTAGGACAGAATTAATTAGGACCCCCCACTCGTTACGTTTTTTATTTTTGTTGGAATTTCAATTGGTTACTATTTATATTCGTGGAGTCGCTTTGGCTATTTTCCGCATGCGATTGGAAGTATGTAAATAGCCAGCAATCGAAATCAGAACAATATTTTTTTTTACAAGTAACGAGTGGGGTTCAAATCAATTCAGTTGGAAGGTCTTTAATTGTGACGGTCACGCTTTTTCTTCTTCTTTCGTTCACTTGAAACATATCTATATCTGCAATTCTGTCTCAATGGTCACGCTTTAATCAACTATTTCAATCTACAAAAATGCAATCAACCTAAAAAGTGCGAACAGGTAACTTCAAGTAGGAAGCATGAGGATAAATGAAAAAATTCTTAAGGGTTGAGGGAAATGAACCAAGTTTGTTCTAGTGGCACCGAATCGCCTTTCAACTCAAGTAAACATATTTTCCGTACTTGACCCCCCCCCCCCCCAAGAAAAAAGTATATGTGGTCTTGTCAAGACATTCAGCCTGTGCACTCAAGTCAATGAGAACGAAACCAGTAGAGACAAGGACTATTAAAACAATAACCAACACGAAATATCCTCATGACCACAAACATAGAACATCACAATTTGTACTACAAGAACCAATAGGCCTACATGTAAACAGAAATAATATAGACAGAACAAAGTTGCTTCAAATAATAGCTTATACAATTAAATTCAAGTAGGAAGCATGAGAATAAATGAAAAAATTCTCAAGACTGATGGAAACCAGGTTTGTTCTAGCAGAGGTAACACAGAAGGTAAATCAGGTAACACAGAGGGGCAGGGACATTGACGTAATGTTTGCCAAGCAGAGGTAATACAAAAGGTGAAACAGGTATCTCAGAAGGTGAAACAGGTAACACAGAACGACAGGGACATTGGCATAATGTTTACCAAGAAACACATTGTTATATGAAATGAGAGTATTAATCAATTATCAATTTCTTATACTTTAATTCGCCCCTCCACCCATTCATTCGTCCTTCTACCACTTGATTCGTCCGTCAACCCATTCATCCATTCATCCCTTCATATATCCATGCACATTTCATTCGTCCGTCCACCCCTTCATCTATCCGTCCATCCTTATATTCGACTGTCCACCCCTTCATTCCTCTGTCCACCCCTTCATCTATCTGTCCACCCCTTAATTCGTTCGTCCCCCCTTTATTCGTCCGTCCACCCCTTCATCTAACTGTCCACTCATTCATTCGTTCGCCCCTTCATTCGTTCTTCCACCCCTTCATCTATCCGTCCATCCTTATATTCGTCTGTCCACCCCTTAATTCGTTCGTCCCCCCATTTATTCGTCCGTCCACCCCTTCATCTAACTGTCCACTCCTTCATTCATTCGTTCGCACCTTCATTCGTTCTTCCACCCCTTCATCCATCCTTTCGCTTCTTCATTAGTCCGCCCATTCCTTAATTAGTTCGTTTGTTTCTTCTCGGTCTATTCATCCGTCTGTCACTTTATGTGTTTATCCATATCTTCATCTCTTTCTGACTACCTACATATCTATCTATCTATCGATCCGTCTATCTTTCGGTCCTGTCTCTCTTTCCTTCCATCTTTCTATCAATCTACTATTCTGTCTTTCTATCGTATTGCCTGTCTCCATATCTACCTGTCTGCTCCTGGGACACCTGTTTGTCTGTGTATAGGAGCCTATGTATGTCCATATGTGTGCCCATAATCCTTGTTTTTTAAATCTACAGAATACATTTTGTCTGACTATCTATCTGTCTGCATATTAACCCATTTATTCATGCACCCATCAATCTATCTGTCTGTCTATCCGACTATATAACTATATATCTTGCTCTCCTGTCTATCCACACGAACATTCAACGTCTTAGAAATATCCTGTTTCTCAGATGTCCACAATATTCGAACGTCCAGAGTTCAACATCCAACTAACACACCTAAACACGACACTCCAACTGAAATAACACGCGCGAACACACAATCAGTAAACACACAAGACATCACTAAAGCCTCATTGCTATTGAAGTAATGTCTGTACCTGCACATCTACAAATTTCTTATCCCGCCCTCTACCAACGTGCGTCATCAGATTGTGTGTAAACAGACTGAAGACAAACGTAGAACCCAAAACTCCTTGATGTAAATAAAGAAAATGTGATTACAATTGTTGTACGTGGGTGTGGGTGAATGATTGGGGGAAAATGGAGGTTTGGGGGGGGGGGGGGGACTAAATTATGAAATAACGGTAATGTACTAGATATATAAGCTTTATTAGTTATCAAGGTCGTTTGATTGGAAAGTCGATAAGTTATCTAGTATGTCGGCTCCGAAGTGTATGATGTAATGTTGACTTGTGATCAACATTGTAGTTTGTAGATTAGGCGCTCTCAGTCTTTTCAAGATTGGTAGCACAGCCACCAGGGCATGCGGTGACTTCTTTACTAATTCGCTGTCATACGACCACATCGATCTCTCTTATAAAGGTGACAGTCTGTTTCAAGCTTGTCGTATCCGCAAACATTCGAGAATATAAGACATGGGCTTATTGAAAATCAGACTTATAAGGTGACTCATTTGATTTTTCTCGTGACTTTGATTGGCTGATGACTCAGAGTATACACAAAGTGACCAATAAAAAAATCACTCGAAAAGTCAAATTGACAAAAGAAAACATGTTAACAAAAGATAAGGTGGATGTCAAGTGCAGGATTTACCTATGAGCTAAACAAGCTATAACTTAGGGTCTCCACTGTCTTGGGGGCCCTCCAAAATATTTTTTTATTTCACTATCTATATACTTCTTAATTGTTAAAGGGCCCCATATCTCAAATAGGTTAGACCCCCATATCTCAAATAGCTTAGGGCCCCATATCTCAAACAGCTTAGGGCCCCATATCTCAAATAGCTTAGGGCCCCATATCTCAAACAGCTTAGGGCCCCATATCTCAAATAGCTTAGGGCCCCATATCTCAAACAGCTTAGGGCCCCATATCTTAAACAGCTTAGGGCCCCCATATCTCAAATAGCTTAGGGCCGTATCAAGTCTAAATCTGGCGCTGTGGATGTCTTAAAGCTGGACTCATGCTGGATGTAACACTGAGATTATTGAAACATCGAGGCTGAGATATGAGGAATTCAATTTTAAATTTGGAATTAAAACATATATGTGGCTCTGCCGCAGACCAGGTGATGAATAAAATACAGGGAGTCTATCAGTCTCTGTGCACTCATTTACATTGTTAGAGACACTGCGTCATATGAATGAAGTGTGGTTATTAAACGAGGATGTGTGATTATTATGCTACGTCAGTGCATAGTGAGCTTAAAGAACTCGAAGCCTACTTGGCACAATGAGGAGCATCGTTAATCAGAGAGCAATATTAAATGTCAGTCAGCTTACCCTTTATCATATGCTAGATTGAAATGTTGAAAAGTCGTAGAGGATTGACTTATCTACTCCGTCCCTCTCAATGAAGCGGCACGCCGCCTGCCGAGAGTATCACTCATAGCACGTAACTCCGTAGCTTCAAGCAATAATCCACAGGGATCTCTAAAAAAATACACTTTGTACACAAGATGTCACGAGCCGGATTCACACCCATGATCTCTTGAACACAAGGCGAATAGCTTAACCACTAAGCTAGGGAGATCCCCAACTAGATATGCTAGATATTGAAAACTAATGGGTCTACCCGAAGTGCAATGATATTGGTTCATAATCAATAACTAATGAAGATCACGATAACAGTATTAATACCTGACTAGGACTCTGAGTCTACATACACTGCAATGACTGCTGGAACGGAGGGCGGAGCACTTATGGAAATGTCCTACGTTCTGTGAAGCCAGTTTCTAATCAAGAATAAAAAAAAGAATCAAGAAGAACGGTAACATTCATAGCGTCAATTTTTGAGCGATAAGATAAAAAACCACGATTCCACATAACTGTATAGTTGAGGAGAGACGACATGAACAATGATGAGAATCCCTGTTGTACGATGTTTTATGTTTGAATACGTATTTGTTCAGTCTTGTTATGAGATATGGACGCAGTCGTGACAGCTGGTAATATATTGTAAAGAATGTGTAGTTCGAGTGAACATAAACGTCTTTCTCTAGAATAAGTCTGCGCACCGATCCAGACCAAATACATCTTTATATATATATACATATATGTATAGACATCGAGATGTATACCCACATCACCTTAGTTTTTTTGGATGGGGTGGGGGTTGCTTGTGTGGGGGGGGGGGGTTGGCATTTGTGTGGTTTCCCGTTTTGAAGTTTGCGCACTTATTTCACCCAGCGTCACTTATTTTACTATTGTCTATTGTCTGTCACCAGGTGAATGATGGTTCATCGTATTCACACTTGCCGATAAGCGTTGGGGTGGTAGCTTCAGCTGTCGTTTCAAGGCCAGATGTGTCGTCGTGGTGCATTTAGTCCATGTTTGTTCAGGGTTACCTTGATGTTTTCTATCGTTTGGTCCATCTTTGGCCTTATTCCCGGATATTCTATTGTTATTAGCTCCTATTGGTATTTGGTTTGGGTTCATTCGCATAAGGTGACCGAACATTTTACCTGCTGTCTCTCAATATGTTCAATACATGACATTATATCTACTCTTCATAATTTCATCTTTTCTTATTTTATCTAGTTTAGTAACCATTGCAGCTTTTCTCAGACACTTCATTTCACATGTAACGATTTTCCTCTACTGCATGGCTGTTAAAGACCATATTTTACATTGGTAGAAGAGTGTTGGTAAAAAAAATTGTAGATATTATTTGTGTTTTAAAATTTTCATCTTGATCTTTGGATGAAGAAGTAATGGTGAAAGTTGGTAGGTCACTGTTTTTACTTTCTTGCACCTTGTGTCTATTTCTCTGTCTAGTCTTCCATTTTCGGAAAAAAATGTTCCTAGATATTTACATTCTTTGACATGTTTAAGTAATGTGTTATCTATTGTTATACCCATTGGTGTTGAAGACTTTCCGGTATTTCTACGAGTGGAAACTGGCCTCGGTCTGCTATATAATCTGGTATCTTGGTTTCATACGTCTTCTTTTCAAGCCGACCACTTTGGAGATAAGTATTTTACATTTATCTTATTTTATTTGCATTATATCTTATCAATTTTCAGTTTTCACTTTTTCTGTGCACTTTCCCCTTCTTACTTACCACTATCTTCTCCTCACACCCTCTACTTCCCTGTCATGCTGCCCTATCTTTGCTTCCTCCGTCATCCATTCGCTATTGTCCTTCTCTCCTTTCTTCCCTTTCTATCACAACCATGTTTGTCTCAATTTAAGATTTGTTTACTGTGGTATTTTGTTTGTCCAGGTGAAGGCTTTTTTAGTCGAAACGTCATCTGTCAATATGTATCGTTGTTAGGTTGTTTTATGACTTATTTTGGTAACACTTATACCTATTTTTTTCACCATTTAGTTTCTCGCTGACAACAACGTCCAGACAATTCCGTGGTCAGCGATATCATCAAACAGAACCCCACAGAACACATATGGGATGAACTCGACAAACGACCCGCCGACAAGACGTGACTCCAGCCAATCTCCAACAATTGTCTCTTGCACTGCGGGAAGAGTTGATAGCCATCCCACAACAACAGATCCAGCGGCTAATCGGATCCATGTCACGGAGATGTGGTTGGACAGAGGCCAGTGGAGGTCATACACTTTACTGAAACGAAGACCTCAGTCGCAAATAAGAAAAAGACAAAAATTTAATGAACATCATTTCATTGTTACAGTATAAAAGGTCCGTCATGTCAAGATTAATTCCGTAAAATCAAATTTTGGTACAGGTTTGAAATTTGGTGTGCATTAGCACTGCAATAGTGTTGCGTTTTTTTTTTTTTTTTTTTTTTTAACAGTATATAGATACAACCTGTGAAAACTTCAAACTTGACGAAATCAAACATGCTATAAAATAAGCTTTGTCATGTTTTGCAACAGGACAAGGAAATCTTGGAAGACACAGGACAACACTACAAAGACGAATCAGGAACGAGATAATGCAATGAGTATTAACACCACACAAGAACTACATCAGCTTACAGCGAACCGGAAGACATGTAGAAACATGACTTCTGCCCTATGTGCCGTCTTTGACAATAAAGGAAGAAACTAAAAAAACGTGTCATTTTTTTTACTTGTTTCTTGGTACAAACTGTCATGTTCTCTTTTTTTGTGTCTTCGTTCTAAAACTCCTTGCAGATTAACTGGAAGGGTCGGCAACCTATGGCACGAGTGCCACACTTGGCACGGCAAGCAATTTCAAATGGCACGCAGACTCTTCACGTTTCCTGTATAAAGTTGATTATAAATCGATTAGCGGGGTTTCCTCGCTCATTTCGGCACTTGGGCGTAGCAGGGTACCAGCCACAGACTTATCCAGACTTGTTACATATTATACATATTTACATATTATTGAATATCACTATATATTAATTAATTAAAATATAAAAATAAAATATATGGTAAAATAAGAATATTGGCCCCGACTTGTATAAAATGATATGTGATGCTGGCACTCTGAATAATTTGAAAGCTCAAGTTGGCACACAGTTAGCAAAAGGTTGCCGACCCCTGATCCAGAGAATTGAAATGCGACGTGTTTTTGGTTTACAATTTGATTGCGGAACCTCTGCGTCTCGGTTTGACACACCCGACTTCATCATGTATTTTGACCGTGACCATAGACATAAACAGACATATATGCTAAATTGGTAATCATCTTCAAAAGTGATGCCACTATATTTTCCCAGTGATCTCCATTGGCTGTTGACACAAAATGACCACTGATTGTCATGGGTAAAGTCAAATAATCACTTTAGAAGAATGATTTTCGACAGTGGCGGATATGCACATAAAGTAGTGTGGGAGTTCTGAGTGGCTGAGGATAAAGATGCTTGGATAGTTTTTTGTGTGTTGATGTACGCCTATGGCCATGACGGGTTATGGGTCTTATTATTATTATTATTATTCTGCGTTCGTTCTCAAACTCCTGCAGATTATCAAGATATAGTCCGGAGAATGGAATTCGTTGTGTCATGGTTTACAGCATTGCTGCGATATCTGCGCCATTTGGCCTGGTATATCCGACTTCAGTATGGCTTTGGGTAACTGATCCTATATGGAATGGGACAGCCAATTCCACACCATAACTTCCTTACTACATACATGGAAGGTAAACAGTATTGCTAATCTGTGCTCCCGTATCGGACCCCAACAACAGACGGGCGGTATTATTATTGTTATTATTACTATTGTTATTATTATATTCTAAAATTCCTCCTTTTCGCCCTCATTCTTGCAAGTTCTCGTTTCGTCCTCATTTATTTTCCGATAACTCGTAAATTGAAAGCTATTGTTGTAAATAAAATGACAACACAACGCTTTTCCGTTACCTGGACTACATCCTGATGTAAATCTAGTTAGACTATTCTAATACAAGAGAGAACCAGTCGGAATGTGAGAACGAACGGAAAAAAAATTATTTCTATTCCTCCTCTTTCTAATCCTTCTCCAATTCAGTCTCCTCTTGTCTTTGATGTGTGATTTGAGTTTTAAGGTCGAATGTTGAACACTTTTTCATCAATGAGATATCTGATGTCTACTCCCAATTCAAGATCTCTGAAAGCATCATCCAACATCGCAGAGAACATGATGCTAAACAAGTAGATACTAATACATAAGCCTGTTTAACGCCGCTTGAGACAGGAAAAGTTGCAGATAACTTTCCATTATCCTGAATTGTAGCTAGCTTTCCACCATGCAATTGCTGCACAATTGTGATACACTCCATTATCCTGAATTGTAGCTAGCTTTCCACCATGTAATTGCTGCACAATTGTGATACATTCCATTATTCTGAATTGTAGCTAGCATTCCACCATGCAATTGCTGCACAATTGTGATACACTCCATTATCCTGAATTGTAGCTAGCTTTCCACCATGCAATTGCTGCACAATTGTGATACATTTCTGTGAGAACTCTGTGAGATGATTACTAAGATTTTGCCACAATCTTCTACAGAGTCTGTCTACTTACTGTGTCAAATGCTGGACATTATTCTTGAAGTCGACTTTTAGAATATATACCCGAAACTCATCCTTACGAAACTCATCATTACGAAACTCATCCTTACGAAACTCATCATTACGAAACTTATCCTAACAGAACTAATCCTTACGAAACTCATCCTTACGAAACTCATTCTTACGAAACTCATTCTTACGAAACTCATTCTTACGGACCTCATCCTTACGAAACTCATTCTTACGAAACTCATTCTTACGAAACTCATTCTTACGGACCTCATCCTTGCGAAACTGTTTACCAAAGTCTCAGTGCTGGTTTATATTCTGAAAATGCTTTCTCCTCCAGGGCCAGATAAATGGAACACACTATATGCAACACATTGACAGCTCACATACACACGTAAAAATCACACAATTAACCCACACCAAACTAGGGAATGAATTACTTCACATTGGTTACTGACTGGCGCTTTTCACTGACTTCTTTTCACGTTTCTCCTTTATGCCTTGCAGCGGCAGGAGACGCCTAGTTTGTGTGCTTCATATATATTTGTTTACGATGATTCTTTTATTTATGTAGTCCATCTTTAGCATTTTTTCATTGGCTGTCAACATAACATATGCCTCAATCAATCAATCAATCAATCAATCAATCAATCAATCAATCAATCAATCAATCAATCAATCAATCAATTCATCAACCTGTAACCCATAGGGTCGTAGGGGTACCACATTGGATGCCTCAGCACACAGAGTCCTCCAACGAATTCTATCCTCAGTGATGCGGATGAGTGTGGAAATATCTTGCCCTGTCCATTCCTTGATGTTGTCTGTCCATGCCTTTATTTGCCCCCCCCCTCCCCTCTGCTTCTTCCGTCCTCGACAGTTCCCTGCAGTATTGTTTTTGACAAGGAATCGTGCCTGCATACATGTCCGAATCATGCTAGTTTTCGTTGATAGACAACATATACCTAGCGATCAATGAAAAGCCAGCGAAACCACGTATCAGCCAACGAGGGTGACCAGATGGAAGTCCTGTATATCTAGCTGGCTGAGCATTGACCTGTGGGATGCGATGGCCAGCACATGCAACTCTCTTAGTTATCTCTTACTCTACCTAAAAATGGCGGACTGAAGAGAAGGCCCGGCAATTAAATAGTAAACATCTTCTCGTCGGATACCTTTTTGTGTAACGAATCGACAGAAACTCACCAGTGCACTATCATACTGCGCGTCACTTCCAGAGACCACTTCATTCTTTTCATTGGCTCCTCACACCCGAGTAGTCGTTCCTAGTGACGCGCGATAGAGAGTCCGATAGCATATTTCTGCCAATAGGTCAAAAAAAGGCCTCGATTGAGTGTATGCTAACTATTTAGTTGTCTCGCCTTCTCGTCATTGCACTGTAGTTTAACAGATTCACAGAAATATTGTTTGAAATATCAGAACAAAAATGTGTTGTATACAATCGTCTATGACTTGAGAGAGTCACGTGATTCACGAAAGCGAGATTGTATATACATGTATCTTTGACCAGATGGCGTTACAGCATTAGAACGGGAGCACTAGCGGCGGAAGAGACCATGCAAGATCTTGCAAGACAGAAGCGGGCACGTAGAAAAGGAAAAAAAACATATCAACCTCCCATAGACACCCTCTACATTTGTCATTTCTGTAGAAGAACATTTTGTGCGCGCATTGGACTAGTTAGTCATTTAAAAACGCACTATCAACTTTTATTATTTGTATTACTTATTGTTATTATTATTATGGTTGAGTTTTGGTCATCGTCGATTACGACGGACGAACATCACCATCATCCTTGACCGGAGAGATTCACTTGTTTCCCGAAATCGGGATTATATATAGTTGTATAGTCATCTTGACTTGAGAGATTTATGTTTCATAAAAACGTGATTGTATATAGTCGTGTAGTCATGTGTGGCTAGGGAGATTAGCATGATTCACAAAAACGTGATTGTATATAGTCGTGTAGTCATGTGTGGCTAGGGAGATTAGCATGATTCACAAAAACGTGATTGTATATAGTCGTGTAGTCATGTGTGGCTAGGGAGATTAGCATGATTCACAAAAACGTGATTGTATATAGTCGTGTAGTCATGTGTGGCTTGGGAGATTATCATGATTCACAAAAATGTGATTATATATAGTTGTACAGCCAGCAATCTGTGACTTAAGAAATTCACGTTTCACGAAAACGTGATTGTGTATAGCTGTGTAGCCAAATGTAAATAAGAGATTCACGTATTATTTTATGAAAATTTGTTTGTATCCATCCATCCATACCTCTATCGATCCATCCATTCATCCATCCATACATCCACCGATCCATTGAACCATCGATCTATCGATCCATCTATCCATCCATCCATCCATCCATACATCTATCGATCGATCGATCCATCCATCCATACATCCCCCGATCCATCGAACCATGGATCTATTGATCCATCCATCCATCCTTAAGACGCGTAAGCGTCTTAAGGATACTACATTGGAAAGATCAACATACATAGCGATGCGGTTGAGTATGGAAAAATATCGAGAGGTCCAATATTTGATATTGTTTGTCCATGATTTTCTTAGGTTTCCTTTGTTTCTTCCACCGACAACCGTTTCTGTCAAGATCGTGTTTGACAGGAGAATCATGTCGACATAAATATACAAACATTTTAATTGTTCCTGTTTTACTATTGAAAGTAATGATTTAAAATAAATGGGATGTACATTCATGTGTTACTAAACCATGCATATAATTTTTCATGGTTGGTTGGTTCCTCATACAGCCGTTTATGAGCTCATGTCCTTTGACTCAGTTGCTAGGAAGTCTGTAGATGTTCTGACCACTGGGTCAGAGCCAGAAAATAACCATAACATTACCAGGAAGGTAGGTATTTACTATGCACTACTCCAAGACAATGCAGTCAAAATATGGGTTCACTGTGCTCATTCCCCACCACCAATTGTCTACTGCTTATGCCGAGCTTCTATAAGGATCCAGGTATGTAACCAATGTAACCAAATATTAAAATAACCAGATTGTATGCAATCATCTGTGTCTAAGAGATTCACATAATGCTTCATAAAAACCAGATTGTATGCAATCGTCTGTGTCTAAGAGATTCACATAATGTTTCATAAAAACCAGATTGTATGCAATCATCTGTGTCTAAGAGATTCACAGAATGCTTCATAAAAACCAGATTGTATACAATCATCTGTGTCTAAGAGATTCACAGAATGCTTCATAAAAACCAGATTGTATGCAATCATCTGTGTCTAAGATATTCACAGAATGCTACATAAAAACCAGATTGTATACAATCATCTGTGTCTAAGAGATTCACAGAATGCTTCATAAAAACCAGATTGTATACAATTATCTGTGAGTAACAGTACAAATTCTCCATGCAATATTACATCACTGAGTCCAACAACAACTCGTCTATCTCGAGAGTGACACAGGTCTGCTATCACTATCGAACCAGTAGCCCAGCGCACAGGCAATTGTGGGTCATTGACGTCATCATTGTTATTGATTGATTCTGACATATTGATCAGTTACCACACCGCCCCCTCCTGTCAGAAATGGAGCAAACGTTTTTCAAATGTCTCGATCTTTCGACTCATTCCTTGTATTTCCACAAACAATCAAATAACGGCATTATACTTTCTCTATTTACAAATTACAGCCAGCACATTTTTGTCTCTCCTTATTGTGTGTTTTTGCCTTCGTTTTCTGTCACCATCTTTTGCATTAATTCGTATTTTACCTCCACGTGCTCTTTCGTTTTACTTCTGTTATCTTCCACAAACTTCCAACTTCTTTTAATGCTCCCTCTTTTTATAAATGGACTTCATTATTCTCCTCTTAATTTCCCGCCTATCTTCTCCGTTACCTTCCACTCCCTCTGTTTTCACTGTTCAATTTTCTTTCATCCTCCCTCTGTTTCTTCTATCTTCTCTGTTTTCTTACTGCTCTACTTATCCTGTTATCTTTCATTTCATCTAATTTTCCTCTACTACTGCTGCTGTTTCATAAGAAGATAACGCAGAGGAACAAGAATAATAAGGAGAAAAAAGGTTATAACACTAGGGAACATAAATGAAAGATAAAGGTAAGTAAAAGGAAGCAGCATATATAAATGAATAAAGGAGATTGACTGGGTGAAGGAGGAGAAGGTATAAAAAGAAGAGTAAAGGAGAATGATGAGCTGAAGGTGGAGGAGCCATACAGAGAAAAATAAAGGAAATTTTATAGCTGTGATAACACAAGGCAAATATAAAACATGGGCGGAAATAGGTACACTGGTTACCAATATTTGTAAATACAACATACTAGCAAGAAAACAGTGACAAACGACGTTTTGACTAAAAGCCTTCATCAGGACGAAAGACAACAAACGAAATAAGCAATATACTAGAGGTAATAAAGAACATATCGTGTGACGATGGTAGAAGCTCCCACCCATAAATTTAACGGCAAGTGTGAAAAACACATCTGTATCATCCGCATGAGTATAGACAAGTGTGCGAAAACACATTTGCATAATCCACATGAGTGTGGACAAGTTGAAAAACACACCTGTATCATCCACATGAGTTTAGACAAGTGGGAAAAACACGCCTGTATCATCCACATAAGTTTGGAGAAGTTGAAAACGCATCTGCATCATCCACATACGTCTGGAGAAGTTGAAAACACATCTGTATCATCCACGTGAGTTTGGAGAAGTTGAAAACACATCTGTATCATCCACGTGAGTTTGGAGAAGTTGAAAACACATCTGTATCATCCACGTGAGTTTGGAGAAGTTGAAAACACATCTGTAGCATCCACATGAGTTTGGAGAAGTTGAAAACACATCTGCATCATCCACGTGAGTTTGGAGAAGTTGAAAACACATCTGTATCATCCACATGAGTTTGGAGAAGTTGAAAACACATCTGTATCATCCACATAAGTTTGGAGAAGTTGAAAACACATCTGTATCATCCACGTGAGTTTGGAGAAGTTGAAAACACATCTGTAGCATCCACATGAGTTTGGAGAAGTTGAAAACACATCTGTATCATCCACGTGAGTTTGGAGAAGTTGAAAACACATCTGTATCATCCACATGAGTTTGGAGAAGTTGAAAACACATCTGTATCATCCACATAAGTTTGGAGAAGTTGAAAACACATCTGTAGCATCCACATGAGTTTGGAGAAGTTGAAAACACATCTGTATCATCCACGTGAGTTTGGAGAAGTTGAAAACACATCTGTATCATCCACATGAGTTTGGACAATATATTTTGAGCAATAGCATAAGCATGGAGCCATGATCGTTGATTTCTTCATCGTTCTCCTATCAACGAAGGAACAGTAACATCAAATTAGAAGACAACTATATGTACTGACATATTTAACAAAAATTATTCTTTCGTTCTCAAACTCCTATAGGTTAGCGAGATGTAGTCCGGAGAACGGAAGGAGATGTCATTGTTTACAGCTTAACTGCGATTTCTCCGACTTCCGGCCTTACACATCGAACTTCAGCTTGACCTCTGGGTCACTTTGACTTTCTATGGGATTAGACAGCAAACCCCACCATCAAAATCTTCTTATTCGCTTCTTACGATATGCATTTTGTAGGGAATAGTGTCACTATTTATTATTTCCCTACCAACCCCCGACAAGAAACGGGCCATTGACAGTGAAAATATACACTTAAACGAAGGCTATCCTCCAGTCACAACGGATCAAGTGCTGCCTTACCGTTTCAGTGTCACCAAGGACCAATACCTTCTTCAGAAGTTGTCTCTTGCTGGTTAGTTATACACACAATGGTTATGTTATCTTGATTGATCCGACTACTCATTGGCTGGCGACACGATGTCAACGGAAAGTGACTAATAACAAGCTAGGATCAATCGCATTAACTAAGACGAGTGACCTGTGTATGCTAAGTTGTCAGGACTACTTCTGAGAAGGGCTTGCCAGGGATCCAAAGCTGTCCTTAAAAACAATCGTATTTTGTCGGAGAGTTCACTATACGGGCGATAACCCCATTAATATTTGAAAAACAACACTTGATAAAAAAACAACAACAATGGAACAGTGTTAACAGATCTTGAAGTGAGGTCATCCCACATTCTAGTGTTGCCTTCAAGTTGTGTGGGCTCATATCTCACAACATTTCTGGTGCTATTCTTCCGTATGATTTATCAAATCATCCTTCTTCATATTCCTCTCTCTCTCTCTCTCTCTCTCTCTCTCACACACACACACACACATACACATGCATACACACACATGTTTCATCAAACCATCCCAATTTCCTCACAGTTTCTGTATTTCCAAAGTATCGCCCTTTCCTTCCTTCCTTCATAAAAAAACCCAGACGTTACGGTGATTGTATTACCAAAACCACGATCACTTTGTATGGTTTTAAAGCACTGATATAACCAAATTGGACTAATATCCGCGGTTGAAAGGAGCTACCTCGTCATAAGAGGCACATTTGACTTAACCTAACCTTCATATGTTTCAGCACATCAACTCTCTCATGCGAGATATTGAAACTCCTTTATATATTTCTGATCATGGTGAGAGGGGAGAGGCAGTATTATCTGAACCGCGATCTTCTTACTTTTGATGGTCTGAAATGTCCGGATCTGGGAAGGAGATGAGCACAACTCATGTGAGACGACAAACGTAACCCTGCTGCAGGCAGCTGTGTATCTGGGTCGTTCATAAAGCAGTAGCAACCTGCTAGACGTATACAGTTGTCTTGAAAAAACACTACAGCTAAAAATTGATGGACTAATAGCTATGTCCTGAATACTTTATACTACAAACTTTGAAGCTCTGAATTATGCCAAAGTGTGTCTGGCAATTGGCTCAAATACAACGGCGACATAATTCATTTTACGGTCTCTGGAGCACGTCCTACTGAAAATCTAGTAGAAACATCCTGCTACAAGAGAGATCCGATGGGAGTTTGAGAACTTCCCGCTACAGGAAGATCCAATGGGAGTTTGAGAACATCCCGCTACTAGAGAGATCTGATGGGAGTTTAAAACGAACAAAAAAAAAAGCTCTGAAATAACTAAACTGGACTCAAGTAAGCGGTTGAAATCGCGCGAATCATTATATAAAGTACAAATTAAATGGCATATGCATGTATGTAGCTTTATTTGTTTTTTTGTGTGTGGATAAGCCGAGTATAAATTTATAGTGACAAGACAATAATCTTTCAAACGACGTGCTAAAATGTGCATCAATTATCTGGATAAAGATCGGCCGAGTTAAAAGATGTTTTGACTTAAGTTGCGAAACGAATTGGAGCCAGTTTAACGGGCTGGGGTCGTATCTCGTTTTAAAACTAGGGATTAACAATTAGGGTGAAGGTATGTAGATGGTAGCAACCTGCCGTCGGGGATGAAACTAACGCATGGATTAACGTAAGTTTTCATCCACAGTCGACATTTTCCACCTCCGTGCAGATAAGACTGAACAAAGTTATACTCACGGGAAGATTGAAGCACACGTGGACATGACATGTGAGCAATGGTGAAGATCTGACAAGTAGCTAGCGCAGTAGCTGATAAGCCATTCAACTAAGCAACTAAAAGTATAGTGAATAAATCAGCAAAGCTAAAATCAAACAAAGCAACATAAAACCAGATAACTCTTCATGTACTAAACCGCGGTAACTATTAGGTGAGTGACCAATTCTCTTCCTTGCTGTGTTTACCATCCCTAACTCATGCGTTCAGGTTCCCATTTACAGCTGGAGGGGCGGTCGTGTCAGGCGAGAAATCAAAACTGGGAGTTTATTTGTGTGTCCCGACCTGGTTTCGAACATGGATCGCTGTAACCCAGTGAAAGTAAGACGGTGCTCACCTTGATATTTCTCGCGAACTTATCGCGACAGTACTATAAGACCTCTGTATAGAATTCATTAGGACTTAGTTCGTTACGTTTTTGATTACTGTTGTGCTTTTCGGTGGTCACTATTTATATACTTGAAACTGCATGCGAAAAATAGCCATTACCGACCAACAAAAATCACGGAAATAATCAAAATCAACCTTTTAGGTATTTTCTGCATACATGTCTTCTGCACAGAAAACCGATCATAATATCCTAATGAAAATTAAGGTTGGTTGGTTGCTGATCCAGCGGTCCATGGGCTCATGCCCTTAAATGACATTATATTGATGGAAAATGAATGAAAGTTAAGGAGATTGACGTTAATGCGAGGGGGAAAAACAAATAGAGAATGATGATGGTTGTGTACTAGTAACCAATGGATTCTAAGGAAGACATGGACGTGGGAAATAAATGGAATCTTTCGTTACTGCATGTTTTCCCGTGAAGGTGTGCACGGAGGCTTTCTATGGGCTATGGATTGAATCCGGACCTCAAAGGTCTGAGAACGGCATTTTAACCACACGGTCATGCGCTCCACACATAAATGGAATCAAGAGCACATGTTGTGTTGATATATGTTTTTTTTTTTTAAAACTGGATGAACCGTTTGTTTGTTGTTCTACGTGACACAATTGTATAAAAATCCACTTTAGTTAAATTATTGTGTGTGTGTGTGCATGATGTAATCAATCTAGCATGAGGATTGAAGTAATGCAATGAGTGATGCAATGAGTAATGCAATGAGTGATGCAATGAGTGATGCGATGAGTGATGCAATGAGTGATGCAATGAGTGATGCAATGAGTGAGGGAATGAGTGATGCAATGAGTGATGCAATGAGTGATGCAATGAGTGATGCAATGAGTGATGCAATGAGTAATGAAATGAGTGATGCAATGAGTGATGCAATGAGTGATGCAATGAGTGCACGGTTTCGATGAGTTGGATAGTGGGTTCTGAGAGAAAAAGAGTAGTTAGTATCAGTGGCGTAGCTAGTGTACATAGCTCCCAGGTCGAAACTAACGATTTGGAGCTCCCCGCTTCGCAAGTGGACGATTGTCAACAATTTTGGCATCCTATAATAAGACTCGTAGGCACGGCGCCCTGGGAGACTTGCTACGCCACTGATTAGAGAGGGTGGTGTAAGATCACTACTGTAGATTCAACTTTGGGTTGATTAAATAACGTCACTTACGATGCTATCCAGACTTTCGTGAGCTGTCATGTACCCAAGACCTTCTCCTAAATAGTCTTGTTCACTGGTTCCAAACGGTGACATTTTGTCTTGGCTGATCCATATTCCGTACTTTTGTTCGCCTGACAACATAAATTATGCTTAAAGTAACCAATGATTTTTCACATCGGCCAGGAAAAATGCCGCTATTTAGGATCAACACACAGGATTATTATGGAGAAGGACCTGGTGTACCTGTAGTTTCTGATCCACAAAATGACGAATTACGCAATATTTTATCTTAATGATATCATTTGACGCATTTTTGTCTAATTTTTGCTATGTGTAATAATAGAAACTGGTCTTGTTTTTACTATGTGTAACAATAGAAACTGGTCACTCACTCCCACATAAGGAGTCCGAGGTAACTTAGTGTTTAGTGCACAGACTTCCTAGTCGAATGATCCAAAGTTCAAATCCCAGATCAATTATAACTATTTTAAAACAAATCATCAACGGCCCTAATTCGGCCCGCCCTAATGTAATGGGTACCATATCTTCTTCTGGGGAGGTAAAGACGTGAGGCGTGATGCTGACCACATCATCCGTTGAATTTAGCTGGTCAATAAAAATACCGGCCTAATACCAGCTGTCCGTAAATTTCGCCAACAGTTGGATGGGGGAAGAGGGTGTGAACAAGTTCAGCAGTTGTTGATAAGGAAAGCTGTTGTCAAGTAGTTGGCAAGGAAAGTTGTTGTCAAGTTGTTGACAAGGGAAATTGTTTGACAAGTTGTTGACAATGAAAGTTATTGTCAAATTGCTGACAAGGTGAACGTAATTTTGACAAAATCTGTCTTCAAAAATACGGTTTTATTTATACACCAATTACATTATTTGAATTTGAACAATTTGTACCAAAAAAATGTGTAAAAGCGTGTACTTCCTTTTATCGGCAGTTAAAAACATACTGGATATGGGGGGGGGGGAGAAAGAGGGTGAAATGAGTGTTATAGTAAAAACACATAATTAAGCAATGGGAAATCCCTTAATTCTTGAGGTGTTTATATTGGGGGTGAGGGTATGGGATAAACAATGAGAAACAAATTGTTGAGGTAAGTTTTGGACAACCTCTAACAGCGTGTTTCCCGCGATGCAACACGCGTTGGTGTGAATAAGGTGAATTGTACCTTTTTTTATACATTGCCAAATAAGGCAACAGGATAGCCATATCTATACTAACTACTAACCCAGAGAAGATATGACATAGGAAGCCATTACAAGATAGTAACTACTGGTATCAGGTAGAGTTACGATAGATAAGATACACCAACGTGCAAAATAAAACTGAAACATATAAAGATATGATTGAAGCACCTGTGGACATGACCTGTGAACAATGAGGGTGATCTGACAATTAACTAACTAGCCAGCAAACTAGCTAATAAACCAGTCAATTAAGCGACCAAACGTCAAATCAATAAAACAGTAAAAAATTAGTAAAGAAACCAGCAGAAAACAAAAATACCTACCTATACATTAAGTTACGTGGATCACATGTCGACCAATCAACCTACATCCAATGAATCGACAAATCAACTTACCAATCAATAAATAAACTATCATACCAACCTTCTTACATGCAAATCTGTCAACAAATCTACTAATCTATCAAATCAACCAGGAAAAAAAATAAACTGACACACTCGCCAACCTACTGAAATTACTGCTAACAAGCCGATTAACCTAAATACCAACCATGTAATAGGTTAATAAAGTAAATAACCAACTAACTAATTAACTAAACAACCAACTAAATATCAACCCAATCAAATAACTAACCAGCTAACCGACAAACTAATCAATTAATAAACAGATCAAGGAACCAACCAATCAGCAAATTAACCAACCAATCAATGAAATAACTAACACATATGACAAGCAAATCATCAACCAATCAAATACGCAACAAATAAACACAGCAACCAATCAAATAACCAACAACTAATTAACTAATGAGAAAACAAACAAACCAAACAACCAACTAATAAATCAATCAAGCAATAATCCAACCAACCAGCTAACCGTCTACCTAAAGGTGAAACGAAGAAAAACCGATACATTCTATTTTGGCAGAGCATACAATGCGCAATCCTTGTACGTAGATAAACAAATGATCATAGATTTATGGATGGCACTTTTAACTATCAAGCGGATGTGCAATGTCGTCACACAGATCAGCACTAAATACCCACCATTCATGTGACGTGGGGCCGCCATCGATGAAAATGCGCAGTGAGTTTGTTGACTCTCGGTCATCATCATCAAGTGTCATCTCCGCAACGAAGGTTATTTGCAATAGACCTCCAACATCCTCTGTCTCTTGTTTTGGTGGTACAGTCTGCTAAACTGTAACATGTCCATCTTATGATATTACTCTCCCACTTGTACCTCTGCCTACCTCTTGCTAGCCTCCCTTCGACTTTACCGTCAAGTAAGGTCTTCAACAAGGTGTCATGTCTTTTAATATGTACAAAATATTTTATTTGCTTAATCCTTATTTTCTTTAATAGTTATTCTTCATATTACGTGTTTTAGAACCTCTTTGTTTTCTTCTCTTTCCATGATGTTCTCTCTATTCTTTTATATATACACATCTCAAAGGCAAACCTAAACTTCTGTCTTGTAATTATAAGTTTATTGTTAATGTTTCTGACCCATACATAATATAGAATAGATGTATCATTTTATAATTCTAATATTTAACTTGTTTGTAATTTGTTTCTTTTTCTCATGTGACATATTCTTTTCAGAACGTCGTCTTCCTTATGGATTCTCTGAACAATCCGCGATTCTTGGCGAGGTGACCTGCCACAGCTAGAGACATGTTTAAGTAAAGGTAAAGGTAAAGGTAGATACCAAGGCATCTGCCGTCGGGGATGAAGATAACTCTTCATGTACTAAGCCACAGCAACTATTAGGTGGGGTGGCCAGTTCCCTTCTTTACTGTTTTTTTTACCTTTCCTAACTCATGCGTCAGGTACTCATTTACAGCTGAGTCGACTGGAGGAGTGGTCATGTCATGTCAAGTGAGAAATCACAACCCGGATTTCTTTTTTAATGTCCGGACGTGGTTTCGAACCTGGCAGGCTGTAACCAGATGATAGCAAGGAAGCCCACAATCCACTAGGCTACCGCGCTCCTCATGTTTAAGTAATGTGATATATAATAGCAATTTTCCTCATGTCATTGAAAGTACTTTTAGCCTTTCCTATTTTCCTCATGTCATTGAAAGTACTTTTAGTCATTCCTATTTTCCTCATGTCATTGAAAGTACTTTTAGCCATTCCTATTTTCCTCATGTCATTGAAAGTACTGTTAGCCATTCCTATTTTCCTCATGTCATTTAAAGTACTTTTATCCTTTCCTATTCTTCCTTTGGCACTCGGTATATAACAAGAACACTTTTGCTGGCAAGTAAAAATTAGTAGAACAGCAAAGTACGGTAATACAGTGATCTGCCATGCATGTTTTAAGCGACAGCACAGGTAAAAAACCCTACCATGGCGATTTTTCACAAAAAGGTTTTCAAATTTCCGTGAAATAGGGAAATTTCAATACGAAAACGGATGAACGATATTTTTTTATATTTTGTTTACTTTTGGTTTAGGTAATCCTATCCAATGCCCATTATAGTGTCGATAGAATTGTATCTGCCCTAAGGGTGCAGATACAGCAGCAAATCTGTAAACCATGACACAGTGCATTCTGTTCTCTGGACCGAATTTTCTAAAGCTTCTGCTTGTGATTAAATTAATGAAGACGATCCAACAGTCTGTCTAGAATTCTGTGCTCAGGAAGAACGTAACTCCGTAGCTAAGAGAGGTAAAACCCCAGGCAGATGAGATATATATGCAATTATAGTCCAGCTCTGTGGCGACGAGGGACAGAACGCATCTGTGACGGTCACGGTACTGGGTTCAAATCTCGCCGCAATCAAAAAAAGTGTGTATTCGGACAGTCCAGAAAGCAATGGCAAACTACTGAACGTATTTATATTGTCTAGAAAATCACTACAGTCATAAATTTCGGTTCTGATGGCTAAATCCTGAATAGGATATGCAACCAATTTTAAAGAAAATTAAATGTGACATTTAAGTGACAGATGACGTTTCGATTAAAAGTCTTCATCAGGACAAATAAAAGACCACAGTAAATAAATCTTACATAGAGACAAACATGGTTATCGCTTCTGATGAAATACGTAGGTACTCAATCTGTGCCAACAGATATCGAAAGACACGCATCAAAATACTCCCATTGGCAGAACACACCATCTATTTTGCGCCCGCAGATTCCATATACTAAATGCCGAGGGAAAAAAAAATCATACATTTCTAAATATATCTTTGTAAACACTACCATCATCCTGCTCTCCGCTGATTACAACGAGAATCTCAAATATGTCACCTCAAAGTTTACCAGAAGAAATTATATTCAATACTTGTTTCTTCTTCCTGATACTATTTTTTATTTTAATCGTTTAACAATAATCACTGACGCAACCTGTATCGGCTGTTCTATATTTAACAAGCCCATGGTTCACTGACGTTGGTAACTACATAGAATTCGAATATTAGAAAAAATCGATTTCACATTAAAGACGTCTGCGAACTTGTAGCAAGCAATAAGTGGGTTTTTAGTACAAGTAGTTAATAATAGAGTTTAGAATCGAGTACGTTTGATGTGAGATTGTTCACGTGCGATAGTCGATGTTTTAGCATCATGAAATAGGTACAGGTTATACGCAAATACTAGTAGACATATGTCAGGAATTATAAGTATGTAAATACATGTCCGTGACGACGTTCTGAAAGTCATGAAGAATGGAGTACATTTCTGATTGTTTCTGTATAAAACTATATAGGCCTATACGGAAAGAATATTCTATTCAGCGTCGATATTAAGGAATATTGGTGCCCTAAGCAAGCAATGCTATTATTAAATCTTCTTCTTCTTCGTTCTTCAGTCAGATATCAGGTTACACCACCAATAGCTTCAATGAATTGTGTGATTCGCTTCAGGTCATCCATGGAACCCCTCAAGTCTGGAAGCAGTGCCGTCTCAGTAGGCCATATTTTCTCCCTCTCTTCTTGGTAGAGTTGACATGCATGACGAATGTAGTCTGCATTCTCTGGGCTCAGTCCACAGTTGCACAGGTTCATCGCCAATCTTCAGCTTTCGGAATATGTGATTTATCAGTCTGTTGTGGCCAATTCGTTGTCTGAAGATGATGGTTTGTTCCTTGCGTGACATTTGATGGTAGGGGTCATTTGGTTCTGCAGTTGGGTCCATCCATATCTGCTTCCACTTTTTCTTATATTCTGCTTTTAACATGGTCTTACATTCATAGTACGTGTTATCACTTTCTATTTGTTCCAGTGATCCCCCTTTCCTTGCCAGGAGATCAGCTTTTTCATTTCCAGATATGTATTTATTGTTGTTATTATTACATTTTTTAAAGTGTTTCGTTGACACGACAGTTCTTCCAGTTGAGCTAGCTTTAACTTTTAGTACATGACGTATGAGCTAACGGAATATAAATTGTTATTGGAATACACCACCAATCTTTTGAATGAATACCTACAGGCAAAAGAGCAAGGGGTAGACCAAAAGAAACACCCAGAAGAATAATACTTAGAGAAAGTAACACAATCAATATCCATACTATTCTAGAACTGCGCAGAATAACTTTGAACGGACAGAATTGGAGAGATATGACCTGTTTCCTATGCGCTAACTTCAGCGCAAAAGGAAAATGAAGCAAACAATAACATCATTTGAATTAAAGTGTTATTGAAGAGTTTTGAGAATACCATGGACAGCAAGGAAAACAAACCAGGAAGTGCTACGAACAATTGACGTCCAGGAAAGCTTGCTTCTGAACACCATATTAAATAAAAAGCTAGTTTTATTTGGGTCACATTGAGGGATATGACGGCATGAAGAGAGTGTTACTGGAGGGGATGATATAATGCAACAGGGGCAAAGGCCGTTCAAAACGCCGTTGGATAACAGACATTCAAGAATGTCTACGCATGTCACTAGAAGAGACATGACAACTTGCTCAAGACTACGGAGAATTAAAGAGATTCATAAGGAAGACTACGTTCTGGAAAGAATATGTCACCTGATGATGATGATGAGCAAGCCGTGCCCCCTCCCCCAACATTTCATAAACTAACTTTTTTTCATAGTTAACATCGTGGTATGGTAAAAAGTCAACATCGATCCTAACATAAGATATTGTATTGTTCCTATAAAGTTCCCGCGTATTGACGTCATACAGATCTGCACTAAATACTCATAATTCATATCACGTAGCGTGGCACCCATGTAAATGAGTGCACAGCGACTTTATAAACACCCAGTAGATATAGAGAATTCTGATGGTCAATACTCTTCTACACCAGTCGGCATGGCACCTGTTGATGACTCATTTCTGCTATGGCGCCCACAAATATTATTTTTATTTTTGCGCTTTGTTTTGGTCGGTTGTCTAGGTGCCCGTTCTTTGTTTCGTCGCAGATGCTCTACATAAGTCACGACGTTACGTGTAAAACCGTTACCGTCTACAATATAAGACATGTTGGCAAATGGTAAATCAATTCTTCTAAAATGTCTCATTTGACTGTTTCCCTTGATTTTCATTAGCTGTCACACAAAGTATAATTATAGTGACAAATACAAATCATGGCAATAGTCAAATGCGCTCAAACTTTAGTCGATCTCTTATCAATCCAAGGTTTTTCTTCTTCTCCTGCATTCATTCTCAAACTCCAACTGGATCTAGCTGGATCATGGTCCTGCTAGATTTCCAGCAGGATGTGGTCCAGAAAATGGAAATGCGTTGTATCGCCGTTGTATTTGCGCCAATGGCCAGACACATCCGTCTTCGGAGGGAATCCAAGGTTTAAAAAACAATAAATAAAAAAATCATAATTTCTGAAGTGTCTACAAAAGATACAGAACGAATAATAATAAAACAAGATTAAATTCAATGAAATCAGATTAAAATATATAATTCTAATAATTGTATTTGCAAAGTTAAATTATCAGTAACAAACGTATCCGTGATAGGAAAAGCAATCAAAATAACAACATACAGCGTTGACATCATATTGCTGACGTAGAGGACACTCAATATTTCCAGTATGACCTGTCATTATTATCATCACAATAACAGTGTTTCTATACTGTTGTTACTTTTATTACTGGTACTATTACTACTGTTGTTACTTTTATTACTGGTACTATTACTACTGTTGTTACTTTTATTACTGGTACTATTACTACTGTTGTTACTTTTATTACTGGTACTATTACTACTGTTGTTACTATTATTATTGTTACTATTATTACTGTTGTTACTAATATTAGTGTTACAATTATTACTGTTACTAATAGTACTGTTACTATTATTATTGCTGCTACTATTATTACTGTTACTATTATTATTGTTACTATTATTATTGTTACTATTATTATTGTTAATATTATTACTGTTGTTACTATTATTACAGTTACTATTAATATTATTGTTGCTACTGTTATTAATATTATTGTTATTGTTACTATTATTACTGTTACTATTGATACTGTTACTGTTATTACTGTTACTATTAATATTATTGTTACTATTATTACTGTTACTATTATTACTGTTACTATAGTTACTGTTACTATTATTATTGTTACTATTACTACTCTTGTTACTATTATTACTGTTACTATGGTTACTGTTACTATTATTATTGTTACTATTATTACTGTTGCTACTGTTATTACTGTTATTACTATTATTACTGTTACTAATATTATTGTTACTGTTATTTATTGTTGTTGTTATTACATTTTTTAAAGTGTTTCGTTGACACGGCAGTTCTTGCAGTTGACATAGCTTTAACTTACTGTCACTATAATTTAATATTACTATTACTATTATTATTATTGTGTCAATCGACGTAGTGCAGCTATAATGTGTTGTATGAAAACACACGTAGAGCGCAGATAAGACTTGGTAATGTTGACTTATTATTCCGCAAATCTCAAAAACGGTTCATCAACTATTTTGATTAACTTTGTCAAATACGAGTACAATGATATATATATATATCTGACTTGAATACAATATTCTCTGTTGTACTTCTGTGTAAACTCTGCATGACATATCTTTCTCACTGTTCTATATCCCTTTTCACTGTTCTATATCCCTTCTCACTGTTCTATATCCCTTCTCACTGTTCTATATCCCTTTTCACTGTTCTATATCCCTTCTCACTGTTCTATATCCCTTTTCACTGTTCTATATCCCTTTTCACTGTTCTATATCCTTTCTCATCATTCCATATCCGTATTCATCGTTCTATATCCTTTCTCATTGTTATATATTTCGTTTCTCCACGTTCTATATAATTTCTAATCGTTCTATATTCTAATCACCGTTCTGTGTCATTGTCACAGTCATATCCTTTATCACTGTTCTATATCCCCTTCTCACTGTTCTATATAATTTATCACTGTTCTATATAGTTTATCACTGTTCTATATCCCTTCTCATTGTTCTATATACTTTATCACTGTTCTATATCCCCTTCTCACTGTTCTATATCCCTTCTCACTATTCTATATAGTTTATCGACTATTTATATCTTGTATCATCATTTTATATCTTATATCGTCGCTGTATATTACCTAACCATTCTCTATCTTTTCTCAAACTTCAATATCGTATCTCTCCGTTCTATATCTTATCTCACTGTTCTATATTTTATTTTCCCGTTGTATATCTTATCTTCTCGTTCTATATCTTATCTCACTGTTCTATATTTTATTTTCCCGTTGTATTATCTCACTGTTCTATATTTTATTTTCCCGTTGTATATCTTATCTTCCCGTTCTATATCTTATCTCACTGTTCTATATCTTATCTCACTGTTCTATATCTTATCTCACTGTTCTATATCTTAGTGATATACGCTTTATTCTCGAATTATTATCTTTCTTACTAAAATCCATTCTGAATCTTTTTCTCAATAGCAGCAGACCTGACGCCGGTACCTGCGCATCTATAGCAGCTCATTAGTATTGCGACGTAGGCTGACACTAATTTTTCTCCCAATTTTCCATCACTGAAATAAAATTAGCTGATATTATAATCACCAGTTCATTACTCGAATAATATTTATTTCTTATTGGCTGACATTTTCATTACGGACTCGCGTCTCTTCAATGTATTTCTTCACAAAATAGAATTTCATAATAATTGCAATCGTTTTATTCTTGTTTCAAAATACAAGCAGATTAGGTTCCATGTTCTGATGTCAATTCTGATTAGTTACTGCAAAAACAGCAAAAACATATTTCTGCATACGTAGTTAGTTTTTATATATTTAGTTAAAAATGTAGAGAGCCAATCATGATTGACGAAAGTTTATGTTTCAACACACAAAGGCGTGACGTAATGATGACATCACGGCTCTTAAATAATAAACATAAAAATAGACGAAAATAGACATAATACCATTTTTGTTATCAAGGTAAACATAATGGTCATTTGATGGTCACCAAATTGGTCAAAATGTAGTGATGGCCATCTCGACATGTGTCAACGGCAATAATAATTTCGCAAAATTAAACAATTGTTATATATGTTCTACATTAATGATGAAATAATCCATTTAGCTGTGAGTAGGTAGCTCTTGACACATGATGATGATGAAATAATCCCTTTAGCTGTGATCAGGAAGCTCTTGACATCCCATATCCTTCCTGACAAATGCACAGGTTCCTCTCAGTTGTGTACTTGATGCAATACCCGAACTCAATGTAATAACTAAACTGCATGATTGTGTAAGGAAAGTGAGGGGGGGGGTGTTCAAATAATCCCCCTCCCATTTTAGAAATGAGAACAGAACTTTTAGTATTAGAAGTTTAGACATAATGCGAGTCACCCCCCTCCACCATCTCCGTCCTAAAAAAGGTATCTAACAAAAAGGTATTTTAGGCAACTAAAAGGTAACTTTTATGAACATAGGGAATACACACGAAATGGATGAATGTCACCCTTTTATGTTATGTCACCCTTTTATGTTTTTGCAAACCCCTCCCCCTTTTCTCTTATAAAAGACGTTTATACGGCCCTGATGTAATGTGTTCCTTGGAGAATGCTGTCATCACCACAGTTCTATAAGTCTCTCGGTTTTGTACACACTGTCCAGTATCTCAAAGTTTATGAATTTCAGATTTCCACTGCTACCGTGCCTCAATCGTAATCTTGGTCCTACTCTGGGACCTTTACTTCACTGTTTAATCTGTGCAAACCGTAATATAGGCCTACCTTAAACAGGTAAAAATGTTCATATACTTAGGAAACATTATATCGAGTGAGGGGGAAACCAGTAAAGAGATACAAAATAGATACAACAAAACATACCAGATCCTAGGACAGATGACACGTGTTTTCAAGAACACAAATGTTGCATTATACAAGACTATTATTATTCCATCACTGTGCTACCAGTGCTAAACCTGGACAATGAACTCTCAAGACCAAAGAAAAATAGTGACGGCAGAAATGACATGTCTACGAAGAATACTCGGAGTGTCATCAAGATATAGAATTAGAAACAACAACATCAGATAGATAATCAAAACAATACCAGTAGTGGAACACATCACGAGACAACAGATCAAGTGGTTTTCACACGTTTCCAGACTACCGACAGATAGCATGCCACAGATGGCCATGACACATAGACATAATAGTTATAAAGCCAGAGGCAGACCATGTAAAAGATGGACCACAGAAATCAAAGAAGCCACATGAACAAGCTTACAAACAGCACACAAGAAGGCCATCTCCAGAGAACTCTTCAACCCCTGACGCCGAAAGGCAAACAAGGGCCACAGCGTATAGATAGATAGATAGATTAGATAGATACAAAGATAGATAGATAGACAGATAGATAGATTGATAGACAGAGAGACAGACAGGCAGACAGATAGACAAACAGATAGATAGATAGATAGATAGATAGATAGATAGATAGATAGATAGATAGATAGATAGATAGATAGATAGATAGATAGATAGATAGATAGATAGATAGATATATAGATAGATAGATAGATAGATAGATAGATAGATAGATAGATAGATAGATAGATAGATAGATAGATAGATAGATAGATAGATAGATAGATTGATAGACAGAGAGACAGACAGATAGACAGATAAATAGATAGATAGACAGATAGACAGACAGACAGACAGACAGACAGACAGACAGATAGATATATAGATAGATAGATAGATAGATAGATAGATAGATAGAGATAGATAGATAGATAGATAGATAGATAGATAGATAGATAGATAGATAGATAGATAGATAGATAGATAGATAGATAGATAGATAGATAGATAGATAGATAGATAGATAGATAGATAGATAGATAGATAGATAGATAGATAGATAGATAGATAGATAGATAGATAGATAGATAGATAGATAGATAGATAGATAGATAGATAGATAGATAGATAGATAGATAGATAGATAGATAGATAGATAGATAGATGATTTTCATTGCAGCAAAAACCTCACTATATAGTCACATCTAATGGAAGTATACAGTTAACTAGCAGATAAAACAAATTAATACAAATAATTAGTTGTTGAAAAGGGAAATATAAAAATCTTTTTCAAAGTACCAGCAGGAAAGCCAAATTATATGTGATCAGAAAATGCGTATTTCCAGTGGCAATATACGGTTGTGAGGCATGGAAATTAAATAAAGCAATAGCATATAGAATCACTGCTTTAGAAATGAGATGCTACAGAAGAATTTTACGTATACCATGGACAGCTAAAAAGATAAATCATGAATTATAAACTTAGACGAGGGCTGACTCCTTAATCACATCCTTATAAGAAAAATGGGTTTATTTGGTCATATAAAGAGACATAACAAAAATTAATAGCTGAAGGTAGAGTTAACGGCAACAGGGGAAGAGAGCGCCCAAGATGACGATGGTGAAACGATATATCAGATTGCTAAAACATGTCTCTAGCTGCGGCAGGTAATCTTGTCCAGAATCGCGGAGTGTTCAGAGAATCCATAAGGAAGACCAAGTTCTCGAAAGAATATGACATGAGAAGAATTATGTTTGTTAAAGTGTTATAATTGTAGTGTCTGTCTAGTACACATTTTTTTCCATCTTTTTGTTTGTGCTTACTACTATTAGTCACTTCTCTAAACTATCTTGAGTCTCCATGTCCTCGTAGGGCCAGCACTATACCCTCTGTTTCTTTCCGAATGTCCCTTTCAGGATCTCAAGTCAACTAGACTATGCTACAACTGGCGATAAAGTTCAAGAATCCCACAAATTCTTTTCATGACTTTTATTCCATTTCAGGACTTTTAATCATTCTCATGACTTTTAGTCCCTTCACGACCGTTAGTCCTTTTAGTCCTTTTCAAGAATTTTACTTCTCTTGACTTTTAGTCCTTTTCACGATCTTTAGTCTTTTTTCAGGACTTTTAGTGCTTTTCAGGAATTTTAATTTTTATGACTTTTAGTTACAGAAAGAGCAACGGAACATAACCAATATGTATATTTAGCTTTCGTTGACCAAAAGAATGCTTTTGACAAAGTGGATAGAGCCTTCCCAGCAATATAATGCTATGTAATGGCATTGGGTCAAAGGGAATGAGCCCATGGACTGCTGGATCAGCAAGAAACCGACAGAGTGGATAGAGCAAAATTATGGAATACATTACAGACATATGGAGTTCCACAACAACTGAGAAGCCTATGTCAGAGCATACACGCCAATAGCCAATGCGCAGTAAGAACGAGCGCAGATACTTCCGATTATTTTCAAATTCACTCGAGAGTGAGGCAGGGATGTGTAATATCCCCCCTATTGTTTATAACATATATAGATCACATCTCAAAGTAGCAAATACAACGGAAGAAAACAATCTGAAGGATAACTTAAACGAATTCCTATGTGCAGACGACCAAGTACTAGTAGCATCATCAGAAGAGCAACTACAAAGAAAATTAGACAGGTTACATCAAACATGCCAACCTTTAACATGAAGATAAACATAGAAAAGACCGAAGTAATGAAGATAGGAAAAACAGAAAGAAACACCAATATACATATATTGGAAACAACAAATTTAAACAAGTTAGATAATTCACATATCTAGGATGCAATATAACAACAGACAGCAAGATCAGTAAAGAAATACATAATAGATGTAGTAAAGTATACCAAGCCCTAGAGCAAATGACACCAATCTTGAGAAATAAACATGTAAACACCAAAATAACACTATTCAAAACGATTATTATGCCAACGCTGTGCTATCAACGTCAAACATGGACAACAACAGCACAAGACAAACGTAAACTAGTGACAGCTCAAATGGCATGCTTACGCAGAATCCTAGTAATATCGACAAGAGACAGAGTGAGAAATGAGAACATTCGACACAGAACCGGCACCGCCCCAATCTTGGAGTATATTAAGAGCCAACATATCAAATGGTTTGCACACATCAGCAGACTACCACCAAATAGCATGACACAGCAAGCTATGATAAACAGATACAATGAAGGCAGACCTAGAGTTCAACCTCGAAAACGATGGACCACCGACATACGAAATAAAAGAGGTGACAAATTCCACAATATACTCAGCACACACGAGAGCCATCTTCAGAAAACTCTTCTGCCCATGACACTGAAAGGCAATAAAGGGTTTAGCGAATAGATAAATAGATAGATGACTGTTAATCCTTTTCATGACTGTTAGTTCTCATAACTTTTATTCCATTTCAGGACTTTTAGTCCTTCTCATCACTATTAGTTCTTTTCATGACTTTTAGAACTTTTCATGACTTTTAGTTCTTTTCATGACTTTTAGAACTTTTCATGACTTTTAGTTCTTTTCATGACATTTAGAACTTTTCATGACTGTTAGTTCTCATAACTTTTATTCCATTTCAGGACTTTTAGTCCTTCTAATCACTATGAGTTCTTTTCATGACTTTTAGAACTTTTCATGACTTTTAGAACTTTTCATGACTTCTAGTTCTTTTCATGACTTTTAGAACTTTTCATCACTATTAGTTCTTTTCATGACTTTTAGAATGTTTCATGACTTTTAGTTCTTTTAATGACTTTTAGAACTTTTCATGACTTTTATTTCTTTTCATGACTTTTAGAACTTTTCATGACTGTTAGTTCTCATAACTTTTATTCCATTTCAGGACTTTTAGTCCTTCTAATCACTATTAGTTCTTTTCATGACTTTTAGAACTTTTCATGACTTTTAGAACTTTTCATGACTTCTAGTTCTTTTCATGACTTTTAGAACTTTTCATCACTATTAGTTCTTTTCATGACTTTTAGAATGTTTCATGACTTTTAGTTCTTTTAATGACTTTTAGAACTTTTCATGACTTTTATTTCTTTTCATGACTTTTAGAACTTTTCATGACTGTTAGTTCTCATAACTTTTATTCCATTTCAGGACTTTTAGTCCTTCTAATCACTATTAGTTCTTTTCATGACTTTTAGAACTTTTCATGACTTTTAGAACTTTACATGACTTTTAGTTATTTTCATGACTTTTAGTTCTTTTCATGAGTTTTAGTCCTTCTCATGACTTTTAGTTCTTTTCATGAGTTTTAGTCCTTGTCATGACTATTAGTTCTTCTCAAGACTTTAGCCCTTCTCAATTTTAGTCCTTCTCAGGACTTTCAGCCCCGAAGACTTTCTGTACTCAGGACTGTCAATCCTCCGGACTTTTAGTTCTTTTCAAGACATTTAGTTCTTCTCAGAACTTTCAATCCTCAGGATGTTGTCATTCTCAGGACCTTTATTAGTCCCCATGGTATTGAGAAAGCCAAGTAATCACATAACTGATCGTTACTTCTCTTGATTCGTCTGATGAGGGCAAGTGTGAGCCACCTGTTCTTCTTCTGGTCCGTCAGCATGCAGTGATCTAGAGTTTCACTGTGTTGCATAAGCAATCCCACACGGAATAACACAAGAAGAACTAAATGACCCGGTTCGTGATTTGGACTTATCAAAGAACAATGTATTCCAACAATGGAATCTCCTAGATGTCACAATTACTTCATTTCGAAAGCGTCACCAACAGTTGGAGCGTTTCTTCAGAAAATAAAGTAATCTGGTATTCTGTTCCGACATTGAAGGCCTCATGAATGCCTAAAAAATAACTAATGACCCACAAGAATGGAGACTATTTGCAGACTCATCGAAGCTGAGTCTTAAGGCTGTGCTTTTACACAATGGAAACCGTCTTTCGTCTATTACAGTAGCGCATGATGTCCACATGGAAGATGCATACGATAACTTAAAACAGATAATCAATTACTGAGTATAACAAGTACAACTGGCACCTTTGTATTGATTTGAAAGCTATTGCCCTTTTAATGGGACTGCAGCAAGGATATTCACTATGCATGTGCTTTCTATGTGAGGGGGGGGGGGGGGGAGCTGAGCAAGGGAACTGCACTACTTGCTGAAGGAGTAGATTTGCAGACAAAATGTAGTAGTTGGAGAAAAGAATATCCAGCATCTAGCTCTAGTCGAGTCCCACAAAATCCTGCTACAATCCCTTCACATTAAACTAGGTTTAATGAAGAATTTCGTGAAAGTCATGGGCCGAACTTTGCCAACTTTCCGATACCTGTATGAAAAATTCCATAGACTCAGTGAAGCAAAGATTAAAGAAGGAGTTTTTGTAGGTCCTCAGATTCGAGAGATCTTTTAGATGACTGGGTCAACAACTTGCTGCAATGTAATGCGAAACAAGCATGGAATGCTTTTCGACTAGTGTCCACCAAATTTCTCGGTCATGTTTGAGCAGAGAACTACAACGAACTAGTAGAGACATGCTAATGAAGTATCAGATACTTGGCTGCAATATGTATCTAAATATCTACTGACAGCATTTCCATCTGGGTTTTTTTTTTACAGAGAACTATGGCATGGTTAGTGAAGAACATTGCGAACGTTTTCATCAAAGATTTGGCAACAATGGAACACAGATACCAGGGAAAATAGTCATCTACAAGGCTGTCTGACTATTGCTGGACACTCCCCAGAGATGCTCCCAAACAGCTGTATAAGAGACAGACGAAGAAATCTAAGAAGTAGTCTATGACTTGATGTTTTACAGGTATTTTTTGGTAGCATATCCTATCCAGGACGTAGCTATCAACCCAGCATTTGTTGGCTGTGGTGATTTTCTAGGCAATATAAATACGTTCAGTAGGTTGCCATTGCTTTCTGAACGGTCCGGATGCACAATTTCCTGTGGTGAGGAACGAACTCGGTACCTTTGTCGTCACAGACGCGCTCTGTACCACTTCGCCACAGAGCCGGACTTACAGGTATTAACCTTTGTATTATTACTGTCGAATATCTGGAAGTCAAAGTCAATCAGCACACGCACGAAAATGCGCTTAATTAATTCCTACGTTATTCCGGTGCTATCATATGGATGTGAGAGCTGGAAAAGTTCTTTATCTTCAGAAAAGAAATTACTGAGTTTCGAGACCAAATGTCTTCATAGGATAACTAACACCCATTGGAGTGAATTCAAATAGAATGATAAAATCAGAGAAGAGACACATCAAAATTTCATCACAGATGTTATCAAAAAACACCGTTGGTCCTACATCGGGCATGTCCTACGCGCAGACATCAACATAATACATCACCAATCTCTTGAATTGATACCTACAGGCAAAAGAGCCAGGGGTAGACCAAAAGAAACACTCAGAAGAACAATACTTAGAGAAAGTAAAACAACCAATATTCATACTATTCAAGAACTGTACAGAATAGCTATGAACAGACAGAATTGGAGAGATCTAACCTCTGCCCTATGCTCTAACTAGCGCAAAAGGAAAATGAATGAATGAATTATTAATGTTGGCAAGCGTTTCGTGATATAAACATTCATTTTTGAAGATCACAAAAATAATACTAGAGCCAATTTTGAAATTTTAAATTTCAATATTCGTGTTCAGCACTTCAAAATAGATAAGAAATGGACAGAAATCATTTCAGTAACATAACTTGTGTAAATATTTGTTGACCACTGTAATCAGGGCGATAGTCAAATTAGTCACTAAGAAGACTTTATGCTGTAGGTATCAAAACTACGATAATTTAAGTCAGTCCTTCGTCTGTTATACAGTCCTGTGGATTAATCGGCTCAATTTCAAAAGTGACGCTATTTGACTTTTCCTGTGATTTTTAATTGACTGTCGACACAAATTATACAAAAAGTAATCAATTAAAATCATGGAAAAATGCATTAAAATATTGTCACTATGAGTCCACCGGACCGAACTGGATATTTTACGAGAGACTCGATGCAAGGCTATATTTTAACCAACTCGTCATGAAGATGACTTCTAAACTGAAACGCTCAAATGCACACATCACAAAAAAACAACCCAAATGAAATTAGTTACATGATGGAATGCTAAGAAATGAAGAAATAAGCTAAAATAATATCATTGGCTTCCTTCGTAAAGGAGTGTCCACTCAGAAAAAAACACAATAAATCATTACAGCTGTACATTCCTATCAGATTTCTTCAAAAATATACGAACATTTTTTTTTTCATCAAACCACAATTATTTTTTACGCTTTCTTGTCTGACATCCCACCTCATTATTACAGACATACGTTCGTCAGCATCACTGTTTTCTGTACGTCAGCTACCACCGACTTAATTCTTAATGTAAAAATCGCTGAGACATAAGAAAGTTAATCAGTTATGTCTGGAAATACCTTAAGCAGGAGTGCAGGCATAGGTAACGTGGTGATTTCTGCACTAGCTTCCTGGTCGGAGTTATAATTTCAATTATATATGCTGAAGTACGATGCGTCAGGTCGAAAGGCGCAAATATCGCAGTTGATATGTAAACAAAAAACCACAATGCGGCTTTTCTGACTAAATCCTGCTAATCTGTAAGAGTTTGAAAACGAATATAGAAGAAGAAATAAGTCCAGCTGGAAATATATTGAGATCACCAAAATCCGCTAGTTCTACAAAACAAAGAGTTACACACCAAATCCGTGCAAAAAGGTAATGACGACAGGTACAGTCCGTTCTTCTGTTCTTATCAAACTCATGCTGAAGGGCTGTGACCTCTTCAAGATGGTGGTACTGTTTTATTAACAGAATACGACCTCCAAACTAGATATTAAATGTATTCAAAGCTTTTTATACGGCAATTCAAGTTGCAACGTAGAAGTAAGGATGAATTTTTTTACATAGAAAAAGGAGTAGAACAAGGCTGCATTATGTCACAATTGTTGTTTTACTTGGATACAGACTGGGTTATGAAAATTTGAACAAAAATGAACTCAAAATGAACATTTTGGTATAAAATCGACAGATGATAGAACTCTTAGTAATCTTCATATTGTAGATGCCTTGGCGTTATTAATTTCAACTCCTGCTAAGGCACAATGGACAGACATGGACAGACAACATCAAGGAATGGACAGGGCAAGATATTTCCACACTCATCCGCATCGCTGAGAATAGAATTCGCTGGAGGACTGTGTGCTGAGGCATCCAATGTGGTACCACTACGACCCTGAAGGGTTATGGGTTTATTGATTGATTGAAGGCACAATATATATTTAATCGACTGTCATCTTTCAGAACAAAAAGGCCATTATATCAAAGGCTAAGATCATGAATTTTACTAACTGCAATTTTATAATCACTTTCAACGGAGAAATATATCAGACAATTGATAACTTTTCTTATTTAAACAGCAAAATTACACAAAATGGAGGTACAACAAGAGAGATTTCTAACAGAATTGCATTGACATCAAGTGCATTAAATTACCTAACAAACATCTGGGAATAAAAAACTACATAAATATGCTAAATATACGATTATATCTCACAACTCGTGCGCACTGTTTTTTATTTAACTATTTCCATTGGCTATGTTTATCAGTTGATATTTATCATTTATTAAGTTAAACGTTAATTTATTTAGGGTTAAGAAAGGTGTGTTTTACATAAACAACCCTAACCCTAACCGAAAATAAATTAATATTTGAATTATTAAATGATAAACATAGCCAATGGAAATAATCAAACAAGGTGGGCACGCGATCTGTGATAGAACCATATACAAAACTACAACTGTTACACTCCAATGTTATATTTGCAGTAACATATGGTTGCGGAAGTTGGAAAATAACAAAAGTACTGCAGAAAACAATTAAATTCAATTGAAAATCTCCGCCGAATTTGGATGTGTCAAGCCATTGGTGCTAATAAAATGGCGACAGAATGCATTTACATTATCTAGACTATAATCTGCTAAAAATCTAGTTGGACCAATGGCTTGCTACAAGAAAGATTCAGCGGGAGTTTGAGAATGAACTTTGAAGAAGAAGATGACTAACTCAAACCGAACAAGTAGATAATCACGAAAATGGACAAATGACATGTTGTTAGGTAATTTCCCCCCCCCCTCCCACACCCCCACCGTTTAGTGAAGCCGAATCTACTGCTCTGCCCAAAAACATTTATTCAGCTGTAGTAATGAAAATGAGAGAAATATTCAGACTTAAGTATATTTACGTAAGAGCTAAAAATCAATGTTTTGACCACATGTCTTTGAAGACGTAACGCGACAAATCAGGGACAGAATAAGACATGCTTGTGAAACAAATTACCTGATCGACCTAAGTATACATGTTTTATAGTATTTATATAACCGAGTCTTGATCAAGAGATTTGAGATATTTTAGTTGAGTTAATCCAGGTTATTCTCGGGTTATACAAGATAGATATCTGTCAGTGAGTGATTGAGACAGTGACGTAAGTGTGAAGCGCATGGCTGCTGTTTAAAGACACGTTCCATTATTGGAAATAGAACAAAATGCGCATGGGTGAAACAAAATCAGGAAGAATCTGTCATGTTCGTTTTTGTGGTATGCGATTTAAAAAAATTGTATTTGTAAAATGTCGGGAAAATAATACAATTTAATATGATGATGAACCGATAAAAGTTTATACTGCTTGTAAAACTGTATGAAAATTGTACTTACGTAGAAAACAGGTAATGAAGTTTTACTGAATGACGACTAGCACACTATCACTGTCGGATGCTTACGTGAAATAATACTACACAACAAAACACAGGATATAATCATACAAATAACAATACACAGGACATAATCAACGTTACGAACCAAAAGGCCTTTATCAAGATACGCACATCTCCGCTACCTCAGTCCACATCCTGGACATCATTCTCACTATTCGTCCCCGTTACCTCAGCACATCCGTCTACTATAAACCGAAAAATTGTACTTACTGCGCAAAACTGAAATCCAACAGGTAAATCCAGGAAAGGGGTAATACAGTTTTGCTGATACTAGATAACACACACACACAAATCGACGTTTCGACCAAAAGGCCTTTATCAAGACAGACAATTGAAACAAAATTAAAACATATAGCAGAAAGCGAATAGTAATAACAATGTAATGTAATAATGTTATTACTGTTCGCCTTCTGCTATATGTTTTAATTTTGTTTCAATTGCCTGTCTTGATAAAAGCCTTTTGGTCGAAACGTCGATTTGTGTGTGTCATTATGTGTGTTTTCTAGTATCAGCAAAACTTTATTACCCTTTTTCTGGATCTACTATAAACCTACTGATGCACATGGATTTCTGCTCTACACATCTTCTCATCCTCCCGCTTGTCGCAACTCTCTGCCCTACTCCCAGCTTCTTCGCCTTCGTCGCTTATGTAGCGATGACGACGACTTTAACGCCAAATCCTGAGATGATTTAGTTCTTCCGTAGACTGCATCTTTTCATCGGCTTGGCTCCATGTACGCCAGTTATCACCACTCGATACCTTGACTAATTCCCAGGGTTCTTCCTCCTCCTCTGATAGTTTGCTTAAACATTATTCCCTTCTCCAGTCTAATCCTGACACCCGTGCCGCTTTCCAAGACTTGCGTCTGATGGCCTATAGGCGCGACAAAAATATGAAGGACTTCAGGGTCCACAGCCACCTTAAGTCTTCTGCTCCTGACCATTTTGGTACTATTCGTTGCTCACGCGATCGTTGCTACACATGTCCTTATGTGGTTCAGATGCGCTCCAGTTCATTTCCTAATGCCACTTTTTCCATCGATGAGGCCTTTACGTGTGAATCCCGTAATGTTATTTACGTGATCATATGTAAACGCTGCGGCAAGCAGTACATCGGGGAAACCGGCTTAGGACTGAGCGACCGCTTCTGTAACCATCTTCATGCCATCAAGCACAGAACATCTACTCATGTTGCCACACACTTCAACAGCGATGGCCATCATGGTGCTGATGATCCTGGGATTCTGTCACACTGGAATCCCTCCTTCTTGGAATAAACTATCTATGTATTCGCTAAACACTTTGTTATCTTTCAGCGTCAGGGGTAGAAGAGTTTTCTGGAGATGGCCCTCGTGTCTGCTGAGTATATTGTGGAATTTGTCGTTCTTTTATTTCGGTGGTCCTTCATTTTCGTGGTCGGCCTCTAGGTCTTCCTTCATTGTATCTGTGTAGAATAGCTTGCTGTGGTATACTGTCTGATGGTAGTCTGCTGGTGGGTGCAAACCATTTTATTTGCTGTCTCTTAATATATTCCGAGATTGGAGCGGTGTCGGTTGTTTGTCTAATGTCTTCATTTCTCACTCTGTCTCTTAGCGATACTCCTAGGATCCTGCGTAAACATGCAATTTCAGTTGTCACAAGTTTACGTTTGTCTTTTGCTGTCGGTGTCCATGTTTGGCTTTGGTAGCACAGCTTTGGCATAATAATCGTTTCGAATAGTGTTATTGTGGTGTTAAATAGACCTACATTAATATAAAATTATTCATAGACAGCTCCCTCCTCATGCCAAATTAAAAAAAAAAACCCCACACATGTTTATCTATAAGATTGTATTCGTGATGTCAGACATCCAGTATGATACATTGGTGTATCTAGGCAATCATATGGAGGAGCGACATGTCGGCAAATAAGACCTATCAGCAGAATCAAAACAAGGCAGAATCAGACTTCTTACGTCATGTTTATGATTATTACTGTGTATTCGTTGGTCACTATTGATAAACTTTGTGTTGTCCAGGTGCCACCTGCCAACGCCGACCAAAGAAATAGACGAGGATAATCGAAAACATGACTCAAAAGGTTTGTTTGATGCTGTTGTTGGAACTTGTAGCAGCACAAGACAAGGGCGAGGTTCAAGATACATTGTTAAATAGGTCGAGGCTAACTAACCGCTACAGTTCTGAATCTGATTAGCATACTTGTGGGACACATATCGTGCTCTAGATGTGTAACTGACAGATTGTCGGAGTTGTTATAGCTAACAGACGATTCTGTTATACGGACTCGTGTGAATAAGTTATCTTTTCAAGTTCTCTCTTGTGGACGGTGTATATATATAGTGTCTATAAAGTTATTGAGCATCGGTTACATTACACATTAGGCGTAGCTCTTATGGTGAAGTACGCTCGTTCAACCGCGGACGTTAGTCCGATTTGGTTGTATCAAACAAAGCTTTTTTGTCTTGCCTTGTGTTGTATTATCCATGTGCGCCGCTAGGGTTCATGAGAAGCCGAAGTCCTCTTTCTTTTTCTAATTGTGCTGCCGTTGCCATAATGTTAGATTGGTGCTCTAGTATTTCTCTGATGTTATCTATCCATCTTCGTCAGGAGCATCCCCTGATTATCTTGTTGTTTTTTTTTAATTGAAGGTTATCGATGGAATGCTATATGGTTTCATTCAGATCAGGTGGACGAACCCATGTGATTTTTTGAGTGTCTATGTATTCTTTGCGCGATGTAGTCGTAACTTTCGATAATAGTTACCATGTTGTTCCACGTTGTGCTTGAACTAGTTACGTCCATGGCGTGGGTGGGCGGAACAACAAAGAAACCTGTCGCAAGGGCCAGAGTTGTGCCCTGATGTCGACGTCTGTTTAGACAGCCTTAGACTCGAAACACTATCGAGTTGAATGGCTGCTGGAATAGAGAGCGGAGAACTTATGGGAATGCCCCACGTGCTGTGAGGCCAGTTTCTAATCAAGAATCTTTGCGCAATATTATTTCATCACAGTTCTTATTGTGTCATTGTTTATACTATATACTATTTTTACATTATTACTCTAAAAATAATATATATAATCTAATAATCTAATATATAATAATATAATATAATAATTATTATATATAATTAGGGGCTATATTTATATTATTATTACTATTATTTAATTTCGTCCCTGTCCCTAACGCACACTTAGAAAAGGACATGGACGGAATTGAAAAATATCTAGGGCCATTTGGTGAACTAGAAAAATAGAATGACTATAGACTAATAAAAATATACAATCTATTCATAACAAATAGGCCTACCTTCTTCAAACACAGAGAATTCCAAATGTACATGTGCTACAAATGGAATGACCTTAACTGCAAATTAAAATAGACTTTATATTAGCAAAAAAGAAAACACAACAGCAGATAATAATGGCTAGGGGTAAAATGGTTGTATAGGCTAATACGAAATGCACAAGAAACACCATAAGACTGGCAAAACGTTGTAATAATACTTATTTGGAATATAAAAAAAAGGCAGCAAAAGAAATTGTACAAAATACAGTGGTATCTGACTTCTAAGACATTCACAGATTACCAGCATTCATAGAACCACAACTCAACAACACTCAAATGGGATTTCGTAAGAACAAAAGCCTAATTTTACTCTCAGATAACTGACAGAAAAAAACACAGGAAAATAACCAAGAACTGTATAGCGCATTTGTCGACCAAGAAAAACACATTTGACAGAATAGATAGACAGCAACTATGGAAAATACTATCAAAATACGGAGTCCTACCACACCTAATCAACCTGTGCTAGTATAGTTACACAGGAAGTCAATGTGCAGTTAGAACGAGTGCTGGTAAATTAGGCAAATTCCACATACACTCACTCTGGAGTGCGACAAGAATGTGTCCTATCTCCATAGTTCTTCATCACATATATCGATTGTATATGTAAAATTGCCAACACCAATGAAGAAGACAACATAAAAAACTTCCTGAGCGAACTTTTCTTGCAGATGATCAAGCAATAATATCAACATCAGAGGAACAACTACAACAACATATAAATATACTCCTCACTATATATAGGAAGTTTAACATAAAGACAAACACAGAAACAACTAAGGTCAATCGCAAAAACAGAAAGAAACACTACTATTTTCATCGATGATCAACAACTTGACACATGTGAAAGAATTGACTTACCTTGGAAGCATCATATCATCAAATGGAAAAAAAAAAAAGAAATTCAACACATGCATTATTACATACCAGATTTTTAGGACGGGTGTTTTTTTTTAAAAAAAACATGCATGCGAGCATAAATACTACAACTGCGCTATATAAAACGATCATAATACAGTCACTGTGCTACCAATGTCAAATGTGGACACTAACAACAAAAGACAAAAGAAAACTTGCTACAACAGAAAGGACTTGTCTACGTAGAATTCTTGGGGTAACAATAAGAGACAGAATCAGAAATGACAACATCAGGCACTTCATTTCACATACTTCGAGTTTGTTTTCTAGTTTCTGTCAGAGTCCAGATCTGACATTGGTAACACAGTGTCGGCATAAACACTATGGTTATTCTTCTTCTTTCGTTCACTTGAAACATGTCTATATCTGTAATTCTGTCTCCTGAATAAAACTCACTGTCTTTTGTAGTTCATACAGTGTCCCATAGAGATTTGATTCCAGTGTTGTTTCATCTGGCCAATATGTCTGCCTCAGAGTTTCATGCTCAGAACACTCTATAACGTTCTTGTGGAGATCATGTTGATATTCTGGTGTTTCAACAGTGGTGACAGTGGATATAGAATTGAGCTTGCCTTCTACCATCTTGTATCTATTTCACTATCTAGTCTCCCATCTTCCGAGAACACGCTGCCTAGATGCTTAAATTATTGAACTTGGTTGAGTTTTGTACGGTCTATATTTTTATTGGGGATTTATTTCTGAATATCTTCAATGTTTCTGATTTTGGTTTGTTGATTCTCGCGTTGTTGATTTCACAACGGGCATTTAATGTGTGTTGGTTTGCAGTTCAGATGTATCATTGTATATCAACGCCTGATCGTCTGCGAACAGCACATCCTCTATGCAGTTATTGTCTATTTTTCCTCCATTCTCTTGTTTTTGTTGATTTTCTTGTACTATTGCTGTTAATGTTTCTTTAGTTATTTTATCTATGTAAATGTTGAGTAGGAGCGGGGATAATGCGCATTCCAGTCTGATTCCAAAATGTTATGAATGCGTTTGTTATTCCTTCTGGTGTTCTTACTATTCCTTCACAGCTTTGATATAGTGCTTTGGTTGGTTAGTTAGTTAGTTAGTCGTCGGATCATCATCACTGCAAACTGGACATGTCCATAGTTGATCCGATCTCTCCTTGAGTGAATCCGCCATTACACTTCTGCTGACAGTACCGGTCCTATGCTGGTTGACCATCATTCTTCTGTGCCCTCCAAAATGTTCACTTCTAGCAACACCGCATTTCAATCCCTGATCTTTAATCCTAGCCATTGAAAAGGAATCATCATCCACATTAGTCTCACTCTCGCGTGTTTATCTCTTAAGGAATTCAAAACGTCAACGCGATCCATTGCCCCATCGTCCTGTGTCACAAAATAATAATAATGTCCATCATAAAAATAATGTAATTTGATTTAGTGAACTTCAACCTACGATGTAATAGGTCCATATAACCTTTTTCGAGTGGGTTTAAGACTTGGCAACAAACAATTATTGACGTACTTTATGGATAACCTCACAAAGAACTATAACCCACTTAATCTTATGCTGAAGTTCATTCTGGCATATAATATCACATGATATAATTTCGTGTAAAATTCTGGCTGGTGTTGTTTTTGTAGTTTTATTTAAGAATCAGAACGGACATCATGGCAAGTAGTGTAATTCCTACCGTTATTGGAGTAGACATTGGTGGGACCAACACAGATGCGGTGCTCATCTGCAAAAACTCTGAAGCCCCGCAGATTCTTGCGGAGGTTAAAGAACTGACCACCAGTGACGTGACTACCGGTGTTAAAAAAGCTATCCTGAGATGCCTGATTGAAGTAGTCAACCAAGGCATATTGGTGGTACCCATACAAGTTAACATAGGTGAGAGTTTTAATAGTTTAATTGGTACAGTACAAGTAGATGCTACAACATATTTATTTATTTAGGGTTGGGTTAGGGTTAGTTATGTAAACACAACTATTCTAGCCCTAAACCTAACCTATACTCTAAAACAAAATAATATTTAAATTATTAATTCATGAACATGCCATTTAAAAACATAGACAAGGGAAATATCTGGAAATAACTTAATTATATTGTGCCATCTGGCATGTATTGTACCGTTTATATTCTATGGTTGTATTATGACCTTGTTAATCGTTGTGCATCGTCTATCTTAGATTTATTGCTTCAATGTGGTCTCCATGTTATTTGTTGGTAGGTCTCCATGATATAGATGTTGGTAGGTCTCCATGTTATATTTGTTGGTAGGTCTCCATGTTATATTTGTTGGTAGGTCTCCATGATATAGATGTTGGTAGGTCTCCATGGTATAGATGTTGGTAGGTCTCCATGATATAGATGTTGGTAGGTCTCCATGATATAGATGTTGGTAGGTCTCCATGGTATAGATGTTGGTAGGTCTCCATGATATAGATGTTGGTAGGTCTCCATGGTATAGATGTTGGTAGGTCTCCATGGTATAGATGTTGGTAGGTCTCCATGGTATAGATGTTGGTAGGTCTCCATGGTATAGATGTTGGTAGGTCTCCATGTTATATTTGTTGGTAGGTCTCCATGTTATATTTGTTGGTAGGTCTCCATGTTATAAATGTTGGTAGGTCTCCATGATATAGATGTTGGTAGGTCTCCATGTTATATTTGTTGGTAGGTCTCCATGGTATAGATGTTGTTATGCTTGTCTTACAGACACTACTCCCTCGAATAAAATCGTAATTCGAAATCCTCGTATATAAGTGGTCTTGTGTTCATTCCCCAGTTCAGGCGGAAATGTTTTAGTAGAAATAAAAAATAGAAAAATGAAGATGGATAGAACATACCCAGAAAATAGTTTCACAACACATGCTATGTACTGCAACCCACAAAGATAGAAGAGAGTTGGAAAACGGAGGAGCACATGGAGAAGAAAAAATAAAGGAAGAAACACAAACAATTGAGGACTTCGTTCTAGAGTTAATGGTTTTAATAAGTTAATGGATCGCGGCCATTCTGTACGCCATGACACATCACATTCCGTTCTTTGAACTGCATCCTGCAAATATTCAGGAGTTTGTGAACGAGCTCAGACGATGAAGAAGAGAAAGAAAACATAAAATGATGAGTTATGGAAGAAAACATCAAATAATGAGTTATGGAAGGAAACATCAAATGATCAGTTATTAAAGAAAACATCAAATGATGTATTATAGAAGAAAACGTAGCAGTGTCTGTTGGAGGTAGAAACAAAACGTAGAGAATAGAGACGGATATGACACAAGCTCGAGCTCGGTAAGAAACCTGACAATATAACTAGACAGGTATTGGACTGTTACCCAGGCAAAAAATAAATTTGCAAAACGAAAACGAAGAACAAATCATGTTAACTCACTATCTACAACATGTAGAAAATACAACACGAAGATCAATACAAAAAATACGGAAACTATGAAAATATGCACAACACCGAGTCCACGAAACATACAGATAGACAAATAGAAGTAAAACAAGTATAGGGTTTCAATTGTATTAGTAGTTTTTTCACAGAAAATGGAAGCCTTGTTAGAGAGATATAGACGAGATGTCAAATGGCAAATGCAGTAACATACCAACTGTCACCACTACTTCTTCATCCCAAGATCGAGATGTAAATTAAAAGACACATGATTTACAATTTATTTCTACCAACACTCTGTTATCAGTGCCACACCTGGTCTCTCTCATCTTCATATTACAGAAAGATAGTGATATGTGAGATGAAATGCTTGAGGAAAGCTGCAGGGGTCACCAGGCTCGATAGATTACGAAATGAAGACATCAGGAAAGAATAGGTATAACACATTGCACATAATACATAGAAAAGCAGCAGATCAAGTTGTTTGGCCACGTTATGAGAATGCATCAAAACAAGTTGCCCGTACAGACATATAACCGAATGAGATCAGGGTACAAAGCCAGAGGAAGACCACGAAAAAGATGGATAGAAAACATCAGAGACATCCTGAACAAACACGGCCATAGCACAGCCGAGGACACACATCTGGTCTTGAAGACAATAGGCAATAGGCAAAATCGAGGAATACATGGAGAAGAACAGCGGAGTAAGAGACCAAATGAGAATAATGCTGGCAAATATAAAAAGTACAGAGCAGAACAGGAACCTTTGTTTCAGGGGGGTCTACACAAATGAATGTCTATTCAGAACAGGCATATATACTCCCGGACACACAAGCAGTAGGGGAGGGTGAATTGGACACCAGACTGGGACATGTCTCGCTGACTTGTTTATATAAATTTTATAGAGGAACTGCAGCACAGCGAGGCAGCGGCTTAGCAACACAATGGGACAGCGATTCGAGCGAGCTAAGCGGAGCCACGGAGCTAACCGGAGATCGGAGCCGCCAATCCGAACCGGCTCCAGCGACATCAAATCAAGAACTTGAGGATGGTTCACGACGTCGGTGAACGACACCTCGGCTAAGAAGGCGAAAGGGCCGGGGTCCAATTCTTCTGTGGAGTTCTTCCTCATACAGAACCAGGCTCGCGGATGAGAAAAAGGTTTAGTACCCGATGGGCACAGGTACAGTACGTCCAATTACGCGAAGCATGTTCATAGAGGTGGAACATTGGTGCGAGATAGACATGAACGACAATCGTCTCGGCGAAGAGTCACTACACACCAGAGTGCTCGGCGACAGATAGGCATTCTGTCACGGACTAGGGAAGCCTACTACCCGAATTAAAGGCATGACGAAAACGGATGTACTGATCCTCGGACGTCCAGACTACAGAGTGGCCAACAGAGGTGCAAATAACACAGTTTTACTGTGGAACTTGCAGCACAACGTACTTCACGCTTCCCTGCGGAAATCACACGATATATTAGTTGTGGTTATATGAGAACGAATGCTGAAGAAGAAGAAGCGCTAGATTTTTTTTAAAAACCCTCTCGCTTCAACGCTTTTAAAGCCTTTTGAATGCATTGTATAAGTTTATGTGAATTATTATATATAAATTTACTTGTAAATATCGAATCATTTTTTTTATAATTTTACATTTCATAGGTACAACTCATTTCGTCAATGCAGTTGTTCAAGGCAAAGATCTTGCCAGAGTGGCTGTTGTCAGAATATGTGGACCAGTATCTGAAGAGCTGCCACCTTTCTGCGACTTTCCTAGAAATCTGGCTAATATCATATGCGGGTCTGTACATCTTGTGCAAGGAGGTTACCGATACGACGGGAAAGAACATGAACCAATCGACGAGGAACAGTTGAAGGAGGTTGTCCACAAGATTAAAGATAAGGGCATCAGAAACATAGTCTATGTCGGTATTTTTTCTCCAACAAGACCAAATCAAGAAATTCGAGCAAAAGATATCACCAATGAAATTTACCCTGAAGCTAGTGTATCATTATCACATGAAATTGGTAATATTGGACTCCTGGAGAGAGAAAACGCCACCATTTTAAACGAATGTCTCAAACCTCTGTGTAAGAAGACTGTGGCTGGTTTTCGGTCTGCTCTGGAGGATATTGGAATTACCTGTCCATTTTATTTAACGCAAAATGATGGAACTGTTATTAGTAGCGAAGATGTTCTGGAACAGCCTGTTCTCACCTTTGCATCAGGTACAACCAACAGTATGCGTGGTGCTGCCTTCCTTTCTGATCTCAAAGATGCTATAGTTGTGGACATAGGTGGAACAACGACAGATGTGGGTGTTCTAAAAGATGGCTTTCCTCGAGAAGCATCAACACGCGTTGAAGTAGGCGGAGTAAAGACAAATTTTCGGATGCCCGATGTAGTGAGTATTGGGTTAGGGGGCGGATCCTATGTTAAGCAATTTACAGGAGAAAATGGCTTACTTGAAAGAGTGACAGTTGGACCATTAAGCGCGGGTTTCAACCTGATGGCAGAGGCATTCGTTTTCAGTGATGGTAGTGATCTGGAGACAAGATCTTTGACAGCTACGGACGTTGCAGTAGCCGCAGGATTATGCCAGCTTGGATTCCCAGAAAGAGTGAAACATTTAGCTACAGATTTGTCCACGAAAGTAATTGAAAAGATACACGTAATGCTGGAGGAACTAATCGATAAAATTAAACTCAGTCAAGAAGAGTTGCCGGTTATCGTTGTCGGGGGAGGCAGCATAGTCATTGATCGAACCAGAAAACTTCGTGGAACTACGCAACTGATTGTACCTCAGCATTTTGGAGTAGCCAATGCTATTGGCGCTGCTTTAAGCAAAGTTTCGTGCAGTATTAACGCGGTAGTTAACCTTTTAGAATTTATAAATACTGTAGAAATGGAGAAAAAGATACGACAAGCAGTCAGCATTCTTAATGATAACACACATGTTTTGAGGAAGGATTTCGTCATCAATGAAGCACGAAAACCATTTTTGATCAAGGCCAGAGACGAAGCAATAGAAAATGTATGCCGCAAAGCCAAAGATGCGGTGATGAAACAAAGAGCTGATGAAAATAGTTTAGAGATTTTGGAGAAACAAGACTCAGTAATTGCTTACATACCGGGAAATGCTTTGCAGATAAAAGTGAAGGTAATTGGGGATCTCACTCGCTGGGAGTCGCAGACTGATCTTGTACCTTGGTCAGCTTCACAAGAATATGATCATGTTTTGAAATATCATAGCTATGCTGAAAAACAAGCATTATCTTCAACAGGGCAGAGAATTGATGACGTCGGCGACATACACATAGAAAAAGACATAAAAAACCTACCACAAGATCCTAATATAGACCTCGTTAAAGGTGAATGGTTGCTGTCTGTATGGGACATTCACTGCATTGCAATTGGAGCTGGGATCTATGGCGCAGGAGGTGGCGGACATATTCAAATGGGGCTAATACGAGCATATAAGGCTCTACAGGACGGCAGAAGAATGAGAGTTATGACTCCTGAAAGATTACTGAAGGATGCTGATCCGGAGAAAAGCATAGTGGTAGTGTCGGCATTTATTGGTGCTCCTCTTATCATGTATGAGCAGGGAGTGTCTTCTAAGGAGACAACATCGGCTCTTGAATGTTTGAGGGACTTGTATGACATAGGAAGATTTAAAGACAGAAGGATTGAAAATATGGATGGTGCAGTAGTTGAAACAAATGAGGCCGGCTGCGATTTTATCAAGAACTACCAACCTAAGGATAGAAGTTCGTCTGGGAAAACAATTATAGGCTTAATGTCGGCGGAAATTGGAGGCATGAATGCCATAGAACCGTTCCTGATTGCAGCAAATCTAGATCTTCCTATAGTAGACGGGGATGGGATGAGTAGAGCGTTTCCTGAGGTTCAAATGTTTGTTCCGTACATATACGGTAAAGTACCGTACCCAGCTGCAGTTGCAGGAAGTGGAAATTCCTCTGCGAGAACAGCGTTGATTTATGCGCCCAGTGGCAAAAAGTTAGAGAATTTTCTCAGAGATGTATCTATAGAGAATGGATGCTCCGCTGGTCTAGCTATACCACTTACAAAGGAAGAAATATTGTCCACTACGCCTAAGCACACTGTTAGCAGGGCTTGGCGGTTAGGGAATGCCATTCTGAGAGCGAGGCTTCAAAAGGAGTCAGTTATACGGGCAATAATTCTGCAAGAAGATGCCAAACATGTTTTGACAGGGAAAGCTAAAGATGTTAAACGAGAAACAAGCGGTGGTTTCAACAGGGGATATGTGATCGTGGAAGGAGTTGATGATTGGCTGGGACAAGTTCTTCGTATAGAATTTCAGAACGAGAATCTGGTTATCTTAGAACTTAAGGACAAAGAGCAGGTCGGCTGTCTAGGCAGTGTACCTGACCTTATCTGTCTCATAGACGCAGATACCGCAGAACCAGTAACCACGGAAGAGCTGAAATATGGCATGAGATTAGCAGTGCTGCTGATTCCTTCACATGACATTCTGCGACAGCCAGAAGCGTTGAAGTGGGTGGGACCTCAAGCTTTTCAGTACAACGATATCGAGTTTAAGCCTTTCAAGCGAAGAACAGACACAAAGCCAATACCGCCTATGTAATACACTAGAAAGATGATATTACTAAGTAATACATTACAAAGACAGTATTACTATGTAATACATTACACAGACAATATAACTAAGTAATACATTACAAACATAATGTTACTAATTACTACATTACAAACACAATGTTGCTAAGTATTATATTACAGACAATATTACTATGTAATACTTTACAAACCACACTATATATAATCATAACATGTGTATTTCCAGTGGCACTATACGGTTGTAAGGCATGGACACTAAATAAAACAATAGCAAAGAGAATCGCTGCTTTTGAAATGCGATGCTACAGAATAATTTTACGTATAACACTAGAAGTGCTAAGATCAATAAACGTCGAAGAGGGCTGGATCCTTAACAACATCTTTACAAGAAAGCGGTATTTTTTTGGTCATATAAAGCGACAGAACAGCATGGAAAGATGAAGGTAGAGTTAACAGCAACAGGGGAAGAGGGCGCACAAGATAACGTTGGTGCAGTAATATACCAGATTGCTTAAACAAGGAAGACTAAGTTCTGGAAAGAATATGTCACCTGATGATGACATTACAAAGACAATATTATTAAGTATTACAATACAAAGGCAATATTATTAAGTATTACATTATAAAGACAATATTACTAAGTAATACATTAAAAAGACAAAAGTACTAAATAATAAATTACAATGACAAATGTACTAAACATGTTACTGCGTTTGCCCTTTGACATCTCGTCTCTAAATCTCTATCAAGGATTTCATTTTATGTGAAAATACTACCGAGATATTTGAACTCCGATACTTGTTTTACATCTACGTTGTCTATCTGTATGTTTAATGGGCCCAGTGTTCTGCATATTTTCATGTTTTCCGTATTTTGAGTATTGATCTTCATGTTGTATTTTCTACATGTTGCAGATAGTGAGTTAACATGATTTTGTAGTTGTTCTTCATTTTCGTATATGAGGCTCTGGTCGTCTGAAAGAAGCTGTTCATTTAGTTCATTGTTTAGTTGCTCTGAGTTATCTTGTTCTGAGTCGGTGATGGTGCCCTTTGCATTTTTTGCCTCTTTTATTATTCGATCTATGTATATATGTAAAAGCAAGCGGGAGAGCACGCAACCCTGACGCACTCTAATTTTTGTCTTAATTGCGTCTGTGATACCATCTGATGTTCTTACCACACATTTGGAGTTTTTATATAAAGGTCTTATACTTTCTAACAATTGTCATTTGATACAATACATTTCTAGAGTATCACATAGTACGTCTCTGTTGACTCTATCAAACGCCTTTTCTTGATCTATAAATATTGCGTTTAGTTCGTTGTTGTATTCTATCGCTCTCTCACTCATTTGTCTCAGCGTGAACAAGGCGTCTGTGCTACTAAACCCACTTCTGAAGCTAAATTGGGGCTTGATTGTGGTCGGCGGTGTATCTTGCACGTTGTTCTATTATCTTTGCATAGATTTTCCCGGTGCGGCTTATCAGCGAGATACCTCGGTATGTTCTTATTCTCTTTTGTTGTCCTTATTTTACCATAAATGACATGATTACTGACTTTTGCCATTCCTCAGGGACTTCCCCTTCTTTCTCATTCTTTGTGCTACCAGTTCCAAACCTGGTCTCTCTCATCTTCACATCACAGAAAGATAGTGGCATGTGAGATGACATGCTTGAGGAAAGCTGCAGGGATTACCAGCCTCGATCGATTACGAAATGAAGACATCAGGGAAAGAATAGGTATAACACCTTGCATAGAATGCATGGAAAGGCATCAGATTTTGCCACAATAATGCTTCACAACAAGTTGCACATGAAGGAATATAACCAAATGAGATCTGGATACACAGCCAGAGTAAGATCACGCAAAAGATGGATAGAAAACATTAGGGACATCTTGACCAAATACCATCATAGCACAGCCGAAGCGACACATTTGGCATTGAATCAGAAGCTCCAGTTACCATCATCCCCTACGCTTAATAGCAGGAGCGGATAACAGGCCACCTAGAGAAAGAGAATAGACTAAGTAATACATTACAGTTTCACAAAGAATACATTATAAAAATATTGGTAGCATATTCTAAACAGGGATGTAGCTATTACCCAAGCATTTTTTTGGTTGTAGTTACTTTCTTGGCAGTATTCACTTTCAACAGTTTGCCATTGCTTTCTGAACGGTCTGGATGCTCAATTGCCTGAAGCGGGTTTTGAACTCGGGACCGTCGCCGTCACAGATACATTATACTGTCGCTTAGTAATACATTACAATATCACAGATTAATACATTACAATATCACAAAGTAATTCATATCCATATAATTAAGTAACACATTAAAATATCAAAACAATAATACATGCCAATATCACAAAATAATACATTATAATAACAGAAAGCAATAGATTACAATATCACACAGTAATACATCACAACGGCAATGTTTATTTCTAATGGAGATGAATGACAAACCGGCATATCCGTGCAAGTTACTCAATTCAACTATCTAAGAGTAGTCGGAAGTGCCATTGATGTTCTGATCTGATTCTTACCACACATTGGCAGTTTTTATATAATGGTCTTATACTTTCTAACAATTGTCCTTTGATACAATACATTTCTAGTGTTTCCTATAGTACGTCTCTGTTGACTCTATGAAACGCTTTCTCATGAAAAGCCCCAATACAACACTTCTGCATGGTTGCCATATGTCAAATTTAAACTTTTTATCAATTTGAAATGTCACCGGCTCAAATGTTTATGTTTTGATACTTTTTTTGTACTTTTCACTAAAATTAAAATCTACTGGCATCCAATGTTATAATTGTGTATGAAAGTATGAAAATATTAAATAATGTTATCGTTCAACAGTTTTGCTGGTAATTGTTATTGAAACATAACCAAAAACAGTACATTGGGAGAAAGGGGGGGGGTGGGGGGGTCCGTAAAGGGCAACTGCTATACTTGCAAAGTAAACAACAACATTTAAATACTGCATGTTTTCCTGTGAAGGAGTGCAGGAGAGGGGGGTTTCTATGGGCTGTGGAAATAAAGGCCGCTTCGCCATAGTCGACGCCACAATATGTACAAGAAGGATTCCCGAAAAAGGCAATCTTCATTGTTTCAAAATCAGTTTTAAGGCCAACAAAAGTACAAAACGAGATAACCTTCTTCACAAGATCAGACAAATTATTATCATCGAATTATCTAGAAAAACTATATTAGTATTACAATGGATTCGAGATCATTGTGAAATAAATGGTATTTGAAGAAAAAAAAAACAACAAACAAAAAAACAGATGAAGTGTTTTTATAATAGTCATATAAAGATATAACGGCATGGAACAAATTAATAATAGAAGTATGTTTGCTGGAAGTAGGGGTAAGGCCTCCCAACACGGCAATGGATAAAAGACGTTTCAAATTATTTACAGATGCCATTGTTGCGGCAGCTTAACTCGCCAAGAATCGCGAGGAGTCAGAAAATCCAGAAAGATATGTCATTTTGAATACCAAATATATGGAAGGGAGAAAACCTGCAATATGTGTTTGATTCCTTTGTATATTTGTAGTTATGTCCCCCCTCCTAAAATTTTGTCTTCGTCATCATCAAATACCATCTCATCATGGTTGACCTCCAACATTTTCTGTCAACTACTTTGGTGGTGCACTCTGACAGACTATGTCTTGTACATCTCATAATGTTACCTTTTACTTGTATCTCTGCCTACCACGTACTCGTCTCCCTTCAATTCTACCTTCAACTAAGAATTTCTGTATTCATTCATTCATTCATTAATTTTCCTTTTGCGCGGAAGTTAGCGCATATGGCAGAGGTCAGATCTCTCCAATTCTGTCAGTTCAAAGCTCTTCTGTGCAGTTCTTGAATAGTATGAGTATTGGTTGTTTTAACTCTCTGTATATATTTAGTCTGTTGTCTTTCCCCAGGTGGTTTGTGATTCACTCTTGCCGTTAAGCGTAGGGGTCATTGGAGCTCGAGCTTGCGTTCTAAATCCAGATGTGTGGCTTCGACTGTGCTTTGACCGTGTCTGTTCATGATGACACTGACGTTTCTTTTATCCAACTATAGAATATATATAGAATTTCATTCATTAATTTTTCTTTTGCGCTGAAGTTAGCGCATAGGGCTGAGGTAAGATCTCTCCAATTCTGTCTGTTCAAAGATATTCTGTGTAGTTCTTGAATAGTATGTTCTTCTAGGTGTGTATATATATATATATATATATATATATATATATATATATATATATATATATATATATATATATATACACACTCACATATTATATATATATATATATACACACACACACACACACACACACACACACATATATATATATATATATATATATATATATATATATATATATATATATATATATATAAATTGACATATTCTTTCTTTTTTTTAAAAAAGGCTTTTTTTAAAAAAAATGCACAGAATGTGTTGTCAGAACCTCTTTGTGTGTATTCTTCTATTTCCATGAAGTTATCCATAGGCCTACTCAGGAAGTGTGGCGACGAGGTAGAGAGCGCATATGTGACGGCCAAGGTACCGAGTTCTAATCCCGCCACATTGCAATTATGCACTCGAGCTGCTTGAAAAACAATGTCAGACTACTGAACATATTTATATTTCCTAGAAAATAATTACAGCCAACGATTTCTTGGTTGATGGCAACATCCTGGATATATTCTTCTTTATATCCACATTTCAAATGCATCAATTCTGTCTTATACCTGTTTGTTCAGTATCACTGTGACATTTTTTTGATACGGAGTAGAGAAAATAAAATGAACATTTTGCAACATTTGTTTTTAGAAAAAGGTACTATGTATTCTAACTACCAGGGTCTAAAGTGTAGGTCAGAAAACGTAAAACAAACATGGTTTCCTCATGGTTAGGGCTAGAGACAATGACATTAAATGCCCATGTGAACCATGAATTGGCTTCCAGTATAAAGACCTGTGTACAGAAAATATAAACATATAAACAGAATTTTTATTTGCATGCGACTCCAAGTAAATTAATTGGTGACTAACGAAATCACAAAATAATAAGAAAGATAATTAATGAAGTCATGTACAGATGACATCTAATGTGTCGACGGTTTCGATGTGAACACATCCGTGTTGCTTCGACTATATACTAAGAATATGTACACACGCAATCAAGACATGAAGGGTTGTGCGGTAATCAGAGCACATAGTACCGAAACACAAAGGCTCTACAGACACAGGCAGAGCAGTCAGTATTGTTTTGTCATCTTTAATTGCATTTAAAAACGTATCTCGGATCCAAGGAACGTCTTTTTCAACCGTAGGCGTGTCCATTTAAATATACCATAGCACATGACTAAAATAAATATATGCATCTATTGCGGTTCAGGTAATCCTGAATGATAATGGTGGAAAAAAATCGACTGCTGTCCTTAAATTACAAAAAAATGTAGTGCATTTTTTACCCCTTTTCCCTTTTATCAATAACTGTCAAGAAATTTGGTACCATGTTTAATTATGCCAATTTATTTGATCCATTTAACCTAAAAAATGTGTTAACAGAAAAAGTTTTACTAAATAGTAGTTCTGTTCCAAATTTCGATAAAGGATTTTCAGAGTCAAACAATTAGGTTGATGTATAAAAACGCTATTGTCGACGTCAACATTTGTCAACTCCACCTGGCAGGATGTGCTGAGAGGGGGAGGGAGTACGGAAGAATATGTGTCCCAAATGGAGGCCAAAGGCACGAAAAACGTAGATAATAACTTGTTCACTTTACGTAGTATTTTATTTTTAAATTAAAAAATATCTCTTTATGTATGTTGTTCGTCCATCACAAGTGATGATAACCATTTGTTACATCCACTTTTGAAAATTCAATTTTAGTTATGTCCTTGATTATGAGTTCGTAGATGGCTAATGGGCCCTATTCGAGCTGTAAATGTCCTTGGACAGTTTGGACATGGAATAACGACTGTAGATAGATCTTGGTCTATCCGTGACTTTCTAGCTGCTCTCCGCTGTTGAGCTGCTGCATTTCTCTTCTTTTCACAAGATGATGCGCTTTTTTAAATTTTAGAACGCCATGTAGATTTATTTTGTGCAAGTTCTTCCCATGTATCGTGGTCTATTTCAAAGGCTTTCAGTGAGTCCTTTAACGAGTCCTTGTAGCGCTTCCTTTGGCCACCTTGAGATCGTATACCCTTCTCTAGCTCACCTTAGAGAAGTATCTTTGGCAAACGATGGTCTGGCATACGCACCAAATGACCTGCCCAACGAATCTGTGTCTTTATGTATAGGTACTTCCTTTCAACAATGGAAGCTAAGAAGTACTGTGTAATTAAAATCAACACAGTTGGATAGACTGGAGAGAGTTAAAAAGCGAAGCCACGTGCTGTCCTAGGACGCACAAGAGATACACCTATCGCGGTCATGAGGTCTCTTCTAGACCTACCGAGCATGAAAGCAAGACTTAAAATAGCTCAGGTTACAGTATACTTCAAAGTCGCCAATAAAGACCATCACCTCTTACACCGATCTCTAAACAACGTGTTGTATGGTTGTGAGAGTTGGACACTCACTGCGGACATGGAGAGAAGATTACAGGCTTTCGAGTATAAATGCTACAGAAGAATTCTACGAATTTCCTATAGGGAACATAAGACCAATGTGTACGTAAGAAATAAAGTAGAGATGTGTGCAGGTGTCCAGGAGCCTTTGCTTTCAATAGTGAAACGACGAAAACTAGCATGGTTCTGACATGTATGCAGGCACGATTCCTTGTCAAAAACAATACTGCAGGGAACTGTCGAGGGTGGAAGAAGCAGAGGAGAACAAATAAAGACATGGACAGACAACATCAAGGATGGACATATATGGGAATGTACCCAGTTCTGTAACGCTTGCTTCTAATCAATTCCGTTATGTCAGAAATTTCTACAACAAAACATATTTGAAGTTATGATTCGTAGGATGTGATTATGATTCAATCGTGCGGATGTCATAGTTCTCCATGCCTGTTGATCAGTTGTCAAGGATTGAAGATCTTGTGCATTTATGCCTGTTGATTTTAATTCATTCATAAATGTTCTTCTGAGCGTTATTTTTGGTCTTCCCTATTTTCTTTTTTTCCCGTCTGGTGTCCACATGAAGACTTTTCGTGGAATTCTGTCTTCCTTCATTCTTCTTCTTCTTCTTTTGCGTTCGTTCTCAAACTCCTGCAGATTAGCAGGATGTAGTCCGGAGAACGGAATGCGTTGTGTCATGGTTTACAGCATTGCTGCGATATCTGCGCCTTTTGGCATGCCACATCCGACTTCGGGGTCACTGACCCTATATGGGATGGGACAGCCAACTCCATCCCATAACATCTTTAGTCGCCTTTTACGACATTCGTGGAAGGTAAATAGTGTTGCTATTCTTTGCTCCCCTTTCGGGACATCGGCAACACACGGGCGTTCCTTCATTCTAAGTTATGTGGCCGATGTAGGCCTATGTCCAGCGACGTTTTCTGATGATGTTCGTCACATATTCTTGTTTTGTCTCCTCTCTTAGTATGTCGTTTGATTTGATGCCTTTCCAATTAGTATTTGTGATGTTTCTGAGGCATCTATTCTCGAATATAATATACAGATACTAATAGATAAATAATATTAAATGTGCGGAAAGGATGTTGTTGGAAAAGGGGGCGGTGTCCTAAGTACTATATACAAAGAGCGGTGATGATTACATGTAACACTTTGAGAACACTGATCTAAATGATAGGCCTACAGCTTTTAGAGAATTCGAAAAAAAAATTTCATGCTATAATTAATTTCTTGTTGTTAGATGTAACAACATATATTTGGATATTAGCGGTTGTTTAAATAGGCGACAAAATAATTCGTAGAGAACAAGAGTATCATACTCTTGGACTTTCTTCTCTGGAAAAAAAAATCTGGCTATGAAAAATCAAAACAATATGGAGGCTAACAGAGACCGGGAACAGCTCCTTGCTCTAAAAGGTAGGAATGTTTACAATATTCTTTCCACAGGTCTTACAAATATACATTATGTTAAATTTGCTAGAGCTGTTCTATAATTTGATATAAGGGGATCTTCAGCAAAAAATAATATCGCTAAATAAACAGTGTCATTGGGTAGTCATTGCTGTTGTTACACTGACACGGTGTCGTCACTACCAGTAGTACACTACGTACAGTTGAGTACGCCGTACGGTCACTTCTGAACAGTCTGAACACTAGTAGGTAGTGACTGTGCTGTACTAAGTCGTATAGTACATTTGAGTACACTGTGACTATTGTACACTCAGTGGGCTACAGACACTCTGTCAACTTCACTAGTTGCCTGCCTAGTACTAACTGGTCTAGCTTAGTAACTAAGTACACAACACAGCGAGTATGCTACAGACTAGTAGTTAGTCACTCTAGTAGGCCTATTTAATAAAATAGGGCCTAGTTAAAATAAATAGTAGTGAGTGTATGTTGTATGTATGTATTATCATTATGTATACGTGTTTTGTTTGCATTCCACTTTACAAACTGTACTGTACGCTGTGTGTGTACGCTCAGTAGTCAGTAAACTCACTCAGTTGATCAAACTCAAACTGTTAACTTACTTTGTATTGTAACTATACAAACTGTTATCATCTCTCTATGATAAGGATGGGATCTAATATTGACATAGTAGATTAAGACGTATAGTGTTAATCTACTATGTCTATAGGGGCTAGTTGTCCAATTAACCTTTAGGGCTCTGAATTAAAATTATACAATTTTTCCCATGCCCCTGGATTCTTTTTTGGAAAATTTGCTTTATTTATCGTTAGTGCACTGTTTACTGTTTAGTAAAAGTAGGTACTTGAACTTCCGGCTTAAAACACATAATCAATTTCTCACCATGGCTATAAAATATCTGATTATGCATTTTCTAAAATGGCATCTATAGGAGAGGAGGGGATTTTTTAATACTAATTTAGTTTTTACATAGAATAGAGTGAGTGATTCTTGAGCGACAAAAAATTGTGTGTCGAATTCGTAGATGAATTTTTTTTCCTGGGAAACTAAGAAGAAGAAGTTCTCAGCATAAAGGCGACAACCCCCTCATCGTGTCCTTTAGGATACCTCCGCAGCTAAAGGGTTATGTGTGTTTGCTGCCTTGCTTGTCTTTCTTATGACATAGACCACATCCTGAGTGTTGGTTTTCGATTCTGTTATATTGTTTCGGTTATACTGTGCTCATTGAAAATTTTGTCAATAGGACCTAACTTGCAATATAGATTTTGATATATTTCTTATATTGCACGTATATTTTTGGGGATGGGAATGCTGTTAAAACTATTGCATTATGCCTATGTATATTGTGGTTATTGATTAGTTATGAATTGATATCATTGCACTCTGGGCAAACACATAAGTGCTCAGTCTCCCTCAGCAGATGTCAAAGGTTATGCATGCTCATAGTTCCCGTGGCTTGCTGGTTAAAAACACTCCTCTCTCTACTGCACAAGCTTCCAGTCTTACTTGTGCCATGTTTAATACCAAACTCCCATTTGCCGAATTAATTCATCATCAAATACAGTATCCACATCTAACATTCGTTCTGAAAGCAATTTCAGCACATCTCGTTATTAGGTATGTTAATTCACACATCAGACCTGTTCATAGGTGCTCAGATATCAGCTTCAGTAAATCTCACATCTACTGTATCCATTGTCAACTCGATGACTGTAGGTGCTTTTTTTGCAATCCTATCTGTTTTCTCATTACCAAAACTGCTCAAATATTCATGGCAGTAAGTCTACGTAATACCATGGGAATTGACAGTACGTATAGATGACATCTATTCATAGTGACGATGGCCGCTCTGAATTTTTCGTATCATGGACTGAGTGTCAGACAAAACCATCCTAGTAAATGAAGTATAAGTGAGCCAATGGAGAGTGGCAGTAACGACTTAATAAATTCCATCCTCATGATGGAAGTAGTTGCTCTGTATGTCATACTGCATTGTTAAAGCAGTATAAAACACCGAAGACCGCAATGTCGGGTCATTGGTGCAAATAAAATGGCGATACAATGCATTTCCATTCTGAGCAATTTCCATTCTCTAGTAGAGCCATTGTCCTGCTACAAAAGAGATCCAGTGGGAGTTTGAGTAAGAACACAGAAGAAGAAGACAACTGTGTGCCCAGTGTTATATGTGATATATGAGGAGTGCCAGTGTGTGTATTGCAAGCCATAGATTGCTTGGTTGGGGAGGGCTTTGTATGGTTCAACCTAGCCATAAGAAAATATAATATAACATTTAGTGCTAAAAAGCACAGAAAAGATCTCCCTCCCCCAAGCTCAGTGGACTTTATTTTATGGATACTAATGGGGAACCCCACACACTGACACACCTATTAGCAAAGACTTTTCTATGACCCTAGTATGCCATCTTTGTAGAAATTATAAGTTTGATCTGTTATATTTTTGTGACCAGGACAGTGATTTTAAAGTTGATTTTTATCACTTTTCAAATTGTCTTTTCAAACTATGCATCCTAGTAAATCAACTGTTTGACAGGGTTTGTCCTAGTTTGAAAGCATTGTTCCAGATTCTCTTGCGGTTTTGATCATGTCCTGGTTTTTATCACAGCTTATCCATCTCCTCTTGAAAATTTCCCTTATTGGCAAGCAGAATTATCACAACTTTAATTCTCACGCCTTTTTACCAGATCATAAATGGCTACTGGTTTGTCTTAACCTTTGGGTCAAACGGTATGTGTCCAAGGACTGCTGGATCAGCAACCAACCAACGGCATAACCTTAGGAAATATTTACTAGAATAAATCTGGGAAAGTAAAAGTAGCTGAAATAGTGTTGTCCACATCACTCATTACAATTTACTTACACTAAAAGAAAAATGTGGTTCTCACCATGCATTATCCATGTATCTCAATGGTGGGAATATAAGATTGACTTTTTTTAATGATAGAAGGAAGTTCAAATTTTTTACATTATACATTTTGTGTTGTTAATACTGACATTACTTTTCACCGGTGCGTTTCTGGGGACCGAAAGGGGATTGAAAGTCTAAGTCATAGTCCAAATTAATCCTCAATCCATCATCCAAAAGCAATTTGTCCCAGACCACAGAAAAATGTGTGCAAGAACTTGAACTCTGATGAATTGTTCACAACGGGGTCAATGAAAACTCAGCTAAGGGTAAGAACCAAATCTACTATTTTATCTGATAATTCAATATTATCAAAAATATATAAGCTCTCTGTTTGATTTTAAATGTATTTTAAATAATATTTTTATTACTGTTCTGTATTTGTGTATTTATTATTGTATCATCATTGATCTGATGAAGGTCTTTTACTGAAATGTCAGTGCTTAGTATTATAATTGCTCTCAATTTATTAAAAAAGTACATCGTATGGTCATGTACGCTTGTTTTCAACTGCTGTCCTTAGTCCAATAATATATAAAAGATATATACATAAATTGCATATAACCACATGGTTATATCAGAGCTTTTAACCATAAAAAATAGTGAAGATCGCAGTTCTGGTGATCTGGTTACTACTACCTTAGATTGCATGATCTTGCATAACCTTTACTTTATTATTTATTATTATTTGTATTACCTTATTGTTAGAATTTTTGTGTAAAACATATTTTACTTATTTATGTCAGTTTTATTTTGTATTTGTGGAGTAGAAAGTTTCATAACAGCATGAGTTCTGGGACAGACTATTTGTAATCGGGTGTGGGGCTGTCCATAGATTAATCAACAATTCTTTGACCAATTTTTGACTCCCCTCCCTGTCAACAAACTTTCAATAATTCAGGGACCATCCCTACTTAATTATACCCCTCCCTAAAAAAACCACTGCTACTAAGCAATTTTATTTTGCAAAAAAAGGAAGAAAAACTACATTTTTTTCAAGTAAAAATGTCAAATTCAAGTAATTTAATTTTAATATAAAATATTAAATTTTAATCAACTGTATTTTTATGCCAACTTTTTTCAATCCTCCCCCTGCATCAAATGTCAACTCCCCCCCCCCCCCATCCCACGCCCCTTTCATGTTGGGGATATGTTTCTGGAGCTTGTTTTCAAACAAAGAGGCCCGATCCAACAGAGTAGGGTCTGGGACCAGGAACACCATTTTCCAACTGGCTTGATGCTGATCTGACTTGACTCTTCCCAGATTTCTATTGGTAGTGGGTCTGATATGAGCTTCATCAATCTCCATTCTCCGCCACTACAGTCTACATGTCATGAATTGTATGTTTTCACCTCATGTTTCCACTTTCTTCGATTGGTTTCTAGGTGTCAGTTTGACTTAAAACATCAAAACCATGAGATTTTGACAGTATGGGTCACAGGACCTAGGTTCTATGACGGAGTGCAATGTCACAGTTGGACGACACTCTACTCCAGGGGGAATGATTGACAACAGGACATTACGACAAAACATTTACTGTAAAGATAGAATGCTGATAGGGTTTTCATTAAAAAAACGTCACTATACAGTCATATCACCTTCTATAAATATAATGTAGCATGGTGGTTGGTCTGGTGGCCCCTAGTGTTGCCATCCGGCCTTCCGTACGCTGTTAGGAGGGGCCTGGCCAGTCTTAGTTTCCAGCCTCTAGTGGCGGGACTAAACCCCTTCACCACGGCAAGGAGCTGGCCTCAATGGGGCTCCCATACTCCTAATTGTTTACATAATTTATGGACAACCCATATGTTTATTGGCTGGTGAAATATTTCTGAGAGCAAATTTAATATAGGAATTGAATTGGGGATTATTGAGTTGCATCCCTTTGATGTATGTCTTTTCATATTGCCAGATGGGCAAGCAAATCAATATCAATATGCCCAGAAAATTGAACGCAGTATCCATAATAATCACTCTGTGATAGTCATAATAATGATATATTCAACTTCTGCGTTCATTCTCAGACTCCTGCAGATTAGCAGGATATAGTCCGGACAATATGACATGTCTCATAGTTTATAGCTTGGATGTGACATCTGCACCGTATGTCCTGACTCATCCGACTTCAGCATGACTTCTGGGTCACTTTGACCTTCTTTGAGATAGGACAGATAATCTCACCCCCAACACCTCCTTAGATATCACTTGTGATCTGTGTGGCAAGTTACAGTTGGATATATTTTTCTCCCCATTTTTAGCTTGGTGTGTGTGTGTGTATATATATATACTTACCTGCCATAGTGATATCAATGCTGTCAGTTTCTCAATGTGTATATTTATACTTCATGCAATAGACAAAGTAGGAAAGTACAGACCACAGAGATGTGATTCTTCAGAAGAATGCTGAGAATCTCATGAACAACTAGAGAAACTAAGGGATATTGCTGAGAATATCATGAACAGCTAGAGAAACTAAGGGATATTGCTGAGAATCTCATGAAAAGCTAGAGAAACTAAGGGAGATTGCTGAGAATATCATGAACAGCTAGAGAAACTAAGGGAGATTGCTGAGAATATCATGAACAGCTAGAGAAACTAAGGGAGATTTCTGAGAATATCACGAACAGCTAAAGTAAGGGAGATTGCTGAGAATCTCATAGAGAAACTAAGGGAGATTGCTGAGAATCTCATGAACATTTAGAGAAATTAAGGGAGATTGCTGAGAATCTCATGAACAGCTAGAGAAGCTAAGGGAGATTGACACTAAAAAATAATGTATTAAAAAACATCAGGAAAAAGGCAATATTTATTGGCCATTTTGTGAGAAAATACAATGTAACCACGGGAAAAAGAGAGAGTGTTCTACATATGAGCATCTAGTGTTTTGTCTCTGCTTTTGCTGTAATGTGTCTTAGGATTGATTTTCGGACTATGACATGTTTGGTTGCTTGATATGCAGTAATATTGTGACTTCTCAGAAAATTGGTAACTCCTTCAGTCTATCTTATATTACATCTTCTTCTGTATCTTGATGTTTCCATTTTCATGTTGTATGCTCTTGCAACTGGCCAGTATGGGTTCATTCTCATTAAGTGGCAAAACCATTTCATTCTCTGTTTTTCAATATATTTGAAACCATACATTGTTCCAACAGTTCTTGTAATCTCTTCACTCCTCATATGATGTCTCCTTGTTCTGTTTGCTGATTTTCTTAGACATCTCAGTTCACACATAGTAAGCTTTCTTTTGTGTTCTTTAGTTAGTGTCCATGTGAGAAAGGGAATACTATCTATTGTCTTTTCCACTTGTGTTGTTAAGGATCGTAGGTGAAGTTGAAGTCTATCTTTGGCCATTCATGTTGAATTGGCAATAGTCAGCCCGTGTGTCTGTAAGATTTCTTTGATTGTTTCCACCCATCTACTTCTTGGTCTTCTTCATGCCTTGTAACCTGATCTTCTACTGTCGTATGCAGGAAGGGCTGGTTGCATTAGTTCCATTCTCATGATGTGCCAAATCACATAGTTTTCTGTCTCTCGATGTAGTCTTGACATGAGATGGCCCTTATTTCTTTCCTGATATATTTTCTCCGTCTGTCTCTTCTTGTGATATTATAGCTTTCCTGATATCTTTTCTCCGTCTGTCTCTTCTAGTGATATTATAGCTTTCCTGATATCTTTTCTCCGTCTGTCTCTTCTTGTGATATTATAGCTTTCCTGATATCTTTTCTCCGTCTGTCTCTTCTAGTGATATTATAGCTTTCCTGGTAACTTTTCTCTGTTGGTCTCTTTTAGTGATATTAAAGCTTTCCTGATATCTTTTCTCCGTCTGCCTCTTCTAATATTATTATAGCTTTCCTGATATCTTTTCTCCATCTGTCTCTTCCAGTGATATTAAAACTTTCCTGAAACATCTCACTCGAGCTGTCCATCCTCTATAAAGATGCTTCCTAAGTGAGAAAGGGTGTTACGGTGAGAAAACAGATAGTGTAACATCATGGCATGGCAAAGGGTCAGTATTGAAACTGATACATAGTACAGCGGACAGCCATTTTCATTGTGTGATAATTTATACATCCCACTTTTATTCTGTGATAATTTAAACAGCCCACTTTCATAATGTGATAATTTAGACAGCCCATGTTCATTATGTGATAATTTAGACGCTCAAATCACTCAAACAGTCCATGTTTATCTTGCAATCACTCAGTCTATGTTTATCTTGCAATCTCTTACATAGTTCACTTTTAACGTGCAATCACTGCAATCTCTTATATAGTTCACTTTTAACGTGCAATCACTGCAATCTCTTACATAGTTCACTTTTAACACGCAAACACTCAAACAGTTTATGTTTATCTTGCAATCACTCAAACAGTCAATGTTTATCTTGCAATCACTCAAACAGTCAATGTTTATCTTGCAATCACTCAAACAGTCAATATTTATCTTGCAATCACTCACATAGTCCATGTTTGTCTTGTGATCATTCCAATTCCAAGCCCTTATATAAGTAATAAAGAGGAAGAAGTTGAATCCCTCTACTCTTCCCCGTCTTCCATTAGGAAATCAGAACATGACATCTAGTACGAGGAAAGAAGCCAAAAGAGTTAGTAAGAGCCCCCCCTACCCCCTGCCTTTCCTCCCTAATGGTTCCACAAATCTCAAGAAAATGAAAGAATTACACATAAAATGGGTTTGAGTTTTCGTTTTAAACTACCAAAACTGTGTCTACGATTCAGTAACATTCACACAGTCAGTATTCATATTGCAACCATTCATGTATTTTTGACAATCATTTACAGTCATGAGTTCACAGATTCCTGACAAATATCACAGAAGAAATAATCGGTTCGAAAGAATGCAATGTTTTATTTACATGTAATGTTCTAATGTCTAAAATATGAGAAATACTTGGGACAATTGCATAAGTAACATTGGTAAAGTAGATTCCAATATAAAACAAAAACAAGTGTCGATTCTAGATAAATCCACATCCAACACTTCCTGTTCTTCTGCGTTAGTTCTCACACTCCTGCAAATGAAGCGTAGTCTGGAGAACGTCTTACATCTGTGCTGTGATATATGCACATTTCGGACTGACTCATCTGACTTAGCATGGCGTTAGAATAACTTTGATGTGGTAAGGGACAGCCAACTGCACCCCATAACCTCCTTAGTCGCCATTTATGACATGCATGGAAGGTAGTGTTGCTAGTAATTGCTGTCCTTCTGAGTCCCAGCAATATGCAAGCTTTTCCAATACTGTACTTAGATCTAATCAAATATAATAATGATCTACATAATCAGTGCGCGAAGTGTACCATTAACATTATATAATTGTACCATTAACATGATATAATTGATTCTATAAGTGTACCATTAACATTATATAATTGATTCTATAAGTGTACCGTTAACATTATATAATTGATTGCATGAGTGAGCAGTTAGCTCTATATAATATAGTTCATTTAAGAATTGTACCATTAACTCTATATAATTGATACTTAAAGTGCACATCTACGCCTGACGCTGAAAGGCAATAAAGGGCTTAGCGAATAGATATAAAGTGCACTGTGTGCTGTATTAAAAGCAATGCCAAATGTGCACCTTATGCTCACTATAATTAACTTAATCAAGACTCAATATAATCCATTATAGAATTGCACCTTGTATCCGATATATCAATTCTTGATGTGCACCGAGTTTTTAGTATAAATAATTGTATAATAAATAAGGTAGTGCACTAGTTCCTCGATATTATTAACGAGTTAGTGCACTGAATACCGGTTGTAATCAACGCTAGTAGTGCACTTCACGCTAGGTGTTGGCTTCTGTAAACCTTATAACATTTGACTACTGTAAGTTATATAACGGTTGGTGACTGTAAACTCTATAACATTTGACTACTGTAAGTTATATAACGGTTGGTGACTGTAAACTCTATAACATTTGACTACTGTAAGTTATATAACGGTTGGTGACTGTAAACTCTATAACATTTGACTACTGTAAGTTATATAACGGTTGGTGACTGTAAACTCTATAACATTTGACTACTGTAAGTTATATAACGGTTGGTGACTGTAAACTCTATAACATTTGACTACTGTAAACCGTATAAAAGTTGACTACTGTAAGCCATATAAAAGTTGCTGGTTCTGTGAGGTAGAAAAACACAATGAATACATTCATAATAACATTAGTACGTACTGTATTGTAGAAATGTCTGTAAACGTAGACAAAAGACTCCGTAAGCATATTGTTATTGTGTGAACAGACATTGATTAAACATTTATACACGCAGCACGCCCCGGGTGGTGCTCGGTCCCTTTCAGGAAAATAAAATTATCAGCTGTATAGAAATTAGAACTCGGGTGATAATTGCGATTTATGTGAACTGTTTACAAAAACTGCGGTTACTGCATGTTTTCTGTGTAAAGAGCGAGGGAAGAACTTGTGTGATAACGGCCACATGACCTTGCTGTCATTACAACATGTGCGTAATGGGTTTAAATAAAATATCTCCCACTTGACAGAAACAAAATCCCAGTACTTTCCGGGATTCGAACCTTAAATCTCACAATTGCGAGACACAGACTATAACATTTCGATTATATTAGTGAAAAAGCGTAGAATTCTGCGTAGAAGTTTTCAAAATGTGAACGTGGAGACCCTTCTCTGAGCAGCGGTCCGTAAACTTGGTCCGCGAACCTTATGGGAGTCCTCTCAGGGGGTCATAAGAATTTAAGAAATATGAACATGTACAATAAAAAGACGAGGATAAAGAGACAATGTGGAGGTCCGTGGTAGAAAATTCATATTTAAAAGGGGCACACAATAGCAGAATGTTTAGGAACCGCTGGATGGAGAATGAACATGTTCTGACTAGACAACTATGTACTTGGTTCGACGATTCTAAATTTATTATGACATACGAACACTAGTTGTCAACATTAATATGTTACTACCGTGACCATTGACAATATACAGATATGTGTGCTAAATTTGGAATGATCCTTATAAAGTGACACATTTTATTGCCCTCGAGTTTCATTTGGCTGTCGACAAAATTTATTCACAGTGTGATCAATGAAAATCATGGGAAAAGTCAAATGTGGCACTATAGAAGGGCCCTAATGAAACAGCTGTACTGCGTAATTGACGAAAAACTACTGTAGAAAATTACATAGTTATACATACTTATAGAAAAGTTGAAATGATATAAGGAAAATATAGGACAGTGTTCTACGTTTAATACTTATCTAAATAAGAAAATGAGTTAAAATATTAGTTATGAGGTGACGACTTTCTCTAGGGCACATCCAAATTGGCTCAGCCCCCCCCCTCAACAAATGTCCATAACTTCTTTTGAGAGGCTGGGAAGGGGAGTTCTTTAATGTTTGGAAAATATTTTACCAGAAATTTGGCTATAAACAGTTTCAAGTACCTGGCAACCTTTTATTTGTACCGTTGTTTGAATGTATAACGGCTTAACGGCAAGTGTGAATGCGATCAACAATCATTCACCTGGGGAAAGACAATAGACAATTTGAATGTTTAGATCTACAAAACCAGAATACAATTAGGAAACACGCAAGCTGTTTTAATGATGGATGATCTGGTATTTAACAGCTTATCTGGCATCCATTTCTTTAGTAGTTCAAACAGAGAATTTCATGTGTTTGTTTCATAGTTTGGACTTCAATCTGTTAATGCCAATTATTTTTACGTAGGACCATCACAATTTCAGCTCATAAAAATATGTGCTAAGATGCAGTGTTTACATATGAACATATGCTGTGGTGGTATTGGTAAACCGTGGCTATCGACTGTAAAGGCCTGCGAGCTGAGTCAAAAAAAGCTTTCACGCATGACGGTTTCGATTAATTCCGTGTTTCCGTTGGTCACTGTGTATACACTTTCTGTCGCCTGCAACTACCACCATCGAAATCACGGGTAAAAATTGGCGTATGAAGGCTTGTTGTAATTATGTACGTTGACCTTTACTATAGATGGCCACGCGTAAACTGTATCACCGACGTAGGCGCCTGATGTAATTATTGTGTGATTGTGTCCGTGCGGTTCTGATGTAATTATTTTGTGATTGTGTCCGTGCGGTTCTGATTTAATTATTTTTTAATAGTGGCCGTTTAGTCTTGATGTATTTATTGTGTGATGGCGTCCGTGTGACCCCGATAGTAACTTCGATGAACAATTTTTAGATTAGGCATATCCAATGTTGTGTGCGCCGACATAGGCTTTGCAACCGATAATTTCAGAGTTAGGAATATCATTTGGTCCTGGCTTTTCGACCGACGATCCTGAGGTCATTTTATCCGTACCGCTATTCGGGAGAAAATGTGAAATGAATCATGATCGTAATTAAGTACAGTAAAATGTGAGGATACTCTAAACTCAGAGAGGTTGACCATGCACGTTTTAAGAACTTACAATTTGTAATTCGGATATCTATATGTGGGGAAATACACAAAATTCAACATCTCAATCTATCTTTAAAACGAAAACCAAAGATGAATTTATTTTGACACAAAAAAACAAAAAACAAAACAACAACACAAAAAAACAACTTCATTTTTCTTTAGGCATTGTGGTATTCTCCCGAGCCTGCAGCGATATCATGCAAATGTGTTTTCTGAAATACTTTGTATTTAGTGTACTGCATATTTTCTCATTTTTACCAGTGTTGTTGTATACCTGTAGATGTTCATATAATTTTTTTTTCAAAAAGTTATTAAGGATTGACTTCATTGTACTCATGTTTTTCCATATGTAACCGTCCCTTTCAATAAAGAAGTACACCGCTTCCGAGAGTAACACACGTATCACATAACTTCGTGTCTTCAGGCGATAATCCCCGGAGATGTCAGAAAATTTCACTGCGAAACCCCAGAAAACATGTCTACATGACCTCATAAAACATACATATATAACCCCAGAAAACATTTCTATCAAACCCCAGAAAACATATCCATCTAACCCCAGAAAACATGTCTATCAAACCCCAGAAAACATATCCATCTAACCCCAGAAAACATGTCTATGAAACCCCAGAAAACATATCCATCTAACCCCAGAAAACATGTCTATCAAACCTCAGAAAACATGTCTATCAAACCCCAGAAAAATTATCCATATAACCCCAGAAAACATGTCTATCAAACCCCAGAAAACAAGTCCATCTAACCCGCGAAAACAAGTCTATCTAACTCATAAGAAAAACATGTCCATCTAATCCCAGAAGTTATGTCCATATATCACCAGAAAACAACTCTAAATCAAGTTCAGAAAATTTCATGTTATCTCCTTGTATGGATTGTGCTGATAATTAAGATATGTCAATTGTTTCCCCTGTCTTTATTCCCGTTATGTCCGTAGGCTGGCCTTCTATAATGGTTGCAGATCCAGCCAACTTGTCTTGTCCGCTTATCTCCACACCCCCATGATCGGAGTTAAAAGGTGAAAATGAATTCGCTATCACCTAGAATTCGTCTTCTGAAATAGTAATTATATGCAATCGTTAAATGCATGAAATAATTTTGTCAAATGTAAAACGTCAAGCGTAGTTAAAAATTTCAACATAAAACGTTAAAAAGGGCATACAATATCCAATGTAAAGTGATAAACATTTGAAAATTCAATGTAAAATGTTAACAGTTATTACAATTGTCTATGTAAAGCGTTAAACATTAAAACTTCTATGTAAAACTGTAAACATTATTACAAATTTCTATACACGTTAATCAGTGTTTCAAATTTCATTGTAAAACGGCAAATATTGTTTGCAATGTCAATGTTAAAGGTTAAATATCCTTTACAAACTGGAAAAATAATCTTAAAAAATTGAGGTTTAAAATCACTGTAAAATCCTTACAGTGGATTCAGTATTATTTTTAACAAATGAGGTAATTTGGTTTTTATTTAACCAATCTATCTATGGAACGTGTCCTTTAGTTGTCCTCACTGCCACCATGTAAGCCTCTCGGTTCTGTGCAACTGCCCAGCTTCTTCTAGTGTCATGTTCAGAAGGTCTTCGATGTCATGTGTCCATCGTAGTCTTGGTGTGCCTCTTGTTCTCTTCCCTTGAACTTTTCCCATTCATAGTTAATATTTCTAAACCATTGTTTTTCTTTATATGTCCGAAATATGTTAGTTTAAGTGTTTTTTGTGTGTTGATAGTTTTGTGAAGCTATTCTTCTTCTATGTTCAGGTCTTTTCTGACGTGTGCGTTGGTGCGCCTTTTTGTCCTTGATATTCTTAGGACCTATAAATTCATTTCGAATGTCGATATTTTCTTGTTCATTGCAAATGTGATCATCCACGTCTCAAACCATATATTTCCACAGGAAAGATGTAGCTTCTTAATAGTTGTATCTTTGTTTTTCTGTTTACTCATTGCCATATATTGTTCATTTGTGATGTTTGTTAGTACATCGAAGATAGCCTAATTTCTAACAAACGAAAGACAATTTGATTTCTTACAGACAAAAGTAAGTCATTGTTTTTCTAAAAACCAAAGATAGTATAATTTCTAACAAATCTAAAGTAGTTCGATTTCTAACAAACTATAGCTAGTCTAGTGCTTACCCGGAAAGCACAATTCTTTTACACTTATAAAACATAATTCTGTATAAGCTAGAATTTGTGTTCATCTAACCCTCAAAAACATGCCAAACTAATTCCAGAAAATATAATTTTATCTTATCACAGAAAACAATATTATCTAACCACAGAAAACGTATCTAACCCCAGAAAACATAATTTTATCTAACCACAGAAAAATGTGTCTATCTAACCACAGAAAACACAATGTTAATCTAACCCCAGAAAACATGTCCATCTAACCCCAGAAGACATATACTTGTAACCCCATAAACATAATTTCCATCAGATGTACTAAATCGAAGTTCTCATTGTAAGCAAAGTCTGATCAGCTTGTTATGACAATTATAAAACGAGAAAGCATAACGTGCATATAGCAGCTTGCGCTGTCTACGAAGAGTTCCTATGTAAGCCTGATTGGCTGCTCACTAGAGACGTTTATTAATCACTAGAGAATTGTATCCACCAGAGAAATAGTTTAGTCACTAGATAAATAGTTTAGTTACTAGAGAAATAGTTTAGTTACTAGAGAAATAGTTTAGTCACTAGAGAAATAGTTTAGTCACTAGAGAAATAGTTTAGTCACTAGAGAAATAGTTTAGTCACTAGAGAAATAGTTTAGTCACTAGAGACGTAGTTTAGTCACTGGAGAAAAAGTTTAGTCACTGGAGAAAAAGTTTAGTCACTAGAAAAATAGTTTAATCACAAGAGAAGTAGTTTAGCCACGAGAGTAGTTTAATGACTAAAGTAGTCTAGGCACTAGAGAAGTAGTTACGTCACTAGAGATGTAGTTTAGTCACTGGATAAGTGGTTACGTCACTAGAGAAATAGTTTAGTCACTGGAGAAATAGTTTATTCACTAGAGAAATAGTATAGTCACTAGAGAAATAGCTTAGTCACTAGAGAAATAGTTTAGTCATTAGATAAATAGTTTAGTCATTAGATAAATAGTTTAGTCATTAGATAAATAGTTTAGTCATTAGATAAATAGTTTAGTCATTAGATAAATAGTTTAGTCATTAGATAAATAGTTTAGTCATTAGATAAATAGTTTAGTCATTAGATAAATAGTTTAGTCATTAGATAAATAGTTTAGTCATTAGATAAATAGTTTAGTCATTAGATAAATAGTTTAGTCATTAGATAAATAGTTTAGTCATTAGATAAATAGTTTAGTCATTAGATAAATAGTTTAGTCATTAGATAAATAGTTTAGTCAGTAGATAAATAGTTTAGTCATTAGATAAATAGTTTAATCATTAGATAAATAGTTTAGTCATTAGATAAATAGTTTAGTCATTAGATAGGTAGTTTGATCATTAGAGAAACACAGCTCATCCTGCTCAGTTTACTTATATGTACATAATTCCATATAACTCCGAGAACGTAGCGAACAGTCCTGCATTTTTGTTTGTAGTAAGCTTCTTGACAATGTTTATTTCAGCAGTTTGTCATTGTTTCTTTACTGTTTGGTTATCCAACTGCCAGCAGCTGAATTCAAACTTGTAACATTGTATTTCTTTGAGACGCAATCGCTAGATACAAGCCACAGAGCCTATTTGAGTAATGGCGAGACATGAAACGTTTTATATGTAGTGCAAGAAGCTTCTCTTTGGCTGTTGCGAGTTATAGAATGTTACAATGTTTACTTAGAGCATCATTTGTCACCACGATTTCAGATCATCTCTGCTTGTTGATCACGTCAACAGTGTTTTGATTATACATCAAGATTGTGAAATTGATCTTTGCATATGATATCATGTTTTGATTGCTGCAGTATTGCATAAATCGTATAGTGCTGATTTGAGACAGAAATTGTTTTATAAGGAATACAGAACCAGTACTATAATACTGTGACTTTTTGATTACTTGTGGAGCTTATCGTTGCATCGTCGTCGCCGTCGGCAGTTACAAGAGGAGCTGACAGTGTCGTGGTGCCTGGTGGGCTGACCGCGGAAGAACTGATGGAGTACGCTTTAGAGAAACTGTGCTGTTCACTGTCTTTGCTGCCTCTATTTCTCCAGAAGTTTAGGAGTACGTTCTTGACTTTGTTACATATAGCAAGGACGACAAAAAAGCCTGGTATTGTAAACATGACCCATATGGGGATGACAGCAGCTAGATCAGCATCTGGTTGCTTCAGGGAGAATCTGAGAGCTACCATAACCACCAGGCAGTTGAGGCTTGAAGTCTCCAAGGCTATAGTCTTAATGGAGGCGTAGTTTTGCCGACAGATAGCTGCTAAGACTCCACCAAATATACAGCCGCCCAGTGGAAGTAACATAGCGCCTAGCAGTGCGTATCCGTTGACTAGTTCGAAGACGTACATGTTGATGTAGACACCGAGCGTGATGTACAAGATGCTGGCCAGCAGCAGGAAAGGTTTTATGAACCACATCAGGATGGCGTCCGCTATGATAGGCCTTAAACGCTTGATAGCCAGACCAGCAGCGTAAGCAAAGAATGTGGCAACGAGCCAGACTTCAAAGTTGTAGATAGGAATTATGCGAGGATTGAACACGGAGTGAGGGTCTCCTTGGAAATACTGACCCAAGACGAATATCCACAGCGGGGCTGTACCTGTGAATAGAAGAGATAACATTGAGTGTCACACATGATGGTAGTGGTTATGTTCGGCTCTCCATAATTCATTTAAATGCAAAATGTTTTGAAATTATACATACGGAATTATTGTCTTTGTTTTTGATTCTATCTCAACTTCTGAGATTCCCTGCAATTCTTGAATAACTGGATAAACTTTATTTTTTGTTCAATTCCAAGTTCTGACGTGTCATGCAATCCTTGAATGATTGTACTTCTAGCCATCCGCTGCACTCTGTAAACTGTTTTAACACAATAAAATCCGTGCTGAAGAGGCTGTGTCTGGCCGTTGGCACAAATGAACCTGCGACTCATCGCATGTCTATTCTCCGGACTACATCCTGTTGGAAAACACCAATTCTCAGGAAGAAGAAATTAAATCAATATTGGAATATAAAAATATGGCTACTACATTTGGGAGAATATGAAAGAGGGCATGCAACATCAAATCAACACTGGCTGCGAAGAGAGCCCGAAACATCAAATTAACACCGTATACGAAGATCTATCATACTTGTTTGTTAATTAATTTATTATGTGGATCGGAGACCTGGTAGCGTGCACATGACTTAACCAGAATGTGCATCATAAGTTCCGCTGAATATCAGGTGGTATGACAAAATAACAATAATATTTCACGCAACAACGCTCCTGCGCTATAAATGCCGTTTTAGTATATTTTTTTTTCATTCACAAGGTCTGATCCTAAAACTGCTGCTTTCCAAGCTCTCCCTCTGGTGTCCTATGGGTACGATATCCACGATCTCCCTCTGGTGTCCTATGGGTACGATATCCACGATCTCCCTCTGGTGTCCTATGGGTACGATATCCACGATCTCCCTCTGGTGTCCCATAGGTAGGATAGCCAAGTTCTCCATATTATGTTCTATGGATACATATGTCATCATCAGATGCCATGCCGGCTGGCGTAGGCGATCATGGCTCTCCACAGTTCTCTGTCTCCAGTATTATGTATCAGGCTCGCTGATGTATCCCTGGCGTGCCAAGTTGTCAAACTGTCTAATATTTTCTCACGTTGTCGCCCACTGTCTCTGTTGCCTTCAATCTTTAAACCTCCTTGTCTCATGAAGTACACAGCTTCGGATACATAGGTACACAATTTTAATGCAAATCTTGGGAAGTATAATATCCTCGTGGGTCCTCTTCAGTCAATGCAGAACATCGTGTCATGGTCTAGATACCTCTTCGGTGAAAAATGGGTGGGGGGGGGGGGGGTTATCTAAAACAAAAAAGTTTTTCTCCCTTTTTGTGCGTAAATTATTTGTCTTCATGGCCTTATTTGGCTGAAATGATAGTACAAACCTACTGTCTTAACCTTGGTTCACAGACACCTCAGAGTCATCGTTTAATACCATTTCGTCACTGGTGTGTGTCAGGCACCTGCTGTATAACACATCCGTGTATGTAGTACACATTCCTTTCGTGCCATGCTCTAGGATCACATTCATTATTTACGATGACTTTACATCGAAACTCAACCGCTGGATCACGGAAACATGTCTACTGGGTCACATTCAAGGCTACTCCTTGAATTGAAAGATATTTATGAGTGTATAGAAACTCTGTTCGGCTCTATGACGAAGTGGTACAGAGCCTCTGTGACAGCCAATGTACAATGGTACAGTCTATGACAGCCAAGGTACAGTCTGTGACAGCCAAGGTACAGTGGTACAGCCTGTGACAGCCAAGGTACAGTGGTACAGTCTGTGACAGCCAAGGTACCGAGTTTCATCCCTGCCAAAGCCATTTGAGCATCCGGACCGTTCAGAAAGCAATGACAAACTACTGAACGTATTTTATTGCCTAGAAAATCACTACAGCCAAAACATGCTTGCTTGATGGCCACGCCCTGAATATGATACGCTACCAATAGAAAATCTGAGCCCGCGGTCTTTCAGAGTTTGGTTTTGTTTAAGTGAAATGTATGATAGTACTTACGTAGAACACAGGTTTTTGATGTTTCACTTGAACACAATAGACGGACTATCACTAAGACTAAGGGGTTATGAGTATAAACACGAAAACATATAAATTAAAAAAAAAACACCATTTTTTAAAAGCAGTATTACCTTTTATGAGAACCATTCTTTCAACGGTATAATATCATGGTGAATCCATTTCCGTTATATCGGAGCTTTACAACCATAAACAAAATAGTTGAGGTAGCGGTTCTGGTAATACAGCCTCCTAGAGGTTGAGGATCACTGCTTTTTATGTGAATCCCGTAACTTATTTACAATATCATATGTAAACGCTGTAACATGGCATATATAGGTGAAAATAGCAGAGACTTGGTAACCCTTTCTGCCAACATCTTCATATTTTATATTCGTGATACTACTCGTGATACATAATGCTGTAGATAGAGAGATGTGAAGAGCCATGATCGCCTATGCCAGCCGGCATGGCACCTAATGATGATGATAGCAATGATATCCAGCGCTTTCATTTGAAGAGGTCTTGTTAACAGTTTTTCGCAATGGTGTCTACAAAGCTGCCAATCTGGATGGTGTTGCGCTTGATTGAATTATGTTGAAGTCTTTATTAAGTGGTATGTGCATGGTATGGAGTCGGTTAATTGTACAGTTAAATTCAATTATATTGACTTCGTATGGACCGGGGATCACATGGCATAGTTGTTAAGCTGTTTGCTTTGTGCTATGAGGTCGCAGGTTCGAATACAGCTCGTGACGTCTTGTTTGTAAAATGATTTTTTTCCTATAGATTCCTGAAATTATCGCTTGAAGCTGTGGTGTTAGGTGGTATGAATTGCCGCTTCGTTGAGAGGGACGGTATTCATATGAGCTAACCCGAGTACATTGAAAGCAATCCTCTACGCCTAGTGAGCCTTTAGCAATTTTTGGCCCGGACCGACAAAGTATTTATGTAATAACAGAAATTCGCTATATACAGTGTGAGCAATACACAAAAATAGTTGAGGATTTCGAAAAGTATTGTTAAATCGGGACATTTGTTATAAGAGAATGCGCTATAGAAAGATTCTACTGTATTTTAATATATTCTTACAGGATTGTTGATTAGTTAGGATTTGGAGTGACCATATGTTTTAACACCCCTCTCCTCTCTCTCGTTCATTGTTTCTCATTGCACATCCGTTCATCAAATATCTTGGCAGATTTTATGATTTTTCCCCAAGGTGTACATAATTGAAGCTAGTGCGCTGTTGATCAACAGTTGTATGAGAGTATATTAAGAATGTTACCTATTTTTCAACGCATACTATCTTTGTATGAATTTACTTCTTTTATTCGTGACCATCGGCAAATATAAGACCTGTTTGCTAATTGGAAACATCATTCTAACATGATTCATTTAACTTTTCCCGCGATATTCATTGGTCACTATGCTTATACTTTATGTTGACAGCCAATGAAAATCACTGGAAAAGTCCAAGTTATTTTAGAAGATGGTTTATTAATTAGTGAACATGTCTTATATATGTGTGTCGGAGGTCAGGTTTGGGAGACCGTTATGACATTGTCTTTACGTGATCAATCGTCAAATAAGACCTACCAGCAGAATAAAAACAAGCCTTTATACTTGACGATTTTAATTATTGTTGCGATTTTCGTTGGTCACTTTTTTATATACTTTGTGGTAGCCAGAGTGTCGCATGCTAACGAGGTTCAACGAAATTAACGGAAACAATCCAAAACATGACGTCAAAAGGCTTGTTCTGATTCAGCTGGTAGGTCTCGGCGATTGGTCACGATTGAGCTGAAGATTCGAATAGTGAGGCGTAAATTTCTCCTTCAGTGTCCATTCTTATACCCCAGCGGGATGTAGCCCAGAGAATGGAAATGCTTTGTGTCCCCGTTGTATTTGAGTCAATGGCCCGAAACATCCGTCTTCGGCGGATGACGTAAACAAACATCCATATTTTTATAACTTTGTGTGTAACTCTTTCTTAGAGTAGTCTGCTCTTTGTTTGAAATTTCACAGAACACAGGAAGCAAACAAAAGGAACACGTTCATACCAGATGGGAGAATGAACATTTATTTTAAGTTTTCTGTTTTGTGAGTGGCGATTCCGTGTTTAAGAGTGAGAGGTAGGAACAACGGTTATGACAGTGTCTGGGGTAGGCGTGTTCAATAGGTTAATGGGGCATTGCGCACATTTACGCGGGTGTATTGTTCATTGTAGGCTGGTACTTCACGTGCATTGAATTTGTATCTCAAATAACAGCTCACGCACATAATCACATACATGTGTGTGTTGAGATATATAGATAGATAGATGGATGGATGGATAGATAGATAGATAGAGAGCTAGCTAGAGCAATATAAAGTGCGAGAGCGGTAGAGAAATAGAGAGGGAGACAGTGAGTGAGAGAGACAGAAAGATATGAAGAGAGCGTGATGAACTGAGTGATAGAGATACAGCGAGTGAGAGAGACAGAGAGAGAGATACAGAGAGCTAGAGAGAGAAAGATATTGGGATTTATGCAGGGCCGGATTTAGACTTGTTATGACCCTATGCTATTTGAGATATGGGACCCTTTAACGCTAAAGAATATATAGATAGTGAAATAAAAAAAAGTTGTGGGGGCCCTAAGCTATAGCTTGTTTAGCTTATAGGTAAATCCTGCAATGGATTTATGTAGTGAGGAGTATATATAGATGGTGGCGACCTACGACTGCGAAACATGGACAATAAATAAAACTACAGCAAAGAGAATAGAGGATTTCGAAGTGAAGTGCTATAGAAGAGTCCGGAGACTATGGATAGCATGAACTACCAACCAAGACGTGATAAGAAAATCATCGTTGGCTTTTAAACATCATATTGAGAAGGTAGTCGGACATGTGAAATGACACGATGACATGTAAAGAGTTCTGTTGGAGGGGGCGATAGAAGGCAGTAGAGACAGAGGTCGACCAAGACGTCGTTGGACAAGAGATTTTCAGGAATGTATGCACATGTCACTAGAGGAAGCTGAACAACTTGCTAGAAACCGTGTGGGTTTCAGGAGATTCACAAGGAAGACTACGTTCTGGAAAGACTACGTCACATGTGAACAATATATGTAGGAGAAACTCACAATTTCAAATCAGCAGTTTTCATCCTATTCTCGTATTCTTCTTTTGAGATTTCTTTAACTATACGATACTCTCACACCATCACCCACCACTTTCCCACACACACAAATTAAACACACAAAAAACCCCAAAAAACTCCAGTTGTAAAATAGAGGAGAAACAAAAATGTTTAGTGGTGTACGATCTGTATTTATTCTTCGCTACAATCAACATAATGGTAAATGGAAGATCCATAATATGTACTCACTACGCAAAACTGAAGTCCTTGAGGCAAAGCTTGGAATATGTAATGAAGTTTTACTAATCACTGGAATACACATATTAACAGACACAAATCGACGTTTCGACCAAAAGACATTTATAGAGACTACGGAAACAAAAACGACGAGCAAGAACGACACTATTGACGTTCACATTGCAGAGCTAGATTCCGAGATACCGTATGGTTATAGGATTATCTCCACATTTAGTTCTGCATAATGGTTAATGATAAATTAATGAAGCAAGTGCAATATTTTAAATATCTTGGACGTATTTTTACAGAAGACGGAAGAATGGACAGAGATCGAGGCAAGAGTTTAAAAAAATAACTACGTGAATTATGAAACTGCACCAGTCTTGAAACACAAATCTATCCCGATGGAAACAAAAAGGCAAATCATGAATTTAATATTCCTATATTGGGTTATCAATGTCAGACACGGACGCTAACTAAAGAGCTGAAGAGATAGCATACTGCGTGTGAACTAATGTCTAAGAAAAGCAGCAAGCAGGACGAGATCTTGCGAGGAATGAAGAGATCACAAGAATTGTTGGAACAATGTCTTTGGTCAAATACGAGGCGTGTTCAAATGCGAATTAAACCCGTACACGTGGGTTTATTACAAGATTGTGAAATGCACATCAGAAATTGTGTTATAATTAGGTAGAGAAATTATTAGGGGACATTTATCCACCTGGAGTCGTTGAAGGAAGTCACCATAGGCATTCAATAATGCATCCCTTGTCTGTGTAGATGGTGGATTTGGGCAAAAATTACTTCATGCGATCATTGAACCATGTGGTCACCGCTGTCATTTCAACCCACTGTCTGGGTAGATAGTGAACAATTCGAGAAGAATGACTTGTTTGTTCATTAACAATTTGATCGCCACTGTCATAACATCCCATTTCATTTCAAAGATTATTAGAAAAGTTCACCAAAAATCTCTTGAAAATGAAGGAAATACATGCGAAAATTGGCACATCTTTTTAGGTAAATCCCTCCCCGCTTAAGACATATATATGGCCCTAGTCAAATGGTTCGGGTTTTGAAACTGCTTTAAATGATATTAACCAGTAACACGGGACACACAACAATCGAACGTGGAAATGAACCGGGCGTATTCTTGGAGAAGCATAGCCAGATACCTCAATGGTATGTACACATAAATAAATAAACAAGCTCCTAATGGGGGAAAGTTCACCTACCATATGGATGCAAGACGTGTAGATAGATCTGAGGATAGCGGAAATGATCTGTTAGATCGAGGATATCCTTTTGAAGACGAAATTCGAAGATATTTATAACAGATGTATGTTAACTGTCGGTTATCAGTCGTGTCTTTTAGTTCAATGCTTCTCAAACGTTTTGTTGCAACTGATCGGCAATTAGTTTCTCAATCTGCTAGACCTGGTTCAAATACCGTCTTCTGGATTCTGATTATTTCTATTACTCATCGATGTTTCCTACTTATGTTATTCGTTTGCTCATGTTAAATTTGGAGTAACCTTTGCTTCTGTTAAAGTATTATTTATGTTTACAAGTAGAGCTAATGGGTTCTTTAGTACTGAGTCCTGATGGTACTTGCTATTGTTAAATGTTTGTGGTCCTCGAGAAATTGGCATACCTGTGCAGTACGTGTACTGTTGCTTGTGTTTCGATCGACCGGTTCATATTCATAGTAATTTGAGAATATACACGTCGGAAGTTTTGACTAAAATCTATTTTTATAGATGCGGTGTGGTCGAATTTGAAAATCGTTTTGGCTCACGTTTGGAGGGGAATATGTGCCAGCTGAACCTGGTTCAGATCTCGTGTACTTCCTTCTGAGTTTTTTCTAGAACTCCTCGATACTTCGTATTTATATTATTCATTATGTGTGAGAGCCGATTGGATGTTGAAGTCAAAGGTCTTATATGATTTGTATATTGTGGGCGTTGTCTGTGGCTGTGACGATAAAGACGAAAAACAGCGTCAAAAGGTCAAGCATCCGTAATCATAGTAAGCTTGGAGCGTGTTGGACATACATAGGTTCATGAACCAGTTCTCTTATACTGCTGACCGACTATACGACCGATATGGTTACAGGCATCCACCGTCCAGTGGAAGTGGTAAAAAATACTGAATGTATTAGTTACCAACGCCGAAGTCGGATGTATCGAGACATTTGCGCAAATAAAACGGCGATATAATGTAGAACTAATCTTGCTATAATAGAGATTCGGTGGGAGTATGAGAAAGGAACGCACAAAATATCTGTGTAATGACTTTCACTGATGGCTTGCTGAACGAACACTGATGGCTCACGTTCAAGACATGGACCGGAACCGGTTTATGGACTACCAATTTGAGAAACACTGCAGTATTTTTATAATTTTGTTTTTGCTCTCGCTGTTTTATTGTCCTGGTCGATCTATTATCAAGGCCTTTCTGTTGTCGTTTTCCATTTTTCTCAGGGAGTTAGTGTTATTTGTAATGTTTCTTATTTATCTTATAGTTCCCTATTAAGCATACTCTTTCCTTTTTTTTTGGATATAAAGAATTGCAAGCAACAGAACTCTTTTATCCTTTTGTGCAGTGTAAAGGTTTCTCCATATTATTTTTCATATCCAGATGGCTCCAAATCGTTGTGGTGGCATGACCTTCATTGGAACAGGCCTGAGTCACTGCTAGAGACTACCCCGACTTGTCACTTTTTCCTCGCTTTTCCTTTATATATTTATATATATTCTATATCGCCAGCCAATGAAAATCACCGGGAAGTTGGATTAGCCTTGTTCTGTAACGTGAAATGGGGTAGCGCTCAGGAATGTTTAACAAAAGTAACGGCTGTGTGTAATTCTTTGAGAAGTCTCATTACTAAAAAGGAGTAAAACATAACTGTATAGATGAAGTATGACTGTCTCCAATATAGACCTTCCAACAGAATATGAATAAGGACCCCATTCGTGACGTTTTTGATTATTCTCGTGATTCTCATTCGTCACTATTTATACTGGTGAAAAAAAAGGAACGCAATTTTTGTTACTTTTATAAAAGATATTCGCTGATTGTATATCATTCAATATATGGACTGTGCCTACCTGATCATTAACTTCTTGTGGTTACCTGAATTGTACTCACGTCATTCGTGAGGTCACGAAAGAGGTCACGTTCAAAACAACATTTTTGGCAATAACTAGTGACAGGTTCATGCGAATCTCATGAAACTTACTGGACACAGAACTCTATAAACATGTTATTGAATGCCTACAATCCACCGAAGACGGATGTGTCCAGAACAGCTTTGATGAGGCTGCTCCACATGGTGGTGGAAGGTTTTGGGTGTTGACAAAAGTTTACGTCAACAATGCTTGTTTATGCTATGAACTAATGAAAGTACTAGATTTTTTTCTAAAGGAAATCAGAAAAATATTATGTATTTTATTCGTACTTTTCTGCACACACATGGGGCAGAAATCTAAATTGTTTAATTTAGGTGTTAAATTGTCTTAAGCATAATTACATAATTAAACAGGGTAGCAGCTGAAATCTAGGCATTTGATAAGGGGGAGGGAAGGAGTTAATAAATTGTCAAAGGTGTTTGATTTCTGCTATTATTATGAAATCCCTGTTGAATATAGTGAGTTTTGTCATGGTTTACAGATTTGCTGCGATATCTGCGCATATCTGCATTATACTTCAGCATGGCTTCTCGGTAACTGTCCCTATTATGGGATGGGACAGGTAACTCCACCCCATAACCTCATTAGTCTCCTATTACGACATGCATGGAAGGTAAACAGTTTTCTTGGGATGGGGGTGCATTTTCATACATACTTCTGCGGGGGGGTGGGGGGGGGGTTGTGCCCAGAATTCGCGTCAATATGTTGTGGTCGAAAATAGTGAACTTAGTTTATGTATTTCACTGGTTAACAGATGTAAAAAAATGTGTAACAAAGATAAGTCTGAAACTGTGTTGTCAGTGATGTATGCGATGTAATATACAAACCTAACATAGCGACCACGCTGATGAGGTTCATTGTGAGGCTTAGTGCAATATCTCCATCCGCGATGATAACAGCTACGTGACTGATTCCTCCGCCAGGTACGCATGCCAAACAAAGTAGTCCGAACCGAATGTCATTGTCTAATGGAAACATCATTGCCAGACAAAATGCCATCTGAAAATGGAAGCAATCATGTGTGTGTCAGCAGTCAGACTAATCATTCATCCTTCACTCTATTTCATCAGTAGACTCAGTTATTAGTCAGACTAATCATTCATCCTTCACTCTATTTCATCAGTAGACTCAGTTATTAGTCAGACTAATCATTCATCCTTCACTCTATTTCATCAGTAGACTCAGTTATTAGTCATAATTCACACTAACCCATTAGTAGTCAGAGTAATTAGTCATAATACATACTATACACTGTTCATTCTAAGAATGAAGTGGGTCAGTGTTTCTGATTGGTTGTTGGAAGCAGAACGCATTAATCGATTGTTAAGTGCACAATAATATTGTTCTTATTTTTTTAAAATTAAAAATATTGTTTAAATATTGTTTTTAATTGCTTTTAAATGTTTTAAATAATATTGTTTTTACATATCAACAGCTGTTAAAAATTACCTGTAGTCGCTGAGTAATATGTGGGTGTGTTTTTACCCACTTCATTCTTAAAATGAACAGAGTATAATTCATCAGTAGTTAGAACAATTAGTAATCGTTCAAACTAGTTTATTAGTAGTCTCAGTAATAGGTCATTATTGAAACTAGCCCATCTATAATCGTAGTAATTGACACTCATTCATACTAATAAATATGTAGTCAGAGTAATTAGTAATCATTCACACTAGTTCACTAGTAGTCAAAGCTATTAGTAATCATTCACACTAGTTCACAAGTAGTCAAAGCTATTAGTAATCATTCACACTAGTTCACTAGTAGTCAAAGCTATTAGTAATCATTCACACTAGTTCACGAGTATCAAATCTATTAGTAATCATTCACACTAGTTCACGAGTATCAAATCTATTAGTAATCATTCACACTAGTTCACGAGTAGTCAAAGCTATTAGTAATCGTTCACACTAGTTCACGAGTAGTCAAAGCTATTAGTAATCATTCACACTAGTTCAAGAGTAGGCAAAGCTATTAGTAATCATTCACACTAGTTCACTAGTAGTCAAAGCTATTAGTAATCATTCACACTAGTTCACTAGTAGTCAAAGCTATTAGTAATCATTCACACTAGTTCACGAGTATCAAATCTATTAGTAATCATTCACACTAGTTCACACGTAGTCAAAGCTATTAGTAATCATTCACACTAGTTCACGAGTAGTCAAAGCTGTTAGCAATCATTCACACTAGTTCACGAGTAGTCAAAGCTATTAGTAATCATTCACACTAGTTCACGAGTAGTCAAAGCTATTAGTAATCATTCACACTAGTTCAAGAGTAGGCAAAGCTATTAGTAATCATTCACACTAGTTCACGAGTAGTCAAAGCTATTAGTAATCATTCACACTAGTTCAAGAGTAGGAAAAGCTATTAGTAATCATTCACACTAGTTCACGAGTAGTCAAAGCTATTAGTAATCATTCACACTAGTTCACGAGTAGGCAAAGCTATTAGTAATCATTCACACTAGTTCACTAGTAGTCAAAGCTATTAGTAATCATTCACACTAGTTCACTAGTAGTCAAAGCTATTAGTAATCATTCACACTAGTTCACGAGTATCAAATCTATTAGTAATCATTCACACTAGTTCACACGTAGTCAAAGCTATTAGTAATCATTCACACTAGTTCACGAGTAGTCAAAGCTGTTAGCAATCATTCACACTAGTTCACGAGTAGTCAAAGCTATTAGTAATCGTTCACACTAGTTCACGAGTAGTCAAAGCTATTAGTAATCATTCACACTAGTTCACGAGTAGGCAAAGCTATTAGTAATAATTCACACTATTTCACGAGTAGTCAAAGCTGTTAGTAATAATTCACACTAGTTCACGAGTAGTCAAAGCTATTAGTAATCATTCACACTAGTTCACGAGTAGGCAAAGCTATTAGTAATCATTCACACTAGTAGTCAAAGCTATTAGTAATCATTCACACTAGTTCACGAGTAGTGAAAACTATTAGTAATCATTCACACTAGTTCACGAGTAGTCAATGCTATTAGTAATCATTCATTATACAGAATGTTTGTAAAAGTCTCGCTACACTTAGAAAGTAGAAAACATTTGAAAAACGACGTCACATGAGGTCCCTAGAGAATGTGCAAACAAAGTCATTAATAGACCTATAATTGTAATAGTCACTGCTATGTCAATGAAAATAACAATTAAAATATAAATTAAAACAATGAAAACAAAAAAAATAGTCACTGCTATTTCTGCATACAAAATGTGGTGAGACTTTACAAACACCGTGTAGTTCATAAATAGTCTGAGTAATTAGTAATCATTCACACTAGTTCATCAGTATCTACTAATAATTCACACTAGTTCACTAGTAAGCCAGAGTAATTAGTAATCATTCACATTGCCTCATCAATAATCAGAGTAATTAGCAATCATTCACACGACTTCATCAGTAGTCCGAGTAATTAATAATGATTGGTTGGTTGGTTGCTGATCCAGCGGTCCATGAGCTCATGTCCTTTGACCTAATGCCATTAAATGGCATTATATTGCTGGGAAGTCTGTGGATTTTCGGCCCACCCCGGGACAGAGCCAGAGAACAACTATCACACCTCCAGGAAGGTAGGTTTAAACCTATGCACTGCTCCTAGCCACTGTAGCCAAGATAGGGTTCACTGTGCTCATTCCCCACCACCAATTGACTACTGGTTATGCCGAAATTCTCTATAGCTCCAGACATGCAACCAAATGTTCAAGTCAAAAGGATTGTCACGTCCTGAGTCACTGTGCCTCTATGATGGGTTGCAGCCATAGGAAAAAACAGTGCTGTCAGTTTCCTCCTCCCCACTGCTGCGAAGCAAATCTCTGGCTCCCTCCCAACCACAGAGGACGCATACTTAAAAATACATAAGATACATTGTAACCAAAAAAAATGAAAGTATGAGAGGCATAATTGTATAGATGACATTCCATGAAGCTTCTCTAAGAAGATAACCTCAATATAACGGCATGTCATCCACTAAAGTTTTCTGTTGCATGGGTGGTATGTCTAGTGGGCCATTGGTGAGACCCACAGACGCAACCACATGCGTAAGTAAATAATAATCGTTCACACGTCTTCATAAATAGTCAGATTAATTAGTAATAATTCACACTGCTTTATCAGTTGCCATTTTAATTAATAATAATTCACAGTAGCTCGTTAGTGGTTACATCAATTAGTAGTCCTTCGTACTGGTTCGCCAGGATAAAAAAATTGCTAGTAATTACTCAGTTTATGAGTAACACGGAATTATGTGATATAATATGGGAATATTCTGCCAAGTATAATCAAGAAGTCAAAGACACAAGTTTGGAAGCAGATGTGGAAGAAATAGGGAGCAGCGTGAGGGAACCTGAGATACTATCGCATTGTATGACTGATTGGATGATGGCTTCTGCACATCTCCAGGTGGTAATTTGAGAAGTTTGAAGGAATGACCTAGGATAATACTACTGCTTAATATACATTACAGGATGCGAATTGTATCATTCTGATTGTTGCCAAGAGAGTTGATATAGATCTCTTGTAATGCACGGTCGCAGACTGTTGTATGAACTCCATACAGATGGTAGATTAGATCCACATGGTGAATCTCTCAACAGGCGGTGCACATCTGACATCTTGATATGCCGTGTAATGTTCAAAGACGATACTTGTATTTCTTATTATGTGCAGGTGAATGCGTGAGATCTGTTCATCTTAACCGGGTAGGTCGTAGCCTAGGAGGTTTGTAGAATTTTAAGAATATTACTAAGCTGGATGTGCTCATGCTTAATTTAAGTCATGCATTATACCTGCCAGTGCGTTGTCGGGGCCAGAAAGGGGAGCAAAGAATAGCAACACTGTTTATCTCATGTATGTTAGAGGTGCCAAAGGAGGTTGTGGGGTGGAGTTGAATGACTCATTCCATATAGGGTTACAATGATTCACTGCTATGCTCAAATCGGATGTGTCAGGTCGAACGGCGTAGAAAATATATAAGTCAAAATACAAAGTATTTCGTTCTCTGGAGTACATCCTGCGAATCTGCAGGATTCTGCAAGAGTTTGGGAGCGAACTGTCATAAACTGTCATGGAACTCATCATCATGTGCCATATTCTTTCCAGAACTTGGGGGTCTTCCTTATGGATTTTCTGAACACTCCGCGATTCTGGACAAGATAACCTGTCGCAGCTAGAGACACGTTTAAACAATCTATATATCTCTGCACCATCATCGTCTTGGGCGCCCTCTTCCCCTGTTACACATGGTGTTACGAAACCAGCCCTCTTCGATGTTTATTGATCTTAGCACTTCTTGATTTGTCTATTTCGCTGTCCATGGTATACGTAAAATTCTTCTGTAGCATTTCATTTCTAAAGCAGCGATTCTCTTTGCTACAGTTTTATTTGATGTTCATGTCTCACAACCGTATAGTGCCATGTTCTGATCATACATTGTTTGGCTATGCTGCTGGTAACTTACCAAAGATTTTTTATTTGGGCAAGTTTCAATGTCACCATTGCAAATCTTCTCTTGATTTCTACAGCGCAATCTCCTAAGCTATTTATGTTTGTGTCCAAATACTTGAAATTTGTTAAGTCTTCAACAAAGTGTCATATCTTTTAATGTGTTCAAAATATTATGTATGTTTGATTTCTTACATTTTAATAAGTATTTAAAATATTGTTAACATTTTGTTATATTCGGCCCTCACATTAAATTAATCCATTGAATTGTCGGGGATGGGATTCTTATGTTGCATTGTTTCAAAAGTTTAGAACCATTAATAGTCATCATACCAGGAGAGCAAGTAAAGAGCTAGCAGTTGGGACTAAATGCAGTTTGGTTGCCTGCCGATTGTTGGCGTGAGGGTTACATCAGTGCTTTCTACATTATTGATCGACGACACAACATTGCGCTTGCGGGGTTTGGAGTACACATCTGCAAGATCGATACATTTGTAGGTTGTAGGAAAAACCTATTGAAAGCCATCCCTCCAAAAACAAACTCCCGCGTGCAACATCCACCCATAAACTCATTACCCGTCAGAATCGTAGGGGTACTGCATTGGATGCGTCAACAGAGAGTTCTACAGCGATTTCTACCCTCAGTGATGTGATGCTGGTGTGTGTAAAACATTCAGTCACATCGCCAGTACAATGTGAACGGTCGCTATCAGTCACGAGTGAGATGATTGTGTTATGTTCAGGCGATATATTTTTTTCCAGAATGTAGTCTTCTTCTTGGAAATTTTGTTTTGAACTCATGACGATTCTGGGCGAGTCTATCTGTCGCATCGAAGGGCATGAGGTCACTTATCCAACGTCGTCTTTGACGACCTTTCTCCGTCACCAGCAATTATACCTTCCATTATTAATTCTTGTAATTGCTTTATATATCTCGTCCACAGGCCCCCCCCCACCGAAGCTTTTTAAATTATAATGTTATGTAGTAGTCAACCCTCTTCAACGTTGAATGTTTTTATCCCTCCTTGATTAATCTTTTTTCCTTGTCCACGGTATTCTCAAAATCCTTATATATCATCTCATTTCGATGACAACAATTCTCTTAGCCACTGATTTATTACGTGTCCATGTTTCATAGCCGGAGATTGCTACTGAACATATTCTTTGCTGTACTCAGATGTAATTTAGCTTTACAACTGGTGCAACTAGGTAAAATGAGTTCTAATACGTATTTAACAATTCTACGTCCACGCCCTCTTTCTATATATCTTCAGATGTTCAGTCCAATATCATTGTCTTCCTTCGCTCATGCAGTCCTCGATTTTCCCAGTTGTCACAAGCAATTACGTAACATGGAAAGAGATGCTAGGCAGGTATGTGGAACTTTTGGCGAACATACATCACCTGCAGTGAAGAATATGCACCAGACCCCAGGGGACCAAAACAGTAACCAAGCAACGTTATTGCGTGTAAGAAAATAGATAGATGCACTCTCTACATACGAAGACAATATATAACTTCATTAGTTGTTAAAGTTGCGAGCTGTTACAGTAGTTAAGTAACATGGACATTAACGAACTAGATTGACGTTTCTGAAAGTCTTTCCTGCATCCTCACTTTTTTTTTTAATCTAGATTTTATAGACCAATGCCAACCTCCCCAACCAGGGGTGTAGGTACGTCTTCAGTAAAAAGAGGTGTGGGGGTAGTTTCAAAAATGGTAGTTTCTTATTTTTGTGGCATTTTTTTCACACATAGTCACTCAATCTTGATAGCTTTATAACCTGATTGAACAACACTTTTCACACATGGTCACCCAATCTTGATAGCTTTATAACCTGATTGAACAACACTTTTCACACATGGTCACTCAATCTTGTAAGTACTTTCAATATTTTATTGTAAGTGTTCCCTACAGCTCTTTCGCCCCCTGACTCTACAGCCATACACAGAGTCGTACCGACAATCATACAGCCATACACAGAGTCGTACCGACAATCATACAGCCATACATAGAGTCGTGATGACAATCATACAGACATACATTGAGTAGTACCGACAATCATACAGCCATACTTAGAGTTGTACCGACAATCATGCAGAAATACACAGAGTCGTACCGACAATCATACAGTCATACACAGAGTCGCACCGACAATCATACAGCCATACTTAGAGTTGTACCGACAATCATGCAGAAATACACAGAGTCGTACCGACAATCATACAGTCATACACAGAGTCGTACCGACAATCATACAGCCATACACAGAGTCGTACCGACAATCATACAGCCATACATAGAGTCGTGATGACAATCATACAGACATACATTGAGTAGTACCGACAATCATACAGCCATACATAGAGTCGTGACGACAATCATACAGACATACATAGAGTCGTGACGACAATCATACAGACATACATAGAGTCGTGACGACAATCATACAGACATACATAGAGTCGTGACGACAATCATACAGACATACATATAGTCGTGACGACAATCATATAGACATACATAGAGTCGTGACGACAATCATACAGACATACATAGAGTCGTGACGACAATCATACAGACATACATAGAGTCGTGACGACAATCATACAGACATACATAGAGTCGTGACGACAATCATACAGACATACATAGGGTCGTGACGACAATCATACAGACATACATAGGGTCGTGACGACAATCATACAGACATACATAGGGTCGTGATGACAATCATACAGACATACATAGGGTCGTGACGACAATCATACAGACATACATAGAGTCGTGACGACAATCATACAGACATACATAGGGTCGTGACGACAATCATACAGACATACATAGGGTCGTGACGACAATCATACAGACATACATAGGGTCGTGATGACAATCATACAGACATACATAGGGTCGTGACGACAATCATACAGACATACATAGAGTCGTGACGACAATCATACAGACATACATAGGGTCGTGACGACAATCATACAGACATACATAGGGTCGTGACGACAATCATACAGACATACATAGGGTCATACCCCTATAGTCATACTAATAGAATATTATGTTCTGGACGTAATGATCAACTTAAGTTTTTATTTGGGTGTTTTCATTTTATAGACAATTTAAGTTCAGCAGGTTGCCGTTGCTTTCTGAGCTGTTCATCTTTTCGACTTCCTGTAGCTGAATAATTCCGATCCGTTATAATAGGATTCTGATCCGCGATTCATTATCTCTCAACCACACAACCGAGCAAAAGCATGTACACAGTTTGCAACAATGTAAAAACACGATGACACTTCTTACCACAGGCATGATAATAAACTCAGAACAAAAGCCAATGACCAGAGACACAGGGTATTTGAGCTGCTTCCTCAGACTATCCGTATCGGTAACTGCGCCGATGCCGAAGCTAATGATTATGGCGATGGCAGCAGCGCAACTGTTGAAGATAATATCCGCCTTCCTTTCTCCTCGGATAGTTGTGACTAGATACTCAGACGCTGCCACAGCTTGGACGTAGTTAGACTGGGAATGTAAGTGGGAGTGCTTGAATTAGGAAAAGACAATATGAGATGTGATAGTAGAAATAGGGAAGAGTGATTGAGAATGCATTGTTTGCAAAAACAGGGAACAATGGTTGTAGAAATATTGTTGAAAAGTAGGGAACTGTTTTTGTGGAAGGAAAAGTAGAAAACTGTGATTCTGGAATTAATGGAAAATTAGGGAACTGAATGTGGAAGAAATAGTTGGAAAAGTAGAAAACTTTGATTCTACATTTATAGTCGGAAAAATAAGGAAATGTGAGTGGAAGAAATAGTTGGAGAAGTAGTGAAATGTGAGTGGAAGAAATAGTTCGCAAAGTAGGGAACTGAGTGGAAGAAATAGCTGGAAAAGTAGAGACCGTGTAAGGAATAGTTCGTAAAATAGGGAACTGTGAGTGGAAGTAGTAGCTGGAAAAGTAGGGAACTGTGAGTGTAAGAAATAGTAAGAAATATAAATAGAAATAGAAGTGAATGATGATTATGTGATAGAAGTGAATGATGATTATGTGATAGAAGTGAATGATGATTATGTGATAACAAGTGAATGATGATTATGTGATAGAAGTGAATGATGATTATGTGATAACAAGTGAATGATGATTATGTGATAACAAGTGAATGATGATTATGTGATAACAAGTGAATGATGATTATGTGATAACAAGTGAATGATGATTATGGGATAGAAGTGAATGATGATTATGTGATAACAAGTGAATGATGATTATGTGATAACAAGTGAATGATGATTATGGGATAGAAGTGAATGATGATTATGTGATAGAAGTGAATGATGATTATGTGATAACAAGTGAATGATGATTATGGGATAGAAGTGAATGATGATTATGTGATAGAAGTGAATGATGATTATGTGATAACAAGTGAATGATGATTATGGGATAGAAGTGAATGATGATTATGTGATAGAAGTGAATGATGATTATGTGATAACAAGTGAATGATGATTATGTGATAGAAGTGAATGATGATTATGTGATAACAAGTGAATGATGATTATGTGATAGAAGTGAATGATGATTATGTGATAACAAGTGAATGATGATTATGGGATAGAGGTGAATAATGATTATTGGATAGAAGTGCATGATGATTATGTGATAACAAGTGAATGATGATTATGTGATAACAAGTGAATGATGATTATGGGATAGAAGTGAATGATGATTATGGGATAGAAGTGAATGATGATTATGGGATAGAAGTGAATGATGATTATGGGATAGAAGTGAATGATGATTATGTGATATCAAGTGGATGATGATTATGTGATAACAAGTGAATGATGATTATGTGATAACAAGTGAATGATGATTATGTGATAACAAGTGAATGATGATTATGTGATAACAAGCGAATGATGATTATGTGATAACAAGTGAATGATGATTATGGGATAGAAGTGAATGATGATTATGTGATAACAAGTGAATGATGATTATGGGATAGAAGTGAATGATGATTATGTGATATCAAGTGAATGATGATTATGTGATAACAAGTGAATGATGATTATGTAATAACAAGTGAATGATGATTATGGGATAGAAGTGAATGATGATTATGGGATAGAAGTGAATGATGATTATGTGATAAAAGTGAATAATCATTATGTTGTTGTTCTTCTTCTTCAGCGTAAGTTCTCAAATCTCGCTGGATCTCTCTTGTAGCAAGACCATGGTCCTACTAGATTTCCAGCAGGACGTAGTCCAGAGAATGGAAATGCGGTGTGTCGCCGTTTTATTTGCGCCAATGTCCCGACACATCCGTCTTCGGCAGAACACGCTCCGAATATTATGTGATGAAAGATGATTTTAAAATATAATTCTTCTTATTTTTCTTTCGTCCGCTTAAAATGCTCCAATTTGTAACTGCGTCTGTTAATAAACTTCACTGTCTTTTGTATCTCATTCAGACATCCAAAATTCTTTGATGCAAGTGTTGTTGCGGAGGGGGGGGGCAGTATGTCTCATCCTTTAATTTTAAGGAAATTATATATTCTGCATTCTGTGATGACTAAACCGACATGTACACGAGGCTGTAATGTACATCTTGAATTTTGTGTACACGTAACTATGTAGACGGTTGTGTACTGTACTGAGGCGTAGAATTTCAGTTTGTTCCAATCAGTTAATAATTTGGTATCAATCTTGTTTGGATGTTTGTAGGTTTCCGATTGATTTAGTAATTTGATTTCCCCCCCCCCTTCTTTGTAAATGATATTGTTACACTATTATTTTGTAATCTCCGATTTGTGCACATTTTCTCTGGCTTAAGTTTAAATCTCATAAGTAGTGGCTATTGTTGGTGAAGAAAGTGGTTTATAATCTTACACATAAGTACCATTGGATGCAATACAACAGTGAGACATTAGATCGTGCGGTACTTGTCACGTGTTTGCTCACCAATACAAATTGATTAATCTGCGGTGGGTGATCGAGTACAAACGTGGTTACTGCCAAGGAAAAGTATAGAAAATATTTAAACATTTTATATATATATATATATATATATATATATATATATATATATATATATATATATATATATATATATATATATATATATAAACATAATATATTCTTGTATAAGTAGTAAAAAAATAAACAAATGTGATGCTAAAAGGGTGTTCGGAGTCGTGATGATAGGATTACCTGAAACACGATCTCCACTATTTTTAGACGGTTGTAACGCTCTGGTATAACCAGATTGGACTAACTTCCACGGTTGAAAGAAGCTCATCTCACTATAAGAGTTGACAGTTGTCAAACCTTGACACTTCAAATAAAATAATTCAGTAAAAGCGACGTTACTTTACCAAAGTCAAACTTTGCCCCTTGTGTGTATTTATTTTACAATTATTTCCCTTGAATAGGTAGGTAGTGGGTATTTAATGAGTTCCTTTCAACCAGCGGACAAAGTCCAATTAGGTTATATCAGGACACACTACCATATAATATTAGAGGTAACAAAGACCCCATCGATATAACCAATGATTTCCCTTGAATATAATGTGCGTTCCTTTTTATACCCGACCACCATAACACCGTTACGTATCAGTCCATAACAGGTGGGCAAACTCGAGACAAGTACCAATCTTTTATGTATTCTTTCATATATAACTAACCTGAGGTAATCTTTTATCTTCATCCATGTTCACTACTGCCAAAGACATTGCTACTCTCCCTATGTGGCGAGCTTCTATCAAAAAATTGTACGGGCGACCAGCTAATACGGCCATCAGGATATAGCTGCCATTGTCCTCCGTGTTGACAAGAGTCTGTAAGCCAGGGGATGTAACCACAGGGAGAGCAATGGTCTCGTCGTTTGAGTAGACCATGACCCAATATTCTTGGTTATTATAATCTTTCGTTTGACTGTTTGTTCCCGTTGGTCCTGACGTTGTTCCTGAGCTATTCCCCGTGAATAATGAGAATGAAGAGTTTGAGGAAGATAACGCTGGCAACAGAGTAGATTTTATTGATGTGGTCACGTGATTAATGGAATTAGTGGTAGATTTCGTTGTTGTGATAGTACTAAAACTTCTGTCACCAATAGAAATATTTCTGTATCCAAGAGTAGAAGTTGAGATTTTTTCGGCGAGGAAACTTTTAACGAGTTTAGCGGAGTTTTTGTGTGTGATGTTGTTAATAGTACTGTGGCGGATTTGTTGACTGTGCAGAGTGAAGTTGAAGAAGACGCTCTCACGAGTGTTCACTCTGAGGTTTAGAATTGTTGGCGGTTTGAAATAGAGAAATATCTTGTTCACGGATGCAGGAACCAGTGTGTAGCGTTTGTTAGTTAATGGTCGTGATGAGAAATCTGGTAGCGATGATACAGCTGCGGCGTAGGCTGTATGATTTGAATTTGTTATGGCTAGCAAAGCGTGGTACATCCATAACGCTAGCAGAGATATGATATCAGGTCTGGAGCGGAGTCCTGGGATTTTGGCGTGATGTGACCTTCTGGGACGCTGAGCTCCGTGACAACTAGGTTTTACATTGGAATGTGAATATGTACGGTTAGATTTAGCACATTTTTGCACCGATGTATCATTGAAGTTATCTATACCGACACAGCATTGTACCGACGTATTACAGAAATCATCTATACCTACATATCGTTGTACGGACGTGTCACAAAAATCATCTATACCTACATATCGTTGTACCAGTGTATCACAGAAGACATCTATACATACATATCGTTGTACGGACGTCTCACAAAAATCATCTATACCTACATATCGTTGTACCAACGTATCACAGATATCATCTATATCTGCATATCTTTGTACCGGCGTGTCACAGAAATCGTCTGTACAGAAGCATAATTGTGCCGACGAGTCACATAAATCATCTATACCGACGCAGAATTGTACTGGCGAGTCACATAAATCATCTATGCCGACGCAGAATTCTACCGACAAGTAACATAAATCATCTTTACCGACGTAGAATTGTACCGACTTGTCAAAGACTTCACGTAGACCGGCATAGCGTTTTACTGACGATTGACATAAAACACATATACCGACGCAGCGAAATACGTAACAACGATAAGTGATCTGAGCACATCGTGTTACCAATGTCTGATTGGAATCGGCTGTATGAACTCGGTGTAGTACAAATGTGTGAAAATTATCAATAACATCACCAGAGCTCAGTCTAATCGATGTTTCACAATAATACAACACACTCTCACTAGAAGCACAGCTATTTCTACTTATTAAATGCCTGACGAGTATGTTAATCCAGGTTTTGAACACATCTAACTGACATCTTAAAACATAGACCTTACAACCTCTGCTTAATCCAAAATCGTGTCGATTATCATGTATAATTATTTTAATTCGGTGAACTTCAAAAAGTCCGTGTGCGTAGCTATGGTAGATCCACAGATTTCTCCTCCCGCCTCGCGTTTTAGCACCCAATGTGAATTGAGCCATACTTCCACCGAAAGTTGTCTGGACCTTGCCGCACGTGTTCTCTGCTCCTCCATTCCCCGTGACTGAGCTCTAAAGAAATACTTGGGATTTAATCCTGTGTTCACTGGTCGATCTGTCGTCCTTCCGCTAAAAGTACACGTCCGGACTATACATTGCGCGTGTGGACGCAGCGACTCT